>CAUOFW020001859.1:558914-600808 GCA_963454935.2 Ilex paraguariensis | reverse complement strand
TTGGTGGGGTTCATAAAGGGAAACGAGGGTGAAGGGTGGATAGTATGAAGTAACATTTTTGTTACCTTGAAGATGACGTGGCAGATATTGATTGGGCAACTGGTTTAGATGGATGATCCACGTCTGAAAAAGAGTACAAAAATTTCTCAGGAGTAGGGCCAGAAGATTGGGATGGCTGAGTCATCAACGATGGTTGGGTCATTTATGACTCAGCAGAGAATTCCCCTTGCTTACTGACATCGCTCTTCCAAGTTTGTGGTATTTGAAAATTTAGGCAGTTGTGACCACTTAAATGTTGACACGTGGTAACAGTTCTTGCTTGCGGTACAATATTACCCTTTTTTAAGGTCCTACTTGCGTGAACGATTTTCTCAAGTTTTATGTCGTGGTCCAGTCAAATAACAGCGTTCAAAACTAAACAATAAAATATCAAATATACGCCAAGATTTTTGCAAGTTTTAGTTCGATCTTTTGAATTTCTCTATTTTCTGTAGAAATTTCTCTTGGTCCATACGGACTTCAGAGAAAGATAGATGGGACTTAGCTTATTATTATGCTCTGTTTGATGGAAATGATGGAAAGTAAGAGAAATAAAAAATATGAATGATACACTTTATATCTTTCAAATAAAAAGAGTAAAAATAATAAACAAAAAATGACTTTTTTATAAATTTAGAGATAAGTAAAAACACAGAGCTTTAAGGTTCTCAGTCGCAAAAAAGATAACGAATCTTACAAAATCTTAGCAATTTGCCATCTAATCGAATTCTTGTTAAAACGAATATAAAAATTTTAAGGGCAAATTGGAATAAGTGTCTTGAACTTTTTTGATTGTTTTAATGAAGAAATGGATCAAAGACATGATAGCTGCAAAAAAAAAAAAAAGTTTAAGGGATAAATTGAAATTAGTATTAAAGTTATGGGGATATCATGATATTTATCCAAAATTAATAAATAATTATGGTTTATAGTCTTAACAAGTTATGTAGGGTACGTAGAATGAGACTGGCGGCTTCAAATTTACCATGTTGGTTTTTGTTAATTCCATTCCATTCGCTCCGGTCTAAAGCGATGTTTTCAGAATTGGATTGGTTATCAAATTATTTATGAGATTGGGTCAAAAATTCAATGGTTCAATCGATGGGTCAAATGGTTGGATCGGTCATATAATAAAAAATAAAAAATATATATAATAATTATTAAACATAATAATTTAGATCTAAAATGCAATAGTAACAAAGTAATATCAACAATAGAGCATTTCAATTGCCCAATAAAACTTAGCAAGTTTTAAAAAAATACATTGATTTTGTGATGCTCAAAATCACTATCTTCCAATCCTCACTGATTTTTACGGTATCAATTCATGGCATGGGGGGAAAAAATTACTACCTTCCTCACTTCAGAATAATCACCCAACAATGTACAGAATAAACACAAAATAATTAAACAAAAAATCACACATCATACCATAATACATTGAAATTCAATCAAAACCTTCCGCAAGCTTCAAAACAGGTAAAGGGAGGAGATGACAACAGAGATTAGAAGTGAGAGATCGATGTTGTTAGCTACTGCTCATCGTCGGTGCCACCTGAATGCACCTGAGAACTGAGCAGCGGTAGTAGCCTGGATGGTCGCCTGAGTTCCTTGCTGATCGCCGAAGCTATCGCCTGAGTTTCTCGCTGGTCGCTTGAGTTGGTCTTGGTCGCTAGTCATGGTCGCTGGTGTCTTTTGCAATTTAGGGCAAAAAAATGGCCCAAATAAAAGGAAAAATTATAATCTAAGTAATTTTGCATTTATGTCTTCAAATCGTCCAATTCACGATTTTTAACAAAAATTGGCCGATTTTTTGATTTTTAGCTGGTTCTCTCTTTTTTATGCGATCCAACTAGAGAATTGGACCGGTTAAAGTCCTGAGTCACGAATGAACCGGTCCGACCAATCGATCTAGTCCGATTCTGATAACACTGGTCCAGAGCTGTCTCTTGCGTGGAGGGCAGGTTCTAATTCTATTCCACAGGATAGCAGAAAGATGACTCCATGGATGATCTCTTTGGTCCCCTCCTTGTCACTTTTCTACATGTCCAAGAAATTATAACATTCCAAATGTTTTACACATTTTTATGGAAAAGAGTGGTCCAAAATTATGTATCACGCGGGAAGAGAAAAAAAATATTTGTCACATGGATCGGAACTAGGATCGTTTATATATTTGTAAAGATTATTTAGATGACCTTAAAGGTTTAGAGTGACCAAGTTGTGGACAAATCAAGAATGATCTCATGTAAGCAAAAACAACTCATTGTAAACTTGCTAATAAACGAGTTCTAGTTGATAGGATCAAATTACAATTTCGATTAAAACCACTTACTTTGAACTTATATACCACTTTTCCGAAAAAAAGGCGTACCCATACGCCGCATAATTAATAATAAAAAACATNAGATGAGATGTAGCAGTCTTTATATCTCTTTAGTATAAGATAAGGGGAGAAAGTTAGACGAGCGATAGGAGTGTTAAAAAAAATTTGGTATGAGGACTGTCATATTAGTATTTATGACATGATCAGAACCGTCTTTTATATTGAGATTATGTTGCCCATTGGATGTGTTTATATTTTGTCTCAGAACGATCTGGACCTCTCTTTGTCTCCAATATTCAAACTCAACTCTATTTTATTTCATACTAGTAATTGCCCGTGTCTGAAGACACAATGTAACAAACAAAAAAATCGAAAGCAAATGCACATGCATTAAGAGACTGTATGCCATAAAAATGTCAATAAAAAAAAAACTAAGAAAAAACATTGATAAATATAATATGGGCCCATTATTTTTTCCAAAAAAATTGATAGAATACAAATCAAAACAATCTCAAATATATTTCAATGACTTTTTAATTATTGATTGATATCCAAATGGTAATAAATTCAAAATCATTGTGGTATGAAAACAATTAAATAAATATGGGATAGAAAGCAAGGAAGGGGGGATTAAGAAATTAATTGCAACAAAAAATATAATAAACAACATCAACAAAGTCTAAATCAATTAAAACTAAATTTTTAACACTCTATCTAGTTAAATTACACATTTTGTCCTCATAGTATGTTGATAGTTTAGAGAATGCTCGTGTCTCTAAATATAAATTTTTTTTTTCTATTCTTTCAAACAATTACAGCTAAATTCTCTCTAAAAATAAGACCCTAAAAAAATATGAAGATGTGCAAACCTTATCAAGTAAAGATGTTTTTTATATATCATACTTAAACATATTCGTGGAGAATAGCATGTCATCAATGAAAACTAGTCTTGATCAAATTTCCATGATTAAATCCAACTACGTTAACATTATCAAATTTAAAAATTGAATACATAAAATTTGAGTCTCATAAAGAATTCAAGCAAAATTCTCTAAAAATACAACTATACAGAACTATTATCACTAATACCACAATTACCATTATTACCGCATAGCCTAAATTTTGGTAATTAATCAAATTTTGTGCTCAAATTGAAATTAAATCTAACCATGTCAACTATTTAAATTAATTTTGCTATTTAATTCAAACCAAATTTCATCAATTAAGTTAATTTTTATGTTGCACAAATTTATCCCAAGAGCTTTATCCCACCACCACCCATCCATCACAACTTCGAGATTAACTATTACTACTAAGAGAACCATCATTATCACTTCCAAACCTAAAACATAACTTCAGTAACCACTAGTACTGCTTTGAGAATGTGAGCTTATTTTTAACTACAATACAAGCCAAATAATGTATTAAATTGGCAACAAATCAAATGAATTATAAGACGTATTAACAACAAATCAAGTTAAATTTCAGTATACTGTAGGAATAGTGTATAACTTGCAATATTTATGAATGTGCACAAAACATTAAACTGAAGTCAAGATTTGAAATTTTTTAGAAAGAAAATAATATTTAAAAACATAGACATTACAACCTAAAGAACCTTGAATAACAATATGGATAACTCATTAAATATCGTGCATATACTTCATAGTGGTTCTTGTCATTTTTGCTTTCTTTTTATGCAAACCATTCTCAAATATGCCAAAAAAACAAAAGGTTTGGCTCTTGATCGAAAGGGTTCCTTGGTTCTTCCAAAATTTTTTGGACAAAACAAACACTAGAAATGGATGAACTTATCCTTGTTCACAAAGGACCATTTAGCCTGAACCAATCTTAAGTCCTCATATCTTAAAACATACAAAAAAAGATTGTAAATAACCTAAAAATATGTAAAACTAAACAAAATAACAAACCCAAACCAATAAACCACTTTTATAAGAGATCATCGTCCTGCTGGAGTTGTGTCATTACTAATCGTTGGAGTTGTGTCGTCCTGCTATAGATGATCGCTGCAGCAGACATAGTAAGTTGGCTAAAAAATAAGGATAATGTTAGCCCGCTCATTGAAGCAATAATACAAACACTTAGTGTTTCAGTGACTGTAGTGAGTTTTGGTAACAATGTGTGCGTGTAGGGGTGGGGGAGGCGTTTGTTGGCTAGGGAGGTTTCTGTGACAGTGGTGGGGATTGGGGAAGAAAGGGGGTTGAGGTGCTGGTTGGCTATAGGTAAGAGTTTGAATTTGGATATATAGGGTGTTTGGTGAACTGTTATGAGTTTTGGTGGCAGAGGGGAGAGGGAACGAAGGGGTGGTTGCGATAAGGGGAGACATACACAGATGGAGAGAGAGGGGAGGGATACCCGGGTTAGACTTCAAGATTGTCGATGGTTGATCATTATGCCTCCGATAGTGCCTCCATAGTGTTGCTGTAAAGAGAGAAGATTTCGATGAAAAGAGAAGAGAGAAGAGAAAGGGGAGCCGGTGGCTACAAGGGCGGCTTAAGCCAATTTGGGGCGTAAAGAAGAAATATTAAATGAAGGTCTTTTTATTTTTAGTATTTTTTTAAAAAAAAATTAATTTATTTTTGATTTTCTATGTGAGAAGGAGATAAAAGAATGATGTGTTAATATTGTTAAGAAAGAGATTTTAACTTTTGTTTTTGTTTTTTATTTTTTTTACTGGATGGAGAGAGAGAGAGAGAGAGAGAAAATAGGTGAGAGTAAATATGACTTGACTTTTTAGTATATTTTTTATTTCTAAATTTTTAATATTATGGATTAGATTATAGGCCCAAATTATTGCAATAAAAATTTTGATTGAATTTATTTTTTTGGAGCTTTTTTGTAGGGCTTAAAATTTAATGGATTTTAATTTTTTTTTTTTGGTGGGCTAGTGATGTTCCTAAAATTATGGGGCATTCTAAAAATTTAGGACCTAATGCTCATATTTTTTTTCCCATACTGTTGGGTCGGTCCTAGGTGGTTATTCGTTGAGGGCAAAGATCGAGAGGAGGAACAAAGAGAGAAAGAGATGGAGGCAGAGAAGAAAGGGAATATCATAAATAATTGGGTGAAAAGATCGAGATTGATTCAAGTGATAAAGGAAAGCAGAGTAAATAATATAGTATTATCATTATATTGAATATTCTGAAGCTGTTATGTGAAAAAATGAATTCTCTGATATGAATAGGATATTATTTAGATCAGCATGAATCGGGGTCAAAATTTAAATATGGATGTTAAATTTAGATTTGGACAGAATTTTAAATTTATATGACATTGATTTTGGGCGAAATAGAGACAAATTCAATGCAGGGGTACCTATTTTGGAAACTAAAAATTTTAAGTAGCAAAAGTATTTCAAAAGGGCTAATGTGGTATGTCGGATCAAAACGATCTGAGACGTTAATAACTTGAGATAGTTTGGGATAACGCCGTCTATTATATGATGACTTTTTTAGTTACAAAATGATTTGGGCCGCTCTTTGTCTCCAAAATTCAAAATTGTTCTATTTTATTATATACTAACAGTTATTCGTGCCTGAAGACATTATATAACAAAAAAAATTGCAAACAATTTCTCACACCCAAAGATACTATATAACAAAATAATGGTCAATTAGTCAACTCAGCATTCCAAAAGAATCAATTTAAAATTCTATGGATTTAACCACAACAACAAAAATCTAAATAAAATACTAGTGATCCAACTATTAGCGTTATGCATCAAATACTTATGACAATGCATTCTATGAAAATAGGGAAAAGACTCGCACTCAAATCTTATATGGATAGTAAAAATATCCCCTAAATTCACTAAACAAAAACTAATAGATTCTAATATTGCAGTTCCTTGGTATTGCAAGCGTCAAGTAAAGTACAAAAGAACTAAAACAATAAATATGTAAATGCAAAAACAACTGAAAACCCATTTTAATAGGTCATTCTTTCAATAGTTCACTGAACTTTATCTACATTGAACTTTTTCTTCATCACTTTCATGAATGTTCTTTGTGTCAATACATATGTGAAATCGCAAGTTGGGTGAATGAACAACAACCTAGTTTTGCAGAAAGAAATAAAAAAAAAATCAGAGTAGAATATATTACTTATAAAAAAATACAGTTCGTTAAAATAGTGCAACGATCGGATTACCTTATTACGATATTTTCATCAGTGAAGTCGCGTTGTATTTATTTTTTTTATCTTTTTAGCCAATTCACACCGTTCCTAACAATATTAAATGATAACATAAAATTAACATGATTATTTCATCTCGTTCTCGACATGCACAGTGTGTCACATGATGTTTTTATATGTCATTATTGTTGGATATCTAAAACATTATTAAAAGAATCATTCTTGTGAACAAAAACAATTATATAACATTTACTTATGTGTTGAATTCAACCATTTATATCACTTGAGGCACTTGAGGCTCTGTATTTTCTTTTCTTTTGCTAGAAGAACCTACTTTTTCTTTTCCTTTAGAGTTAGCAGTTGCCTTTCTTTGTTCCTTTCAACAAAACAATATCCATAAATAAAAAACTATTATAGCTAAAAAAACATAATGCCTATATCATTATATTTAAATTTGTTGTCACCCTTTCAGATATGCGAAGACAGTTAAGTTCGCATTCATCACGAATCACAACGCCTAAAATTTTTTTGTCAAAACAACTGGACCTACCGATTCAAAGAAATTTAAAGCAAAATTGAGCAATAAGATATAAGAAGTAATAAATGAGTCGTAACTCTATCAACTTACTGTATGATCTAGGTTATTATCCTTATCCATTTGCAAAAAGAAAGTAAAAAATTTATAATTAGTCAACATGAGAGGTTGTAAAAGAAATCTATTACAAAAATATCTTACATGGCCAAAAATGGTAATGTTGTTTATGGAACACATGGAGGGTGGTTTCGATTGCACCAAGGTAACTTTAGCAAAATTGCCTTCATGAAGATTATGTGGGGGATTTTTTCGAAGCATTGTCGATAAAGACGATGACTCAAGGTCTCAAAATATAGCAAAATAAAAAAGTCTCAATGTCACAACAAATACCTCAAATAACGAAATTAGTATACTCGATATCACCATATAAATAATAATTATAGCGATGCACAATTAACAATAAATCAATAGCCCAAAATGCATCAAAGCACATTATTTATCATGTTTGATTTATGTATTTTATTAGTATGTTAGAAATTTCATAGGTTTATAGAACCTTTCCACGTTTTGTACCAAAAAAAAAGGAAAAATTACATCCAGATTTTTTTAGGTTTGTCACTTAATCAGTTAGACCCCTTCACATTTGAAATATTACACACAGACCCTTTGAGATTTGTACACGCGTAACATTTAAACCCCTGCTATAAATATATTGATTAATAAATTATAATTAGACTTTGTTGAAGTTTGTAGACATATAATACTTAAATCCCTTAAGTTTAAAATATTATACTTTGATCAAAAATACTCTAATCAAAGATAGAATATCAAATATTTTAAATTTTATAACTAAAATTTCTATTCTATTGTATCATTTATTGAAATACAATTTAAAATAAAAATTTAATTTTTTTCCTAAAAAAATTGTAATTAATATAAAATTATACTATCTACTGGAATAAAACTAAAAAAATCAAATAAGGGGTCTAAGTCATTCATAATAGAACATAAAATTTTCATCTAAAATTTATGTTATATTATGTCATTTATTAAAATAAAATCAAAAATCAATATTTAGTATTTTTTATAAAAAAAAATCCATAGTTAATATATAATTATATTATTTATTAGAATAAAACTAAAAAATTAAATAATGGACACAATGTCTTTTAAATTTAATTAGAGTAGTTTGATATTTTAATTTGGTTGTTTAAATGACCAAGTTAAATTCCAACAGATAATATAATTGGATATTAATTATGATTTTTTTTAAAAAAATTAAATTTTTATTTTTAATTTTATTTCAATAAAAGATAAATAAAACATTGAATTTTAATCGTAAAATTAAAAATATTTGATATTTTATCTTTTATTGAAGCATTTTCTGTCTAACTATTACATTTTAAACTTAAGGGGTCTAAATAATATATGTTTACAAACTTCAGAGGTTGTTTGATTATAATTTATTAAAGGATATATTTATAGTAAGAGTCTAAGTGTTACGTGCGTACAAATTTTAGGAGGTCTGTGTATAATGTTTCAAATATCAGGATGTTTGAGTGATTAAGTGACAAATTTTTAGACATCAAAGTGTAATTCTTCCAAAAAAAAAAAAGGACATGAATTTGGAATTACTCCACTGTCATTAATGCCTGTACCATGGAGAATCAAAGCTAAGCAAAATAAAATATTCAACAGAATTTGATCAACAAAATAAAAATATTGCATAAATGCACCTAAACAAAATAAAATATTGAGCAGAACTCAATGAATAGTATCAAGTCTTAATATTAATAATATAACCATCTCAATACTGATTATTTTGGCAACTTAAATATCAAATGCCAAAAAAATTAAATCTTATATTAAAATTCAAAAACAAAAAGCAACTTGCACATGAACAAAATAAATACTTTAGGAAATGAGACAGTAGCATGAATTGGGGTGTGAGTGAATTTAGTGTGTATATGTGCATGAATTGAGCGTGAGAGAGAAAGAGATACAGAGAGAATGAGAGAGAGAGAGTCTAGAGTAAAGATTTACTTAATTTTAAGAAAAGATTTGGGAGAATTAAATTTAAGAATGCAAATTTTGGTAACTAAATTTTTTGAGTATGAAAAAATTTTGAAAAGTTAATATGGTACGTTGGATCGAAATGATCTTATACGTCAATAGCTTGAAACAGTTTGAGATAGCGTCGTCCGTTAGATTATGCTTTTTTGATCATCAACCGACCTACCCCACTATTTGTCTCTTAGATTTAAAATCGTTCTACTTTATTATATAAATATATATATGTCAGTTATATTAGATACACAAAATCTCTCTAATCAAACTTGTTTAAACTCATATCTACAATTCGGACATTAAATTTGCACAATTTCTNTAATCAAACTTGTTTAAACTCATATCTACAATCCGGATATTAAATTTGCACAATTTCTGAGATATACAATTATATTTGTTTAATGACAAATCTAAATATGATAATGTGTAAAATCNTTCGGACATTAAATTTGCACAATTTCTTAGATATACAATTATATTTGTTTAATGACAAATCTAAATATGATAATGTGTAAAATCTCTTTTATCACATAATGTGACAGGATGAGTTCAACAGTAATTTTTTGTTTTCAACTCATAGATTAACGGACCATCGTTTTCAAGACCATATTCTAATTCATACTAGAGAGATTCCACAAGCAAGCAACGCATGACATAACCACTCACCATGATTAAAAGTCATTATTAGATATGACCAGAACAAATTATATAAATTCATATGTTTACATTCACGAGGAGAATGGGAAAAACGTTTCTTTTAAGCAGTCAAGTTTCTAAGGTTTCCATTTTTACGCATATTGGGATTAGGCCTCTCAATGAATTAGATTTTAATTTGGATTTGAATTTGATCCGAATGCAATTAATCAGATATAAGTTAATATTTTTTACAATAATCTAAATTGGAATGCAAATTCATTATATTATATTATATTATATTTAACGGATTTGAATTTTAATACACAAATATCCGATCTGAATATGACCCGATTCTAAGTATTTATATGTTTATATATGCATATTGAAGAAATTATGTAATTATTTAAAGAAAATTAGAACTAATTTATTAATACCTAGTCAAAGTAAATTATGCAAATTGAATTAAATTTTTAATAGATTTGGATATTGGGTCATGAAAATAAAATCTGTTGAATATTTGGATCGGACTCAAGTCAATCCTTTAAACTCAAATTCAAATTTAGATCTATTAAAATCGAATCCAAACTCGATTCATTGTAAGACTTTTATGGAGACCAATGAACTTACTTTCTTTACGGAAACCCTTTTCTACATTTTATTTAAGTTTTTTATTAGCAATTTTGGCAAATTGCAAGAGATTGACGAGCTGTTTAAAATTTCAAAATCATAATTCGCTTCGAGACCTTTGAAAAAACCAAAACTTTTATGTTTTCAGGGACGTCGCAATAAATTTGTAATTAAATTAAAATTTCTTCACCTGTGTTTTAAATTACTTTAAAATATTTTGATATATTTCGACTAATATTCTAGAATATTTTTAAAATAAATTCTCAATTTTATTCTTTTTTATTTTTTTTGAATATTTTCAAAACATATTTGAAATATTTTCCTGTCCCAAGCCACGTCATGACGTACAAAAAAACACCGACAAACAATATGATTGGCCCGGACCACCCACACAATCTTCAATGATTGATCATATTATAGTATAGGTAGGACAATTTGGTATGGGTGGTAACAACAAAGCAGTTAGACTATCGCATATGAAAGCAACATTTAAGTAATTTAAAATTAAGTGAACAAAGAAAAAATAAAATAGGGTGAATTGAAAATAGTACAAAAATATGATATTTTTTAAGGGAAAAAAAAAATATATATATATATATACAAAAATATGATATTTTTTAAGGGGAAAAAAAAATATATATATATATATATTAAGCTTATTCTTAACCATTTTTATACTTTTATTAGACTATTAGACTAACATGACTGAATTGTTACTCGTCTAATCATTCTCGAGATATGAATTATTCGACAAGCTACATTATAAACTCCAACTAAGCAATCAAAACACACAAGATTAAGATAACTCAAATCCAATTATATCATAATTAGTTAACAATTAAAGTAATCATTTACAAACTACAGTGTCATTCCTGTAAATTTCATACAATTTTTTTTGACCATTTTACCCCTTCCAAGTTCTGACCAGACCACGCCGAGGCAACCCGCAACCCCGCGTCTCAATACGTACCCGAGTTAACCCGTTTAACCGCCGATCGTCAACGAACTCATTCTCAACAATGACGGCGTCAGCGTCCCACCAGGTGTCTCCGTCAGATTCCGTTACGTTTTTTAACGGTGTTTTAACGTTCCTCATGTCGCCTACTGTTAAAACGCCGGTGACGCCGTCTCTGACGTACACCTTCTCGACACCGCCGGAATTCATACTCACCACCTCCGTCACCGGCGAATTCCAGCTGGCGTATATCGCCGGAGTCTGACTTCCCACCCTGGCGTCATGAGCACTGAAAATAATAGAGTTGCTGCTGCTATCAACTTGGGTTTGTACCACCACCGCCGGTGCTGGCCTTGCTACGGCCGGAATCTGACAACTCCGGTTAAAAAATGAGCTTATTTTTAGATCGTTATTTAAGTCCCATATCGAAACAACACCATTAGAAGAGTCTTCAAAATCTAAACCTAACCCCAAACTATCCCAAAGCCTTACAACGCTTTTCCCGGCGGCAAAGTTGGACCAAGAAAACCGCCGCCGGAGCTTAAATTTACCACCTAGCGATTGGTTTTCAATGTGAAGGCTTGAACCCGCTACACCAAAATCTTCATCAACCGGTAATTCATCATCAGACGACGGCGTTGACTCGTATTCTTCGTCTTCAAAAGAAGCGGATGACGCAGATTCGTCATCACTGAAGTCCTCATCGTCGTCGGAAAATTGGAAAAGGGGTTCTGAAAATGAAGCTAATAAAGGCTTGACTGTACGGACCCGGATGATTAAGAGCTTGATTGTGTTGATTATGCCGGTGAAAGTGGCGACAAAAGCAAGAATTAGAGCACCCCATTTCCAAAAGCTGTACACTTGAGGCACTCTATCAATTCCAGAGAGAGAAAAGAATCGAGAAATCAGAGATGGGTTTTGCAGGTATTTCATTCCAGCTTCAAAACCGCCTATAATGCTGATTTCTGGAATTTCCATGTGCAGAGAGAGAGAGAGAGAGAGAGAGAGAGAAGTGAACTGGAAGCAGACGGTGGAGAAGGGCGGTTGGGGGGTTTATAAAGGGTGAGGAGGGTGAAGGGCGAATAATAAAATGAGTAATGCTACGAAAATTTAAAATATAGACTTATAAATTAGATTTGATAATCTCATTAAATAAGTAGTAGATCTTAATAAATATTGAAAATTAGATTTAATAATCTCGTTAATTAAATAGTAAATTTTAATAAATATTGAAATTCAGAGGGAAATTAATAATTGTCTAATTTTTAAGTTTAAATAATATGACGTGGCAGATATTGATTGGACAACTGGTTTAGGTGGATGATCCACGTCAGAAAAAGAGTACAAAAATTTCTCAGGAGTATGGCCGGAAGATTGGGATGCCTGAGTCATCAGCGACAGTTGGGTCATTCATGACTCAGCAGTGAATTCTCTTTGTCTACGGACATTTCCAAGCGACTAACGATTAAATTTTGAGATTAAATTTAAAGTTTAAATGATATGTCAATTGACTTAGACTTTTTTATTTAGGGTCATGTCATTTAAGTTTCAATAAAAATTTTAAATAATATTTTATCAAATTATTTGAGTTCTAAATTTAGTTTTAAAATTTTGACTTTTTAAGCTGGTGGTGGCTGAATATTTTGGCTCTTGTACCACTTAAATGTTGACACGTGGTAACAGTTCTTGCTTGCGGTACAATATGACCTTTTTTTAAGGTCCTACTTGCATGAACGATTTTCTCAAGTTTTATGTTGTGGTCCAGCGTTCAAAACAAAACAAAAATAATATCAAATATACCACAAGATTTTCGCAAGTTTTACTTTCATCTTTTGAATTTCTCTATTTTCTGTAGAAATTTCTCTTGCTCCATACTGACTTCAAAGAAAGATAGATGGGATTTAGCTTAGCTTATTATTATGCTTCCTTTGATGGAAATATGAAAAGTAAAAAGATAAAAAATAGAAATGATACACTTTCTATTTTCGAAAGAAAGAAAGTAAAAATAATACACAAAAAATGACATTTTTATAAATTAAGAGATGAGTAAAAATACAGAGTTTTAAGTTTCTTAACCGCAAAAAAGATAACGAATCCTACAAAATCTTAACAATTAGCAATCTAATCGAATTCTTGTTAAAACGAATATAAAAATTTAGAGGGCAAATTGGAATAAGTGTCTTGAACTTCTTTGACTGTTTTAATGGAGAAATGGATCAAAGACACTGATAGCTGCCCAAAAATAAAAAAAAAATATTTAAGGGATAAATTGAAATTAGCATTAAAGTTATGGGGGATATGAATGATATTTATCCAAAATTAATAAATTGTTATGTTTGATAGTCTTCACAAGTTATGTAGGGCACGTAGAATGAGACTGGCGGCTTCAAATTTACCAATTTGGTTTTTGCTAATTCCATTCCATCCACTCTGTTCTTAAGCTGTCTCTTGCGTGGAGGGCAGGTTCTAATTCTATTCGACAGGATAGCAGAAAGATGACTCCGTGGATGATCTCTTTGGTCCCCACCCTATCACTTTTCTATATGTACAATAAATTATAACATTCCAAATGTTTTACACATTTTTATGGAACAGCGTGGTCCAAAATTATGTATCACGCGGGATGAGATAAAAAAATATTTATCACATGGATCGGAACTAGGATCGTTTATATATTTGTAAAGATTATTTAGATGATCTTAAAGGTTTAGACGAGTTGCACATGGATGGATTGACCAAGTTGTGGACAAGTCATGAATGGTCTCATGTAAGCAAAAACAACTCATTGTAAACTTGCTAATAAACGAGTTCTAGTTGATAGGATCAAATTACAATTTCGATTAAAACCACTTACTTTGAACTTATATACCACTTTTCCGAAAAAAAGGCGTACCCATACGCCGCATAATTNGTCAAATTACAACTCCGATTAAAACTACCTACTTTGAACTTGTATACCATTTTCCTAAAAAAAGGCGTACCCATACGCCGCATAATTAATAATAAAAAACAGCATTTACATGCGTGTATCCTTGTTAAGATCAGAGTCAAAGAAACCATGGCTTACACTAATGTGAAACAAACATAAAATAAAAAATGTTTGGAGTTATTAAAGTTTATTATATTATCCTCAATCTAGTCTCAGTTAAGAGAATGACAACTAGTCAAGGGTGGAGTGGGATCACAAGGTGGTCGGGGATTGTAGGGGAAGAAAGAGGCCACGGACTCACTACCTATTGGACTAATGTCTTAATACACAATGCATAGACTCACTACCTATTGGACTAATCTTTTAAGTGTATAATGAGCATTATACGTGTATAATGAGCATTATATCATTGATCTCCCATAATCTTTCAAGATGGGAAATCAAAGTAGATTAATCGGCACGAAAAACAAACATAACAAATTGTTTGATNTGGACCAAGAAAACCGCCGCCGGAGCTTAAATTTACCACCTAGCGATTGGTTTTCAATGTGAAGGCTTGAACCCGCTACACCAAAATCTTCATCAACCGGTAATTCATCATCAGACGACGGCGTTGACTCGTATTCTTCGTCTTCAAAAGAAGCGGATGACGCAGATTCGTCATCACTGAAGTCCTCATCGTCGTCGGAAAATTGGAAAAGGGGTTCTGAAAATGAAGCTAATAAAGGCTTGACTGTACGGACCCGGATGATTAAGAGCTTGATTGTGTTGATTATGCCGGTGAAAGTGGCGACAAAAGCAAGAATTAGAGCACCCCATTTCCAAAAGCTGTACACTTTAGGCACTCTATCAATTCCAGAGAGAGAAAAGAATCGAGAAATCAGAGACGGGTTTTGCAGGCATTTCATTCCAGCTTCAAAACCGCCTATAATGCTGATTTCTGGAATTTCCATGTGCAGAGAGAGAGAGAGAGAGACAGAGAGAAGAACTGCTAGATAAAATTTTTCAAGTATTGTTCTGTAGAGAGAGAGAGAGAGAAGTGAACTGGAAGCAGACGGTGGAGAAGGGCGGTTGGGGGGTTTATAAAGGGTGAGGAGGGTGAAGGGCGAATAATAAAATGAGTAATGCTACGAAAATTTAAAATATAGACTTATAAATTAGATTTGATAATCTCATTAAATAAGTAGTAGATCTTAATAAATATTGAAAATTAGATTTAATAATCTCGTTAATTAAATAGTAAATNGGTACTTAAATTTAAAATATAGACTTATAAGTTAAATTTGATAATCTCATTAATTAAATAAATAGTAAATCTCAATAAATATTAAAAATTAGATTTAATAATTTCGTTAAATAAATAGTAAATTTGAATAAATATTGAAATTCAGAGATCTCAATAAATATTGAAAATTAGATTTAATAATTTCGTTAAATAAATAGTAAATTTTAATAAATATTGAAATTCAGAGGGAAATTAGTAATTGTTTAATTTTTAAGTTTAAGTAATATGACGTGGCAGATATTGATTGGACAATTGGTTTAGGTGGATGATCCACGTCAGAAAAAGAGTACAAAAATTTCTCAGGAGTGTGGCCGGAAGATTGGGATGCCTGAGTCATCAGCGACAGTTGGGTCATTCATGACTCAGCAGTGAATTCTCTTTGTCTACGGACATTTCCAAGCGAATAACGATTAAATTTTGAGATTAAATTTAGAGTTTAAATGATATATCAATTGACTTAAATTTTTTTATTTAGTATCATGTCATTTAAGTTTTAATAAAAATTTTAAATAATATTTTATCAAATTATTTGAATTTTAAATTTAGTTCCAAAATTTTGGCCTTTTAAGCTGGTGGTGGCTGAAAATTTTGGCTCTTGTACCACTTAAATGTTGACACGTGGTAACAGTTCTTGCTTGCGGTACAATATGACCTTTTTTTAAGGTCCTACTTGCGTGAACGATTTTCTCAAGTTTTATGTTGTGGTCCAGTCAAATAACAGCGTTCAAAACAAAACAAAAAAAATATCAAATATACCACAAGATTTTCGCAAGTTTTACTTTCATCTTTTGAATTTCTCTATTTTCTGTAGAAATTTCTCTTGCTCCATACTGACTTCANGCTACGAAAATTTAAAATATAGACTTATAAATTAGATTTGATAATCTCATTAAATAAGTAGTAGATCTTAATAAATATTGAAAATTAGATTTAATAATCTCGTTAATTAAATAGTAAATTTTAATAAATATTGAAATTCAGAGGGAAATTAATAATTGTCTAATTTTTAAGTTTAAATAATATGACGTGGCAGATATTGATTGGACAACTGGTTTAGGTGGATGATCCACGTCAGAAAAAGAGTACAAAAATTTCTCAGGAGTATGGCCGGAAGATTGGGATGCCTGAGTCATCAGCGACAGTTGGGTCATTCATGACTCAGCAGTGAATTCTCTTTGTCTACGGACATTTCCAAGCGACTAACGATTAAATTTTGAGATTAAATTTAAAGTTTAAATGATATATCAATTGACTTAAATTTTTTTATTTAGTATCATGTCATTTAAGTTTTAATAAAAATTTTAAATAATATTTTATCAAATTATTTGAATTTTAAATTTAGTTCCAAAATTTTGGCCTTTTAAGCTGGTGGTGGCTGAAAATTTTGGCTCTTGTACCACTTAAATGTTGACACGTGGTAACAGTTCTTGCTTGCGGTACAATATGACCTTTTTTTAAGGTCCTACTTGCGTGAACGATTTTCTCAAGTTTTATGTTGTGGTCCAGTCAAATAACAGCGTTCAAAACAAAACAAAAAAAATATCAAATATACCACAAGATTTTCGCAAGTTTTACTTTCATCTTTTGAATTTCTCTATTTTCTGTAGAAATTTCTCTTGCTCCATACTGACTTCAAAGAAAGATAGATGGGATTTAGCTTAGCTTATTATTATGCTTCCTTTGATGGAAATGATGAAAAGTAAAAAGATAAAAAATAGAAATGATACGCTTTTTATTCTCGAAAAAAAGAAAGTAAAAATAATACATAAAAAATGACTTTTTTATAAATTAAGAGATGAGTAAAAATATAGAGTTTTAAGGATAACGAATCCTACAAAATCTTAGCAATCAGCAATCTAATCGAATTCTTGTTAAAACGAATATAAAAATTTAGAGGGCAAATTGGAATAAGTGTCTTGAACTTTTTTGACTGTTTTAATGGAGAAATAGATCAAAGACACTGATAGCTGCCCAAAAATAAAAAAAAAAANACTAACGATTAAATTTTGAGATTAAATTTAAAGTTTAAATGATATGTCAATTGACTTAGACTTTTTTATTTAGGGTCATGTCATTTAAGTTTCAATAAAAATTTTAAATAATATTTTATCAAATTATTTGAGTTCTAAATTTAGTTTTAAAATTTTGACTTTTTAAGCTGGTGGTGGCTGAATATTTTGGCTCTTGTACCACTTAAATGTTGACACGTGGTAACAGTTCTTGCTTGCGGTACAATATGACCTTTTTTTAAGGTCCTACTTGCATGAACGATTTTCTCAAGTTTTATGTTGTGGTCCAGCGTTCAAAACAAAACAAAAATAATATCAAATATACCACAAGATTTTCGCAAGTTTTACTTTAATCTTTTGAATTTCTCTATTTTCTGTAGAAATTTCTCTTGCTCCATACTGACTTCAAAGAAAGATAGATGGGATTTAGCTTAGCTTATTATTATGCTTCCTTTGATGGAAATATGAAAAGTAAAAAGATAAAAAATAGAAATGATACACTTTCTATTTTCGAAAGAAAGAAAGTAAAAATAATACACAAAAAATGACATTTTTATAAATTAAGAGATGAGTAAAAATACAGAGTTTTAAGTTTCTTAACCGCAAAAAAGATAACGAATCCTACAAAATCTTAACAATTAGCAATCTAATCGAATTCTTGTTAAAACGAATATAAAAATTTAGAGGGCAAATTGGAATAAGTGTCTTGAACTTCTTTGACTGTTTTAATGGAGAAATGGATCAAAGACACTGATAGCTGCCCAAAAATAAAAAAAAAATATTTAAGGGATAAATTGAAATTAGCATTAAAGTTATGGGGGATATGAATGATATTTATCCAAAATTAATAAATTGTTATGTTTGATAGTCTTCACAAGTTATGTAGGGCACGTAGAATGAGACTGGCGGCTTCAAATTTACCAATTTGGTTTTTGCTAATTCCATTCCATCCACTCTGTTCTTAAGCTGTCTCTTGCGTGGAGGGCAGGTTCTAATTCTATTCGACAGGATAGCAGAAAGATGACTCCGTGGATGATCTCTTTGGTCCCCACCCTATCACTTTTCTATATGTACAATAAATTATAACATTCCAAATGTTTTACACATTTTTATGGAACAGCGTGGTCCAAAATTATGTATCACGCGGGATGAGATAAAAAAATATTTATTACATGGATCGGAACTAGGATCGTTTATATATTTGTAAAGATTATTTAGATGATCTTAAAGGTTTAGACGAGTTGCACATGGATGGATTGACCAAGTTGTGGACAAGTCATGAATGGTCTCATGTAAGCAAAAACAACTCATTGTAAACTTGCTAATAAACGAGTTCTAGTTGATAGGATCAAATTACAATTTCGATTAAAACCACTTACTTTGAACTTATATACCACTTTTCCGAAAAAAAGGCGTACCCATACGCCGCATAATTAATAATAAAAAACATCATTTACATGCATGTATCCTTGTTAAGATCAGAGTCAAAGAAACCATGGCTTACACTAATGTGAAACAAACATAAAATAAAAAATGTTTGGAGTTATTAAAGTTTATTATATTATCCTCAATCTAGTCTCAGTTAAGAGAATGACAACTAGTCAAGGGTGGAGTGGGATCACAAGGTGGTCGGGGATTGTAGGGGAAGAAAGAGGCCACGGACTCACTACCTATTGGACTAATGTCTTAATACACAATGCATAGACTCACTACCTATTGGACTAATCTTTTAAGTGTATAATGAGCATTATACGTGTATAATGAGCATTATATCATTGATCTCCCATAATCTTTCAAGATGGGAAATCAAAGTAGATTAATCGGCACGAAAAACAAACATAACAAATTGTTTGATAGGGTCACTTGTGTCAATGCAGTGGCAAATTAGTACTCATGAAGTTGGCATACAAACAATTCTATATCACCACAGAGCACAAAATCTACATGAAAATTACAAAAAACCAACTAAATTGAACTGCTATTTAGTAAATTTATTTATCTTTTTACAGAACTATGGTTTTCTGAACTACACCACCTAACCTATGCAAAACATACAGCTAGGCCATTTTTTTTTAAACAAGGTAATTACATACAGCTCTCCTCAATGCTATTCTCATGACTGAACTGAAAGAGATTGACAATGCTGGAACAGAAGCATCTAATCCTTTCAATCTGTTCTCTTCACAACAAGAACAGGGCACTTGGCATGGTTAACACAGTAATCAGCAACAAAGCACCCCTGTTTCAATTCCAGAAATTCACTTTAATTTGAGACCCGATTTGTGAACCGTTCGATAATTAGTGAACTTTGTTCAATATTGGGACCAACTTCAAATCTAATGGCCATTAAGTCCGCAAATTAGTTCCCAATAACATATCTCTATTCAAATGTGTAGTTTTGCGAAATAAAACTAACTTACTTGCCCAAAAAAAGCCACTAGTCTGTCATGGAGCAAAATAAATCATAAANTACGGAATAAAACCAACTTACTTGCCCAAAAAAAGCCACTAGTCTGTCATGGAGCAAAATAAATCATAAANCATGTATAATGAGCATTATATCATTGATCTCCCATAATCTTTCAAGAAGGGAAATCAAAGTAGATTAATCGGCACGAAAAACAAACATAACAAATTGTTTGATAGGGTCACTTGTGTCAATGCAGTGGCAAATTAGTACTCATGAAGTTGGCATACAAACAATTCTATATCACCACAGAGCACAAAATCTACATGAAAATTACAAAAAACCAACTAAATTGAACTGCTATTTAGTAAATTTATTTATCTTTTTACAGAACTATGGTTTTCTGAACTACACCACCTAACCTATGCAAAACATACAGCTAGGCCATTTTTTTTTAAACAAGGTAATTACATACAGCTCTCCTCAATGCTATTCTCATGACTGAACTGAAAGAGATTGACAATGCTGGAACAGAAGCATCTAATCCTTTCAATCTGTTCTCTTCACAACAAGAACAGGGCACTTGGCATGGTTAACACAGTAATCAGCAACAAAGCACCCCTGTTTCAATTCCAGAAATTCACTTTAATTTGAGACCCGATTTGTGAACCGTTCGATAATTAGTGAACTTTGTTCAATATTGGGACCAACTTCAAATCTAATGGCCATTAAGTCCGCAAATTAGTTCCCAATAACATATCTCTATTCAAATGTGTAGTTTTGCGAAATAAAACTAACTTACTTGCCCAAAAAAAGCCACTAGTCTGTCATGGAGCAAAATAAATCATAAATAATAATGTTAATTGTACCAAATTTGGTGAATTAATGTATAATGGTACTGGATTATTAGTAAATTTTATTCAATACTAGAACCCATTGTTAATTAACTGATTACAATAAATTAACTCATTAAATTAAGTTCTCAAATTAGGTCCCGTCCCAATAGTGTTGCGGAAGCATAAAAGGTGGAGACTCATACTAACCTCTTTAGAGCTCCCCTACCATTGGCTGCCCAGCACAAGCAATTGGATTTTGAGCTTTTCAGCTGCTTCACATATGGCATCTTTAGGATCTCCCTCTTCTGTAGCTATCACTGCAAGTATCTGTGGCAAGAAAAGCCATAGATATAGAAGATTTCAATATAGAATGGTGAGTCTAATCTAATGAATGATTTATGAATATGAATAATAAATAAAAAAATGCGATAAAAACCCAAATTAGGTTTAGGGATAACTAGACTCAAATTGATGACTTCCACCACGTCAAGATATCTTGACACTCTACCGTTTAGTTATAAAGCTATAGATTCAACTATGAGACTCCCTTATAACAAGTGGAGTGACGTGCTTCAGGAATATTTTTTTAGTTTTAGATAGATTATTTATCATAAATTTAAGTCGATCTCTCACGGATATCCGTAGGTGATATATCATTGATTGTACTATACAACTGATAAATCTTGCCAATCACACTAGTTAAGGTAATTTGCTAGACACATTCCAGCATAATCACACTAGTGAGACTCGTACACTGCAGTGTCTTTTTAAGTTCACCCCCAACAGCAAGCTTGTGAATATGAAGAATCAGAAATTGGTTCTTCATAGTTAAAATTATTGTCTACATATATATATGAAGTTATAACAATAAAATAAATAAAAAAGGCTTTACCCCATATTGACTGCAGATTTCCTTAGCTTTATCCAACAAAGAAGCAACAACCATCGCCTGATTTTCTAAGACATTTTTTACCAGCTCTTGAGATGCAAAACAGAAAATTGGCATACCACAATCGCATATATTTTCTCCAAAACTTCTAAAATTGTATAATTTGATATTTTCTGATGGCAGAATCAGGGATGATTGATCTAGATTGTTGGCTATAATTTTAGCCTTTGTATATTTGTGATAAGTAAAACAAAGACAATGTAACTTAGTCTTTTGGAATAATTTTCCATACATGTATTCCATTTTTTCAACATACATATAGGTTGCAAGATACATCTTGACTATTCACTTTCCTAGAGCATTAGCCACATAACAAGAACCAAGACATAACCACTTGTATTCCAAAGTCAACTAGATACACTTAACAACAAAGTATTATCTAGAATTCTACTTTTAACACTTCCCCTTAATGCATTGTTGTTGTATTCCCAACACTTATAAACTCGAACTTATCTTTAGGAAGTGCTTTGGTGAAAATGTCCTCCACTTGATCTTTGGTCTTGTAATATTTGACTTGAATCTCTTCATCTTTCACGACTTCTCAAATAAAGTGATGCTTGATTGTAATGTGCTTAATTCGGCTATGATAGACGGGATTCTTTGTCATCGAAATAACTGATTTATTATCGCATAAAATTGGAGTTGCTTCATCTTACTTTTCACCAATATCTTCCATGATTTTTCTCAACCAAATTGCTTGAGAAGTAGCCAATGATGCTAAAATATATTCAGCTTTAGCTGAAGACTGTGCCACACTTTGTTGCTTCTTTGATGAAATTACACCGGAACCAAGTGAGAATGCATAGTCTAAAATGCTCCTCATATCGTCACTGTTTCCGGCCCAATCACTATCACAAAATCCAAGTAACTTGATATCAACTTTTCTTCCAAACATAATCCAAAATCAAGTGCTCCTTGAATATATCTCCACACTCTGTTCGTTGCCCCAAAATGAATTTGGCTTGGTTTGTGCATAAACCGAGATAACAAACTTTTAGCATATATGATGTCCGGTCTTGTAGCTGTCAAGTACAAAAGAATTTTAACCAAGCTTTTATAGAAAAATGCTTCAACTTCTTTAGTTCCATCATCTTTGAACAACTTTTCATTCACAACTAAAGGAGTGGCCACTGATTTGCAATTTCTCATTCTAAATTTTTCAAGAAGAGTTTTTGCATATTTCATTGGACAAATAAAAACTCCATCTTCTTGTTGATAAATTTCAATGCCTAAGAAGTAATGTAGAAGTCCCAAATTACTCATATCATATCTTTTCATAATCTCACTTTTAAAATCTTCAATCATTTTTTGATCATTCTTGGTAAAAACCAAGTCATCAACATAAAGAGACACAATGAGAATATCAGTATTACCTTGCATTTTGATGTACAAGGTTGGCTCACTTCTACTTCTTTGAAATCCCTTTGCATTGAAGTAGGAATCAATCTCACTATACCATGCTCAAGGTACTTGTTTCAACCCGTACAAAGCCTTTTTTAGCTTGTACACTTTTCCTTCTTCACTGTTGACCGCAAAACCTTGAGGTTGCTCTACATAAACTTCTTCTTTCAATACACCATTCAAGAATGCTGATTTTACATATAATTGATGAAGAAACCAGCCCCTTTATGAAGCAAGAGCAATAAGAAACCTTATTGTATCAAGTTGAGCAACCGGAGCAAAAGTCTATTGGTAATAGACACCAAGTTGTTGTAAATACCCATTTGCAAGCCTTGCTTTATTTTTTTGAATTGAACCATCTGGATTAAGCTTTGTTTTGTAAATCCACTTCACCCCAATGACCTCTTTATTCTTTGGCTTTTCCACCAACTCCCAAGTGTTATTTTTCTCAATCACATGAAATTCATCTTCCATTACTTTCTTCCAAGCATCTTCTTTGATTGCTTCTTCAAAACTTTCGGGTTTAACCACACAAAAATTGCATCTAGCATACACATCACTAAGACTACTCATATTCCTTGGAGTTGAACTTGTGGAAGTAGAAGGAGATGAATGAGAGTTGGGTGTTGGAGACATTTGTGATGACAACTTCTTCATTTTCATTTCCATGTTCAACGTTTCCATAATCTTCATTTGCTACAACCACTTGATTTTGAACATTCTTTTCTTTTCAATTCCAAGAGTCATTCTCATTAAGGAGAATATCTCTACAAATAATAACTTTGTTTCTCTTCAAACTAAAGAGTCTATAACCCTTTGATTTAGATCTATAACCAACAAAGATACATTTTTCACTACTTTTATCAAACTTGTACCTCACTTCTTTAGGAACATGTGCAAAACAAATGCACCCAAAAACTTTTAAGTGGTTCATTGACAGCTTCCTTCCACACCAAGCTTCAATTGGAATTTGGTTTTTCAAAGCTTTTGTTGGACATCTATTCATCAAGTAAACTGCCATGTATACCGTTTCGGCCCAAAATGATTTAGGTAACCCATTCTCATAAACCATCAATTTAGCCATCTCAACAATGGTTTTATTCTTTCTTTCGACCACTCCATTTATTGTGGAGTGTACCCAACAGTCAATTGTCTTTCCATACCAATGTCTTCACAAAACTTATTGAATTCATTAGAGTTGTACTCATCACCTCTATCACTTTACCTTTCAACAAACTTTTGGAATTTCTTGAATACTTGAAAAACTTAGAATTGTTTTCTCATAAAATAAACTTAAGTCATTCTTGAAAAATCATCTACAAAGATTATAAAGTATTTGATACCTCCATGAGAAAGTGTTCTTGATGGTCCCCATACATTGGTGTGAACAAGCTCCAACGGTGATTTGACTCTTTAAACTTTTTCTTTTGGGAAAGGATCTCGATAATCCTTTCCAAGTGCAAATCCTTGACAAACTTTTTTAACTTCTTGTATAAATGACAATCCATAAACCATGTTATTTTGTTGTAGGATCTTCAAGTTTTGAAATTTCAAGTGCCCAAATCTTGTATGCCAAAGCCAAGAATCATCAACAACTTCTATCTTCAAAAAAACATTGCTAGAATACCGAAAAATAAGAGGAAAATTTATGTTTTTCTCCATCTCAATTTTCGTTATAAATTACTTTTTCTCCCCACAATCATAGATCATGCAATAGTTTTCCTCAAACACCACGGAGTACCCATGCTGTACAAGTTGACCAACACTCAACAAATTTTGTTCCAAGTTTGATACTAACAAAATATCTTGGATGTATTTTGTTCCTTTCTTTGTTTCAATCCCTTGCTTTTTGCTTGAACCATGACACCATTTCTCATCCTTACTTGAGAGTTAGAAGTAGTGTTCTTGTTTACAAAAAAATTATCATCACCAGTCATATGGTTATTACAACCACTATCAAGATACCGTACATCATTCCTTTGCTCGGACATTGCCTGACAAACAGAGAACATGTTTCCACTACTTTCTTACTCTTCGGAAAAATTAGCTTGTTGATTAATCTTGAACCGGCAATCTTTTTGCAAATGACCAAACATTTACAATTAAAACATTGAGGCTTTCCACTAAACCAACAATCAATATCAACATGACTTGATCTTTTACCAATTATACATTGTTGTTGAGTGGATTCTTTATTTGATCTTCTTTCAAAATTTCCTCTTCCTCTTCATCTTCCAAATCTTTCTCCTCTAAAAGATTCACCTTTAGATAGATTGGAAGTCGACGATTCAAGACTTTTGGAGTCAACATTAAGCGTGGATTGAAAAGAACTCTCAATAGATTTTCAGCGTGCCTGCTCAACCTTTACTCTAATGCTTTAATAGAACCCAATAAATCTTGAACAACCAAAAGAAGAAATATCTTTGGAAGCTTCAACGATAGAAACAATAGAATCATATTTTCTCAGCAAACTAATCAAAATTTTCTCAACAATTCTTGAGACCAAAATTTGGTCTCCATAAGTTTTCCTTTGATTTACAACCTCCATAAGTCTAGGAAAGAAATCATTTAAGGATTCATTCTCTTTCATTCTACTATTCTCAAAATCTCTTCTCAAGTATTGTAGTTTCACGGCTCTTATCTTCGTAGTACCACGATACTCATCTTGTAAAGTGTCCCATGCTACCTTTGATTTTGTGCTGATGGTAGGGGTGTTCACCCTATCCTACGGATAGGAAATATAGTCTTCCGCCTTCCTACCCGATACTTTGCGAAATTTTTTTTTCTTACCCTACCCTACCTAATCAAGTGTGGTATTGGGTAAACATTTTTGTAGTTATTAATTTTTGGATCATTTTAACAATACAATTAAATAACATACATCAATTTAACAACACAATAAATCAATAACAATAAAACCTAAAACAACTACAACAACAGTTATAATAAAACACAAGAAATCATGAACATCAATCCATCATAATTGTTATACAAATACAATAACAATTATGTTAAATTTAAACTATATGAAACACATTAAAATAATAATTGCTCCAATAGATCATTAGTTCACCACAAATCATGTAACCTACACAAAAAATAAGTCAATATTTTTAGCAACTCAAACATCCATAACAATGATAATTTTATAACATAAATTATACCACACAAATACTCTTATAATTACTAAAAAAAAATATAAAAAATTTAAATATATTTTTTGCAGGTAAGGTAGGATAGGAATGCAAAAATTGATGAGTATTCCGCATTCCTACCCGATTTAATTGGAAGACCAAAAATTCTTTCGCATTCCTACCCGATTTTTGCTGCTAACCGTTCAATAGGGTAGGGTAGGGTAGAAAATTGCGGCCAATCAAAAATTTGAACACCCATAGCTGATGGTATCACAAAATATCTAAGGATGAGTTTGGCTCCCCAGGTCAGCTAGGTTGGGAGCTCAGATCATTAGTACCTCAGATGGACCTCGACCTCAGACCTCAATTCCCTGTATCCATACCTCACGGAAGATTGTTCAAAGGACAGTTGAATCCCACCAAGTTTTTGCATTCTTTTAGGCGTCAATCACCCAATTGGACCAAGTCTCACTGCGCAATAAGGGGGAACTATAACAGCTAAGGAGCGAGGACCTCGCCCCAGATCAAGTAAACCCTAGGAGTATCTATAAATAAGAGGCAAAGCCCCCAAGAAAGATATAGTCATTGTAGCCTAGCAAAGTACTCTCTGTAAACCCCACACAATTGATCAATATATTCAGGAGCAAAAGACTCCCTTGAGAGAGGATTAGTCGAGCTCTCGAAATGATGAACTACTAGAAACACTCTGTGTGACCCCCCCAATTATTCAAAAATTCTCAAGAGCCTTGGAGCTCAGATTGAACCAAATCAAATCATTCAGTGCACTTTAAATCTATAACATTGCTCAATTGTATTAAGAACGCCATCAGTTTGACGCCGTTTGTGGGAACGACTGTTCTTGTTACAAATACACTGATTTTCTTCAGTAATTGATGTTCTCTACGCGCAATATGAGCAGATGCCAGTTGAATCCTCAATAGCTACAGAGCCAACAGAAAGGCACCAGTGGAAGATAGCAAAAGAATCTTCAAGACTTCCCCCCACCATTGAGACTAATCCTCCCATTGCAGACCCCTCTTGGAATAACGAACTGGAGGCTCTTCATTTAGTCAACCAGCGTCTATTGCAACAGAACGAAGAACTCCTGAAACTCCTACAATGTCCTCAGAAGACGCGACCAGCCTAGGGTGATCCCCCACAAGAGGAACATTAGTGCCTCGATCCCCTGAGGGAGGTTAAAGAAGGGGGTGAATATAGCCAAGCCATGGGCCATGCTCCTCATCCACCTTCCAGGAATGATGATAAATAAGAAGTATAGAGTCAGAATGGGGGAACTGAGAAAAATGAATTTCTCCCTTACCAATGGGAAAGAAGAGAGCAATATTGAGAACAGCGTTTCAGAAACATCCAGCAAGAACTCAGTCACATGAAGGAGGTTGTGAGAGGTAAGATCCCGGTAACAATAGATGCTCTGGTGCAACAAACTGAGTCCCCATTCATTACTGATGTACCACATTTCTCTTTCTCTCTGAAGTTTAGAATGTCTCAGATGGANGCAGGTAAGGTAGGATAGGAATGCAAAAATTGATGAGTATTCCGCATTCCTACCCGATTTAATTGGAAGACCAAAAATTCTTTCGCATTCCTACCCGATTTTTGCTGCTAACCGTTCAATAGGGTAGGGTAGGGTAGAAAATTGCGGCCAATCAAAAATTTGAACACCCATAGCTGATGGTATCACAAAATATCTAAGGATGAGTTTGGCTCCCCAGGTCAGCTAGGTTGGGAGCTCAGATCATTAGTACCTCAGATGGACCTCGACCTCAGACCTCAATTCCCTGTATCCATACCTCACGGAAGATTGTTCAAAGGACAGTTGAATCCCACCAAGTTTTTGCATTCTTTTAGGCGTCAATCACCCAATTGGACCAAGTCTCACTGCGCAATAAGGGGGAACTATAACAGCTAAGGAGCGAGGACCTCGCCCCAGATCAAGTAAACCCTAGGAGTATCTATAAATAAGAGGCAAAGCCCCCAAGAAAGATATAGTCATTGTAGCCTAGCAAAGTACTCTCTGTAAACCCCACACAATTGATCAATATATTCAGGAGCAAAAGACTCCCTTGAGAGAGGATTAGTCGAGCTCTCGAAATGATGAACTACTAGAAACACTCTGTGTGACCCCCCCAATTATTCAAAAATTCTCAAGAGCCTTGGAGCTCAGATTGAACCAAATCAAATCATTCAGTGCACTTTAAATCTATAACATTGCTCAATTGTATTAAGAACGCCATCAGTTTGACGCCGTTTGTGGGAACGACTGTTCTTGTTACAAATACACTGATTTTCTTCAGTAATTGATGTTCTCTACGCGCAATATGAGCAGATGCCAGTTGAATCCTCAATAGCTACAGAGCCAACAGAAAGGCACCAGTGGAAGATAGCAAAAGAATCTTCAAGACTTCCCCCCACCATTGAGACTAATCCTCCCATTGCAGACCCCTCTTGGAATAACGAACTGGAGGCTCTTCATTTAGTCAACCAGCGTCTATTGCAACAGAACGAAGAACTCCTGAAACTCCTACAATGTCCTCAGAAGACGCGACCAGCCTAGGGTGATCCCCCACAAGAGGAACATTAGTGCCTCGATCCCCTGAGGGAGGTTAAAGAAGGGGGTGAATATAGCCAAGCCATGGGCCATGCTCCTCATCCACCTTCCAGGAATGATGATAAATAAGAAGTATAGAGTCAGAATGGGGGAACTGAGAAAAATGAATTTCTCCCTTACCAATGGGAAAGAAGAGAGCAATATTGAGAACAGCGTTTCAGAAACATCCAGCAAGAACTCAGTCACATGAAGGAGGTTGTGAGAGGTAAGATCCCGGTAACAATAGATGCTCTGGTGCAACAAACTGAGTCCCCATTCATTACTGATGTACCACATTTCTCTTTCTCTCTGAAGTTTAGAATGTCTCAGATGGAGGCCTTTGATTGGAAAAAAATCCCATGGATCACCTCAATACTCACAAGAATCAAATGAAGTTGCACAAATATCTAGACCCTATACGAGGTCGAGTCTTTGCTATCATGTTGAAGGGCTCAGCCTTAGCGTGGTTCAACAGGCTGGCCTCGACATCCATCTCCTTCTTCAGAGAACTTTCCATATCCTTTGTGTCACACTTTATAGGAGCTAAGACCTACCGAAAACCGAGCTACCACCTATTGAATGTGAAACAAGAACCCAACGAGAACTTCTGATCTTACGTCCAAATGTTCAACTCAGAATCTCTGAAGGTGGATGTTCCTGACGAAAAATTCATTATCACTACTTTCATCGTAGGGTTAAGAGTATAGTCGAAGTCAAAGGACTTAATGTTCTCCATATCAAAATACTCATAAGCTAGTATGACAGAGGTGCTTGCTAAAATAGAAAATTACATTAATGATGAATAGGCTCTCCTTTCTATAATGGGGAACTCCTCCATGCAGAAGGAAAATGGAAAGAAGAAAAAAAGAAGAACTAAAGTCCCATAAAAGAAAATGGCCAAGATAGGTCTCTGAGAAGAGAAAGAGATCGCTCCCACCAAAAAAAGGGGAGATGTTAGGGATCACCTAGCCCTTTCGCAGCCAGAATTGTAATCGAGGTATGCACCTTGGTAGCTCACTCTGCTCACAATTACAATATCTCAAATCCTCTATGACGTACAGAATGAGAAGTTCCTGAGATGGCCACCTCAGATGAAAACAGACTCAACAAAAAGAGATGCGATAAAGTACTGTGAATACCACAGATACCATGGTCACCTCACTAATGATTGCATCCAGTTGAAAAGGAAAATCAAATTCTTGATTCAATGAGGGTAGTTACGTCGTTTTATGGCATATGATAATTAGAACAAGGCCCACCCTCCTTTAGCACCTCAACAGCAAACTCTTGAACAACACCAGAAGCCGATGGGAGATATCATAATTATTTCTAGATGATTCATTGGTGGTGGGGAACCCAGCTCAGCCAAAAAAGCTCACATGTGTAAGATCAGGACTGAGGAGATATTGGAAGTACAAACTATGTCCAAGACACCTCGAATTAACACGGACATCGTATTCTTAGATGCAAACCTGGTGGGGTACCAACACCCTTATGATGATCCCTTGGTGGTAAAAGCAATCATTGCTAACAGGACCGTTCATTGGGTCCTAATCAACAACGGGAGCTCTACCGACATTATCTTTGCATTTGTCTTTGACAAGTTGGACATAGGGAGGCACAAGCTCTAGCTAGTGAGAAATCATCTTCTGGGATTCTCAAGGGAAAGAGTATTGCCCCTAGGGTCAATTCAACTCATCCTCACCTTGGGGAGCCCGCTATGTTAATCCACCACTGCGATAAAATTCCTAGTAGTCGATGCCCCCTCAGCATATAATGTTCTGTTAGGAAGACCTTCCCTCAATGCCATAAGAGCCATCCACTCTACATATCACCTGGTTATAAAGTTTTCCACTGAAAATGACATTAGAATGGTTTGAGGAGACCAATGAGTGTCGAGGGAATGCTATATGACATTAATTAAAAGGAAAGATGTTGAAACCATCCAGCTGGATTCAAGACCTATGCTCTCGGAAGAACTAGAGCCCATCCAGCTCGATAAGGAGCCAGAGCATACAGTATATGTGGGGTCAAAGCTGCCTAGAGGGCTCATGGACTTCTTTGCTCAGTTCCTTAAGAGGAATATGGGGGTATTTTCTTAGAAGCAAGAAGATATGCAGGGAATTGACCTCTCAGTCATCACACACAAGCTCAACGTGAACCCAGCCTGCAAACCCATCAAACAGAGCTAAAGGAGTTTCCCCCAGAACGCCAAAAGGCCATTAATGAGAAAGTTAGTAAACTTCTCCACGCCAAGGCTATCAGGGAGGAAGACTACCCGACCTGGTTAGCTAACGTGGTCCTTGTTAAAAAAACCAATGACAAATGGTGTCTCTACATCGACTTCATCGATCTGAATCGAGCTTGCCCCAAGGATAATTTTTCACTACCTCGAATAGATTTGATCATAGATGCCACGGCTGGACACGAGTTCCTCAACTTCATGGACGCCTTCTCAAGGTACAATCAAATCTAAATGGACCCCAATGACCAAGAAAAGACGTCATTTGTAACTAAGCAGGGAACATACTGTTACCAAGTCATGCCATTCAGATTAAAGAACGTTGGAGCTACATATCGACGTCTAGTAAATCTAATATTCCAAAAATAGATTGGGTCATCAATGGAAGTATAAATTAATGACATGCTTCTGAAATCATTAAAAATTGAGCTCCATATCGAGCACCTCGAGGAATCCTTTCAAATCCTCAAAAAATACTAGATAAAGCTTAATCCAACTAAGTGCACCTTTGGGGTCTCAACTGGGAAATTTCTTGGCTTCATAGTCAACAGTAAAGGAATTGAGGCTAACCCGAAAAAGGTCTAGGCAATAACTGACATGCAACCTCTCTCTAACACTAGAGAGGTCTAACGCTTAACATAAAGAATAACAGCTTTGAGTCATTTTGTGTCTAGTTCAAGCAATAAATGTTAGCCTTTCTTTAAAAATCTTAAAAAAGGCGCTCCAATGGGATACCAAAAGTGAAGAAGCATTCAGAGCCCTTAAAAATTATTTGAGTTCACCCCTAGTTCTGGTAAATCTTTTGGAGGGGGAAATACTCACCCTCTACCTTGCTGTTTTGGATTTCTCAACCAGTGCAACGCCATTAAGAGAACGAGATAGTGCTTAACAACTAGTTTACGACTGTAGCAAAGATCTAAGGGGGCAAAAGAGAGATATCTAAAGATGGAGAAACTAGTCTTAGCTCTATTTACGGCTGCGAGAAGGCTCAAACCATACTTCCAGGCTGACACCATTGAGGTCCCAACAGACCAGCTAATGAAGCAGGTATTGTATTAACTAGAATCTTCAGCGAGGTTGGTCAAATGGCCCATAGAGTTCAGTGAGTTTGATATCAAGTACAAATCTAGAGTCGCAATCAAAGGACAAATTCTGGCAGTTTTTATCATAGAATTCGCTACAGCCACTGAAGCACCTTTGGAAGCAACCCAGCTAGTACCTAACCTCCATACATGGAAGCTTTATATAGATGGAGCTGCCAACACCCAAGGAAGCGATGCAGGGTTGATTTTGACCTCCCCAAATGGAATAGACATTGAGTATGTCCTCAAATTCGAATTCAAGGCTTCAAAACAATGAAACAGAATATGAAGCTGTCATCACCGGACTCAATCTGGCTCACTCAATAGAGGCAGAATAACTTGAAATCTATAACGACTCCCAGCTCGTGGTAAAGTAAATAGAAGAGACCTATGAGGCTAAGGACGAAAGAATGATCCTATACCTAAAAAAGATGAGGGAACTAATGAGGAAATTTGCAAAAGTTAAAGTCAAGCATGTCCCTAGAGTTGAGAATTCTTGAGCGGAAGCCTTGGCAATGCTACAGCTTCTCAGGAGAACCTGGATAGATTAATCCCTGTTAAACACCTAACTGAACCATTTGTAAATCATAAATATGAAGACGTACTCCCTGTATTGGCCATGCTGAGCTAGATGGACCAAATCAGAGAGTATCTTCAAAATGAAACCTTGCCAAAAGACCCCAAAGCCGCAAAGCCAAGAGCTAGATCATCCAAATTTATGATCCTACAAGGAAACCTGTATAAATGAGACTTTTTAGCATCTCTCCTTAAATGCGTAGAAAACGAGGATGCTAGTTACATACTCAGGGAGATCCACAAGGGGATTTGCGACAACCACATTGGAGCTCGAGCTCTGGTAGGACAGGTACTAAGGTAAGGGTACTTCTGGTCCATTGTACTCAAAGATGCTACAGACGTGGTTAAAAGATGTAAGGTCTGTCAGATACACACCAACGTCTCTCATTGTCCACTAAAGCTTTTAAACCTCGGTGGTAAGCCCTTGACCTTTTCAACAATGGGGTCTGGACATACTTGGACTCCTTCCCACTAGGAGCTTTTATCCCAACCTAAGGGATTTTGAAAAAATATTCACAAAAGAGAGTTACTTTAAAAGTATTTTCCAAACCTAGGGAGTTTTAAAAACATTAGTTTAATTGACGCCTTCTAAAAACGTCAGTCCAAATGACGTGTATAGTGAAAGTTTTTTCTATGAGTAAAATGTTTAGTTTTTATTTATTAAAAAATTTAATTATATTCAATAAATAAATTTTGATAATTGAAAAAATTCATAAATTTTCATTGGTCCTATTAATGTTTTGTTGTCTTGTTCCATAAAAGTGATACCTAAAACTGTTTTGATCCCTCTCTTTTTTAGAGGATGAGTTCTTTTTCATTGATTTAGAAAATTAATTATATTCAATAAATAAATATTGATAATTTAAAAATACTTGAATTTAGAGCATATCAAGCTTTAAAATTAAAAACGTATACATATAATTAATTTTTATTTTATCATATAATTTTAAATGCGTACGCAAAAAAAAAAAAAAATTTATTTTTAATGTTGATTATGTCGACAATAATGTTTATTAAGCGATGTAAAAATATAAGTTATTCAGAATGTATACATGTAAAAAAAGGATTTCAATAACGTGATTGATATTTAAAACAACATAAATAATTATTGAGTACACATAAACATGATGAGATAAAAGTGTCAGACGCATCATCAGATAAATCAGATAAATCAGAGAAATCAAAAAGTTCAAGATCAAAAAGAGCAACGGATCCTCTAAAATTTTAATTTCGGCATATTCAGGATCAAAATGTTTTATTTTTGCATAATCGAGTGCATGAAAATGATCAAAATGACGTTGCATTTGATCATTTTCATGTTCAAGCCTTGATATGACCTCGTCATGATTGTTTAAATTCTATAAATTATAAATATCAACCGAACGTTCCTTTGGTACCGTTATTTCATGCCAACGACAAAATACTTCAAGGTCACAATGTTTGTCATAAAACTGTCGCCATCTTAGTGTGGATTCGATATGAGCATCTGGAGGTAGATAATCAGTTGCAGGCCCAAAAATTACATCTCCATCTTGACCGAATGCGTGATAAGGGTCGATGGACTCATTACGAAATGCACGCTTTCATCCATACCACGTTACACCACTGGACTCAGTATATAATTCAATAGAAGGAACTTTGTTCAGTGATGTTGATCTGTCCATTGAGGGTTCACATTTGTTAGCCAAAGATGAACTATTTTGGTCATTGCGTGAAGAAGAACTTGTATGTGATGTGCTCATTTACATTTTTTTTTGGTGGTAGTGCATTTACACAATTGTGAATGGTATTATATATATGCTCGGTTTGAAAATTTAAAATTGCAGTGAAAAGACATCACAATGCAAAGTTTGGAACTGATTTGACTGTGATACAAAATGACAATGAAAAAGTTGGGATATGACAACATACTACATAGACTGATTAAAGTAAATAGGACATCGCGCTGTAAAGTTCAGAATTGATTTGACAATGACAGGATGTGACAATGAAAAAGTTGAGATATAATAATACAATAAATAAACTGATAAGCCACGATATTGATTAAAGTAAATAGGATGTAAACATAAACATTATATGCTTAATAAAGTGGTCACTAATTATATTTGTTAGTTTTCATCAGACATATACTCATCTGATAGGTCTTGTTCATTTGACAATACATTAGATCGCTCAGTTGCAGTCAACTCCCTGCCAAATGCAGTTGTTACCATGTCAAATGTTATTTGGAGTATATAATATTGGCACTTATGCAACATCATCCTATTATTTTCATTTCATACACATTTAACTGCTGCTTCATAGTTCACTCTATTCCTTTGCGGCATGGTAAATGAAAGTCTATGTGGCACTAGTATACCAAGTTCAGACAGATCTGTGCATAATGACTGTGATTCATTAGCATAAAAAGCCCACTCTTGACGGAGTCTGACGTAATACTCATTTGGATCAGAAAATCTCTCACTCTTGTAATAATCGTCTCGCTTTTGTAATAACCATAATGGTTCACAGCTACGACTGTTATCACTCGCTTGTGCTCTTGAAGTAGACATAATGTGCAATGCATATGATATGAACCCACTCATATTTTGTTTTTATAGTGGTTTTCAGTATCTTAAATAAGTACATTTTTCAGCATTGCAGTAGTGTGTAGTCACTTTTATACTTTAGTTGATGGTCAAACATTAAAAAAAATTGTGCAATGTGACTACACATAACCAGACACTGGTATGCAGTGACTGCACACGGAGACATGTACTACATTGATTTTAATATACCTTGATTTATCCTGAGTAATAGTAAATCACATTCGTGATACGTTTAACAGTATTAGGGTTTTTGGCTATTGACTACTGTGTAGTCACAAGATGTTGATTGTGACTAAACACTAGTGCATTGAAGTGCAATGCAAGGCCTTTATTAACGTGTGCTGTTGAATAAGAAATAGTTACAATGATTGAAAATTACATCATTGTCAGTCGTTGTGACAACACACTGGATTAGTGTGACTAAATACTAGTTCAATGTCAGTCTGTGTGACTATACACTGGTTCACTGTCAGTAAGCGTGACTAAATATTATTCTGTAATTAGTGAGTGTGACTACACAATATTGTAATGTCATTCATTTAGGCTGTAGACTAGCATACTCACATAAATAATTTGCCTATAAGTTTGAACTCGTATGCAATGTTCAATGTATAGAATTTATCTCTAACCATGAATTTTAGTCTGAGAACCCTATTTGAAACTCTGGGTTATCATTGGATTTAGAGGATGAGTTTTTTTACCCAACGAATCCTCGCTTACGCTATTCACTAACAACTAGAAATGCAGTGATGGCGGAATGACAATATCGCTTGACAGAAAGAAAAAATCTAAGCTTAGATTTATGTTCTTGCAACATAAGAAGGCCTCAACAAGTTGCCATTGTTATGCCTATTAACACTCCTCAAGAATAGCAATCCGTTACAATCGGTATAACCTACGCCGTATTGCAAGCGACCGTGCTGCAAAAGGGAAAACTAGCGCTGTGATGAGAGCATAGTCCAACCGCTTGGACGCAATCTTGTGCGCCCCATAAAATTCGATTGTAACCAAATGACAAAGCAAGCACTCATCTGTGACATGTAACTGGCGTACAGTACGGTCAATGCGCTTGCAGTGCATAGGAGGTAGATCTATGCCCTACCATAAATACTCTGATCGGTGCTCAGACTGTAACGAAAGCATATCGTGGTCATGTGGACCAGGATGTACTAACCTCTGTCCATCGGTGTCCATGACAAATAACTAAATTAGTTTGCAAAAAAAAAAATACAGTTGAACATAAGATGAAAACATTCACCATCAATAATGGATAAAAGGTAACATTTCTAAAATCCAACAGCAAGCATATCATAATGATATCATTTCAACAAACATGTAAATACAAGCAAATGTACCAACAAAATATTAAAATATAAGCACATCGTAAGGTCCAATACACAATTGTTTATAACATGTGACAACTTATCAAGTTCACAAAATAAGGTGGGACTATCTAATGAAGGGATGCTGGAGCTTGTGTATTTATGGATGTACACTTCTGACGATTGTTACCCAGTTCTTCGCATAGCCCACAATGTATCTGATTATGACCATCAAGTGGTAAGTCCATCTCATTCTGTATGTGCATCGTCTGTGGCTGACCAACCAAGTCTCAACGTTGGTTATGATTATGGACTAATTTGGGACGTGGAGGATCATCCCAATAATGCTCATCCTCCAGAGGACACATTTTAGGGGCCCAATTTTTTTTCAAAGTGTCGATACTGTATATGGGATCTATGTTGGAATTGCACTGCCAGAAAGTGTATAAACCAAGTAATTGGGCTATGCACCCAAGAGAGAATCTAGCCCTGCTTACTATACCCGACACAAGGTTTTCATGCAACCATGTAACTCAGCCGAACCTAGGTCCAACCTTCTTGAGTTCTCACTTATCAACCACCAAGAATGATATTTGATCCACAACATGCACACACACACTCATGCTCATGTCAAATGCCAATGAATGCGATGTTTCTCGTGCTTATGCAATGTAATAAACAATTACAATATCAATATCAATATCATATTCATATGTAATGAATGTCATATGACCCAATTTAACCATATATCTATATATTTCATGACAATTTATATCAAAAGCATATAATTACCATAATTCATCACAATGGCAATATATCAACATATCAATAACAATACTTAAACATGTTATCACATAATCTTATGAAATAACACACTTTAATTCACATAGGCATTAAATTAAACACCTTCAAGGCACCAATTCATGTAATCACATAAAGTGCCCAAATTCATCATATAAACTCAAGAAATCACATTAAGATATTTCTACATACCCAATTATCCAAACTTTTAAGAAATAATAAATTAGCAATTTCTAATTACTAATTCATACAAGCATTGAATTTAACCATTTTCATTTCCCATTTCATCAAATCACAACCATAGGCAAGTGTTAAAATACATATAACAGCCCACCCATTTCATATAGTCGTCTTAGGTTATAAATAAACCTAGTTAGGATGAAAACTCGAAGAACCCAAATCTCGCCCAAAATCAAACTTTTTCCAAAATCCCGTCTTTGAATATTCGGTGAAACCTGTACTTTTTGGTGTGGTTGCATAACTCTCGTTGCGTAGATTGAGTTTAATACTTGGCCTGAAGGATTCGGACCGGCAAAACTCTGTAGATAGGAGAGAGAAGTTTGAAATTCTCTTTTTTTCCTTTCTTCCTCTTCCAACGTTAAAACCCAGCAAACCCAACAGAGAGTTTGTGTAGAAAATCAGATTTTTGTCTCTTATTTATATCCTTTAATGCTTAGTTCACGTCGCGCCACGCGTTCCCTATTCCCGGGTTCGTTTTTGTCTCGAATGTATTAAATTTCATCACGGTTCAAGTTCAAATTATTTTTATATGACCTTTCTTTAAATTATTATAAAATTTTTGAAATTTTATTTTTGGAGTCGTTTTTGAGTTCACTTGACACCCCGGTTCGCCTTGCAAAACGTGAAAAAAATCTAACTATCTCAAAATTCGACAAAAATTATCTGGATAACTAGATTTCGTGAGACCATTCCAATGGTGAGGTTCGTTTCGTCATCCGAGCTCTAGAAAAATATGGGTTTTCAACCCGCACCGAAGTGATAAATTATCGTTTTACCATTTTTCATAAAAAAATTTAAATTTATCCGAATTTTAGACAAATAACAAACACTTTTACACCTCTATTATAAAAGTACAAACATGACAGAAAATAGTGAATTCAATACATCATTTGGCCAATGCATATTACAAAAAGCAGTAAGAACACAAGGTACACTATAGAGAATTGCAGAAAAGAGGACAAAACCAATAAATAGACCCAATAGTAGATAAAACACAAGCTGGTACAATCTTTTTAAATATAAACTCAAAGTAAACTTTTGCGGGACAATTCATCAAACACTTTGAGGACAACTGATCTCCCATCTCTTCCAAGTTCCATTATTTTCCCTTTTTTTACATCCAACTTCTACATGCGTCTCACTAAAATCAAACATACCACATCCTCATTAAAATCAGACCCTCCCAAGTACCACCTAAACGATTTCAAAAATACACGTTTTCATGTATGGTTTAGCCAGTGTAGGTTTCAAAGCTTGGACGATAGAGAGATGGAGAGGTGTGCTTGTCACACACTAAGTATAGAATGAGGATTAATTAAAAACTAAAAAAGAATAAGAAGAAATGTTTAGATAGCAAAATTAATGACATGGCAAGGCCACATCATTCTCCATGTTATTAGGTCCGTATTTTATGTTAGATTTTTAAATTGAAATAGCATTACTCTTTTTTATTATTAATATTAATTTTTTAAAAAATTAATATATTTTTAATTTATTATGTGAAAGAGAGACAGAAGAAGCATGTGTTGTGTTGCCGAAAAAATGTTTTAACTTTTGTTTTTGTTTTTTTTTATTAGAGAGAGTTTAATTTCATTTTTTTTTTAATTTTTACTTATTTTTACACACAGAGAGAGTGGGTAAGGGTAAATATAAGTTAATTTTTGAGTACGCTTTATTTTTTTCAAATTATAATTTTTAGGTTTCTAATGTAATGGATTGAATCATGAACCTAAATTATTGCAATAAAAATTTTGATTATATTTAATTTTTTGGGACTTTTTTTTAGGATTTAAAATTTAATGAATTTAAATTTTTTTCTGGATTAGTAATGTATCTAAAATTATGAAGCCTTCTAAATATTTGGGACTTAAAGCGCAAGTTCTTTTTTTTAATATTGTCGAGCTGCCCCTGGGACGTATTAAAATCTCCTCTAATATATATATATATATATATATATATATATATTGTTTATTTTATTTTATTTTCATCAAATTATATTTCACACATTAATAAAGAACAAACTTTTATTTAAGTGAACCCTTCTTAGTACATAATAAGTGATTTGAAATGAAGAAAAATAAAAAAATTTGACCTCAAACAATACTGTGTATTTAATTTATTGACCTAATCATCTATAACCATTAAATTTGATGATACACAATATATATTTATACACCATCTATCAAGTATTTAATGCAATAATTAAGAAAAAGACTCAATACAAGCAAACACAAATTAAGTAATTCGATCAGGGTGACCTATTCCACTCCGAAGGATTGCAGTGGCTAGGGTGTTTTATTACTCGAGAGCAATGATGTGAGAGATGTATCTTTTGTGTAAATAAGGCTTACAATTTATAAACGTCTCCTTACAAATTGAGACGTCATTCTTGTGACAGATAATGTAATTTGGTAAAAGTAATGCCATTCTCGTAATAGACGAGACAATTCTGTAGAGGTGGCGATGTATTCGTCTCTTGGAGATTTTCTCATGTGTCAGTTGTAGATTGAATCTCTCAAGATGATGCAACTGACTTGACTGAACTTCCTTCATCCTATGGTAAACTTGACTTGTATATTTGAGGTAGGCCAATTCTTGAGCCTCTAAGCTAGACCAATCCCATCAAAATTGATAATAAATTCAATATTTGATATAATTTGCTTCCAATTGAATAACTTTATAATAAATTAGGTCCAAAATAATTTTGATACTTAAAGAACGAACTGCAAAATTGCATTTATTTCATACTATATTATTGGTTTTGTACATGAGTCTGCCCTAAACTATATCACAGGACCTATGCACAGACTACTAATTTTTTTAACAAATTACACAAGGTACATAGTTGTAGAAAAACTTGGAGAGGGCTTGAAAATGCAGGGACAGCACCAGCTGACGCCTTTCACCTTTCAAGTTGTTCTCTTCACAACAAGAACTGGGCTCTTGGCATTGTGAACACAGTAATTGCTTACGCCCCCCAGAAAAGCCTTGTTCCAAGCCCAACAAAATCCATGTTAGCACTTCCAAAATTGGGAGAGAGATAGAGAGAGAAGCGCCAAACTATCAATCAAGCAAAAAATCGAGTGTCAACAGAGGTTCGCTTAGTGTCGAGCTTCGCTGATGATTCGACTGGAACTAAGGACCTGAATGGAATTTCAAGGCTACCACACTGCTATCTAATGAAGAACCCACAAGTGAGAGTAAGCCCCCCCCCTTTAACAGTAGCAGTGGTCAGTTTGTGATCCAATCGGTTCTGTATTTGGAAGCGCCATGGTCTTAACAGCTTAAACTCGTTATCCTCACGATGATTGGACAACAAACACAACAAGATGACATTGTTCTTTAGTTTCTCACCCCCTTGTTACTGATGGGACTCTTCTGAGAAGCCCTAAGATGATGACACGTGCCCTCGGGATATTTTGGAACAGTGTTGCCCGGATGTAAGCACCATCGGCGAAGAGCGCCCTTTACCCCCGAGGTACCTCTCATAGGATCACACATTCGGTATATTATACAAAAACAAACACGTGTCCTCGGTCAGACGTGTACCTCGGGGACACACACCCTTGGTCCCCGAGGTGAGCCTTTCCTCGGCGCCGAGGGTCACTCCATCCTGGACGCTTCCTCTACTCCCGGATAAAGCTGCTGACATACTGGACATCAGCCTATGCCAGTATGGATTATTCATCATGACCTCCTCTTACACAAGTAATGTCAGAACGTGCTGGAATACCGGCGTAACAGCCAATAAGGGATGGACGCGTGGCAAATAATGTCACATCCGAAGCAGACAAACCGCATGCCGCTGCTGACACGCGACTTGGGAAAGCAAACAATTAATTGCACCCTTCTGTTGACGAGACCGCATTCAATGCGGTAAGGTTCGGATATGAAAGGCAATAAATGCTCCTATTACAGAGCATTTATTGCATCCTTCCTGACAGGAGCATATTGTACCGTCGGCGTCCCGACAGACTCAGCATTGATTGTTCGGGACCCCGAGCAATCAATTAGAGAAGACATTCCTCATCAAATGATTACACACGCTACCTGTGCCTGATGATTACCTACTGACCACACTGACAGCAATCATGATCTTCTAAGGTATAAATACCCCTCCCAAAAGACAAAGCGGGTATGCAATC
>CAUOFW020001859.1:532656-554090 GCA_963454935.2 Ilex paraguariensis | reverse complement strand
TGTTTTCTCCTTCCTCTCTCTCATTCAAAGACTGACTAGACCGTCGGAGGGGATACGCCGGAAAACACTCCGGCGCCCTTCTAACTTGTTCTCTTTTGTCCCAGGAAATACCTTTCGCACGTACAGGATCGTTCCTCCTTTCCCAGGATCGTAAGCTGTTTCGAGCAGTGTGCTTGGCCACTCAATCGGCTCACCCAGAGTTCACCAGGGGAGAGATCTGTTCCCAATATTTTATATATATCGTGCAGGATCAAGCCCGCACAGTTACTAAAAGGAGGTAGTTGCTGAAGCGAATCTAAAGGCCAAAGAGTGATCTTTGACCGCTACTATGCAAGATCCTATTTAGCAATTTATTTCCTAGAAAATCGACAAAAAGCAGTTCTATGACCAGTATTTTGCAGCTCAAAAACCATAGCAAAACCAGATCAATGAGGTTTCTGGCCTCTAACCAAGTATAAGGGCTCATATTGCTGTAACTTGGATGCTTAAGTTTCTACAATCCTTCGTATTTTCTAGGCGTGTTCCTTATTTTCTATTTCCCTTGCGCTGTCACCAAGATAATGCACTGTTTATCTGAGGTCTCAAATAAAAATAGAGCGGACAAAAAAAGAATGATATCAACAGAAGTTAGCACAAGGAAGCAGATTTCTAAACATGCATCAAATAGCAATAAAAAATAAGAACATTTTGCAGTATAATTTGCAAAATTGTCAATAGACATCCAAGTACTGGATAAAATTTTCGAAGTTTGTGTCTTCCCATGGAACTTAAAAAAGACCATTAGATGTTAAGACTTACCTCCTTAGACCTCCCCGACCATGCTTGCTGTCACGGGGTAACAACTCGTTTTTCGTTTCGAGGCTATTTGTGAAGGCGTTGCTACTGTAACCAGCCACTCAATCTCAAGAACAAGGGACAGAAATTCACACAGAACGCACACACTAATTTACTGGGACACACACTCTCAAACCTTATATATTGAACTCAACAATTTATAAGGAACTCTCAAAGCCAGAACACGCTCTCTGACTATTAGAATGCCCAAACACTCCTATTTATACAAGATCATGGCAGATGACACCCTTATCTGCCAAAGGGTAGTTACCCACATTCTGCTATTCTATAACAAACTTGGCCAGCAGGCTTGATCTTTGTGCAACACCTGACAGACAGTTCCACCCATTCAGTAACTGGTGTGGAACTACCCCTCATTAGCATGCATCTGGACCAGGATCAAGCTAGGAACGCCCAGAACTGCTTCCCACAGACTAAGCTTTGTTCAGCAACTGCCTGCAATTGCCCACGTCCTCCTGGTCACATGCATTAAGCAATTATGTGCCCACATTCAATAGCCAGCCTTGCCTCATGAACCATTGTGCATGTTGGGTTCAGCCTATGCCATGCAATACGAAGCTATGCACCCACATTGTCTCAATTGAACCCACCACGTGCTGCCATACTCAGTCGGGTGGTCTCATATTGCCACAGTCTGCACAAATTTGTCGAATCGCTTAGTCACATCACCTTGATTCAATCTCATGGGGTGCCTTGGTGCAAGGTGCCACCAAGACCACCATTATGCACCCAAGTCAGTTAGGGTGTGACAAGTCACCCCCACCTAAAGTATCCAACGACCTCGTTGGAATGGAGGCATGGTAGTACTTGATGAGATCCTCGAACTGCCACAATGTTGTCTTTTTCTCTCAAGTGGCTTCCTCTGGTGCTTTCCCTTTCCACTTGACTAGGTAATGAGTTCTTCTATTTTTCTTACTCATTCCCTCAGTCTTGTGGTCAAGAATAGCTTCTGTTATCTCTGTGAATTATTTCCTGATTGTTGGAGGTGCCTAACGCCGAACATATCTGCTAGGGTCCTCAATGTACGACTTCATGAAGGCAACGTGGAAAACTGGATGAAGCTTGAGACGACTGGGAAGATCCAGCCTATACACCAACCTGTCGATCCTTTTTGTGCTAAGGAAAGGGCCATCATAGCGCTGGATCAGTCCCTTATGTGCAAACTTTCGAGTGATCTTCTTCCAGATTAGTGGGGTCAGTTTCAGCATCACTTTGTCGCCCACTTCGAACTCTACTGCCCTTATTTTCTCATCTGTCCACTTCTTCATTCTCTTCACCACCTTAGTCAGGCAATCCTTTACCTTGTTGGTCCTCTCCTGGTTGGTCCAAGCGAAGTGGTATGCTGTAGGACATCTCCCTTGAGACTTCTGCTTCGCAACTTCGTGGGGAGTAATAGGTTGTTGGCCAATTGCCAACTCGAATGGGCTCATTCCAGTGGAAGAGCTTTGCTGCAAATTATAACTGAATTGGGCTACATCAAGTAAATCCACCCAATTATCCTGGTTCACTGTGACATAGTGTCTGAGATATTTTTCCAGCATTGCATTAACCCGCTCAGTCTGCCCATCTGTCTATGGATGATTGTTGGTGGAAAGGTTGAGCTGTGTGCCCAACAGTTCAAATAAGGTCGTCCAGAACCGGCCAGTAAATCGAGTGTCTCTGTCGTTGACTATATCCAGTGGAAGATCCCAAAGCTTCACAATATGCTCGAGGGAACAGCTGAGCAGTAACTTCAGCAGAACATACTTTTGGAGCTGCAATGAAAGTAGCATACTTCAAAAATCTGTCTACAACCACAAATATCGAAGTAAAATCATTTATCTTAGGCAAGCCATTGATGAAGTCCATGGAAACACTTTCTCAAGGTCTGGTTGGAATGGGGAAGAGTTCCAACGTACCCGCCACCTTCTTCTTTTTTGTTTTGTCCTACTGGCACACCAGACAAGTGCGCACATATAGCTCAACATCTACTTCCATACGGGGCCAATAATAACTTTCTGCTAGCAAGACAAGGGTCTATTGTTGCCCTGGATGTCCTGACTACAGAGCATCATGAGTTTCTTTCAGCAACATTTGTCGAAGCCCACCTGACTTCGGGACATAAGTTCTCCTTCCTTTGGCGTAGAGAATACCATCCTCTACCCAAAATCGTCGAGTCACCCCCTCTTGGACCTGCTTCAGCAGTAAGCTGATCACGGAATCATCCTTTGTCTGATCTTGAATTCTTTGCAGCATATCTCCTGCAATTTGGATAAGTGCAGCCATCGCCCCATCAGCAACTTGATTTGCATTGCCAGGCTTGTAATGCAACGTGAAATGGAACTAAGCAAGAAAATTTTACCATCTTGCTTGTTTTCGTGTCAGCTTCTTCATGGAATTGAAGTAGCTGGTAGCCACATTGTCTGTAACCACCAGGAAATGCTTTCCCAATAGGTATTGCCTCCACGTATTGATGCAGTGAATGACTGTTGTCATCTCCTTTTCGTGCACAGAATACCGCCTCTCGGTATCATTCAACTTCTTATTTTCAAATACTACCGAATGTCCATTCTGCACTAGCACCCCTCTAAGTGCAAAGTCTGATGTGTCTGTATGGACTTCGAAAGGTAAATCAAAGTCAGACAATCGTAAAATTGGGCTAGTCATCACCACCGCCTTTAATTGATCGAATGCCTCCTGGCATTCGTAGGACCAATTCTATAAGATCAGTTTAATTGATCAATATATCCTTCCTCAGAAGATCCCAGTTCTATAACCTTAGTAGGGACAGGCCAATCAACAATGACCTCAACTTTCTTTGGGTCCATATTCACCACACCAGCAGAAATAATATGCTCAAGGAATGAGATTTTCTTTTAGGCAAACTCACATTTTTCTGGTTTCAGATACAAATGTGCTTCCCTTAACTTTGTCAAAGCCAACCTAAGGTGCTCAACATGCTCCTCAAGAGTCTGGCTATAAACAACTATATCATTCAGATAAATAACCATAAATTTGTCGAAGTATTCCCAGAATACATTGGTCATCAAGTTACAGAATGTAACAGGAGCATTTGTTAAGCCGAAAGGTATGACTAAAAACTCATATGAACCATACCTCGTCACACAAGTGGTCTTTGCCTCATCTCCTTCTGTAATTCTGACTTGAGGATATCCCAGCCACAAGTACATCTTGGTGAAAAAGACTGCCTTCCCCAATTTATCAAACAATTCGTCAACAAACGGCACTGGATAGTTGTTTTTAACAGTAACTTTGTTGAGAGCTATGTAATCAACACAAAGCCGTAAAAATCCATCCTTTTTTTTTCTGAAATAGAACAGGGGCCCCATAGGGTGCCTTGGAAAGTCTAATGAACCCAATGTCCAATAGACCCCCAAGCTGTTTTCTTAGCTCCGCCAACTCTGATGGAGACATCTAATAAGGAGCCTAGGCAGGGATTTTTGCCCCTGGAATCAACTCAATGACATGATCAATCTCCCGTCTTGGTGGTAATCTTGCTGGCAATTCTTTGGGTGCTACGTCCTTGAATTCAACTAACAACTATTGCACTGATTCAATGACTTGCACTGTTTTGGACCCCTCTTCCTCAAACAGAATGGCCAAGTATGTTGCTTCTCCTCTCCGAAAGTCATCTTTTACTTGCAAGGCAGACAACATTTTCCCCGAAGACTTGGCCTTGATGAGGGGAACAAAACAGGGGTTGGGCATGTCCATCACGAACATCCCATTCAAATGAGGCATAACAGACACCTTTGCCTTCGTAAGAAATTCCAGTCCGAGGATTACCTGAAAATCATCAAGAGGGACTGTCATAAAATTGCATGGTCCTTGTCAATCACCGACTTCTAAAGGGACTTCTCTAACAACACCGCCTACTGGTTTTGCCTCTGAATTAACGGCCTTAATCTGGCTAGAGTCTTTCACCAAAGCCAGACCAAACCGCTGCACCTCGCGGTCAGAAACAAAATTATGGGTTGCACCTATATCAAACATTGCCTAGACAACCACATTGTTCAGGCGAATCTGCACAAACATCAACCCACTCTTTGCCACCGTCTCTTTTTTGCGAATTGCATTAAGGAGTTGTAATGGGTTGACTTGTGTTGGTTCGTCATAACAGTTAGTTTCCTCAGCCATGAGAGCACTGAGCTTTTCTTTCTTGGAGCAATTTCTAGCACGATAAGGGTTCTTACAGATAAAATAGCCTGAGTCAGCACCTCCCTTTGATGAAGAGGGCTTGTCAGTCAGTTTTTCTACACTGCCAGACTTCTTAGCATTTTTCTTCTGCTTGTCCTTCTTAGGGAACTTGCCTTTCCTTTTTGGTTCTTTCTCCGGAAGATTTGTCTGCGTCTTGTAGTCAACCAGCGCATCTGCTGCAGACATAGCAGCAGGTAAGTCCTTCACCCCTTGCCGACGAAGTTCAGCCTGCGCCCAAGTTTGAAGGCCAAACATGAAATTGAACAACTTATCTTCCTCCGACATATTTTTGATATCCAGCATCAGAGACGAGAATTGCTTCACGTACTCCCTCACGGTACTCGTATGTTGAAGTTTCCTCAATGCATCATGGGCTTGCCAAGCTGTGTTGCTTGGAAGGAATTGCTCATTCATTTCAGCGAACAAAGACTCCCAAGTCATAATTAGAGGACGAGACTTGTCCTCAGATCGTATTCGCCACCATAATTTAGCATCACCAAATAGGTATATGCTAGTGAGATCTACTTTTTTAGTATTCGGTGTGCGAACTGCTTTAAAGTAGTGCCCCCATATTCCACAAAAAATTCTCAAGTTCTTTAGCATTACGACTGCCTGTGAAAAGCTTAGGGTTAGACACTTTAGTTTTCTGAGTGCTTTCACTGTAAGAAGCCAAAGAAGCATTCTGCAGTGCCTTCTTGAGCACTGAAACGTCCGTCTCTAGGGAACTCAATTTTTCCCCCATATCATCGGTCCATGTGAAAATTGTAGCCAGCATGTCAACGACTTCATTTTTCACTCGACTGAAGTGATCAGATTCAGTCTTTTGAAGTTGTTCTTGTGCAACACGCATCTCCTCAAAACGCTGATACAACAACTCAAGTTGCATAGAAAGGGACACAGTCTCATCAGATTGTGGAGAACCAACCAACTCTCCAAATGTGCCACCATTTCTCTCAGATCTGCATTCGTTCCGCCAGCCATAGTTGATCTTTTTGCCAAAACTAATTTCTGATACCAAACTGTCATAGGGTAACAACTCGTTTTTCATTTTGATGCTACTTGTGAAGGCGCTGCTATTGTAACCAACCACTCAATCTCAAGAACAAAGGACAGAAACTCATACAGAAGGTACACACTAATTTACTGGGACAACACTCCCAAATCTTATATATTGAACTCAACAATTTACAAGGAACTCTCAAAGCTAGAACACTCTCTCTGACTATCAGAATGCCCAAGCAATCCTCTTTATACAAGATCATGGCAGATGACACCCCCATCTGCCAAATGATAGTTACCCACATTCTGCTATTCCATAGTAGACTTGGCCAGCAGGCTTGATCTCTATGCAACACTTGACAAACAGTTCCACCCATTCAATAACTGGTATGGAACTGCCCATCATTAGCATGCATCTGGACCAGAATCAACCTAGGAACGCCCAGAACTGCTTCTCATAGACTAAACCTTGTTCAGCAACTGCACACATCCTCCTGGTCACATGCATTGAGTAGCCATGTGCCCACATTCAGTAGCCAGCCTTGCCTCACGAACCATCGTGCATGTTGGGTTCAACCCATGCCATGCAATACGAAGCTATGCACCCACATTGCCTCAATTGAGCCCACCACGTGTTGTCATGCTCAGTCGAGTGGTCTTATGTTGCCACAGTCCGCACCAATCTGTCAAACCACTTAGCCGCATCACCTTGATTCAATCTCTTGGCGTGCCTTGGTCCAAGGTGCCATCAAGACCGTCATTATGCACCCAAGTCAGTTAGGGGGTGACACTTGCCCACTACAAGCAAATCGACTTTGAGATTTTCCACTTCTCGACATATCACAACCTTGGGATCTCCTTCTTCTGTAACTACCACTGGAATTATCTGTGGCAGTAAAAATTTTTACTAGAAAAACACACTTACAAAGTTGGAGCCAATTTGAATCTTAGTAATTATTAGTTTTCTGATGAAAAATTCTGTATAAAACATTTTGTGCAACAGTGTCATTGCTAAATTAGCATCAGGCCATGAAAGGCAGTTCGAATCTTAGTTATTAGTTCTCTTGGAAATAATTTTGCATTGAGTCTTTGCAAAATTAACAACAAGCCATGACACCTATTGTTTGCGGTAGAAGCAGAAACATTGCATTTGTTGTGAAATTCCATAGGAAAGGATGAAGTGAACGGTAAACCGAAATCGTTAAACACGAGACAAGCAGAGATCAATGCATAACACTCGTATCAATATGTAAATAGGGGCATATACATGTTAATAACCAAGTTACTAAAACTAAAAGTTAGTTAGTTAAAGTCTGGTAATATTGTTAGTTATGATCTGTTAAGGTTTCTAATAATAAATGAAAGTGACAAGGTAGTTGCAGTCTATTGTATAAGTACATGAAAAGAAACAATTCAAAAATTGGCAAAGAATCACTCTTGAAATCAATGTGCAATTTCCTCTGCACTTCTATTTTACTCTGTTCCTGCAGTTTGTTCATTGTACCATCGCAAATGGCTTCAGCTTTATCTTCTGATTGATACTATTCCTCAATCTCCAATCTATTTGCTGTACAATTTTTGTAATCTAACTTCCATACAATTCGAGATCACGACCATATACAGAGTGTTGGGAAAATAGGCTTTCCCACAAGTGTAAATCAATGGAAGCAATATAAATAAAATAACAGAAAATAAATAAGCACACAAGATTTACGTGGTTCCCTCAAATAACTTGAGGTACATCCACGACGACCGGTAGGTCAGTTTCTTCCACTATCACCAAATCAGATTACAAAGTGGCCAAAAGGCATAAGCCTTACAAACACACCAAGGTGTAAATCACAAGAGGAAAATACCTCACAAAATAAGTGAACCAAATCTCCAAGAACAAACCGCAAGAAACCCAAATATCAAGTGAAGAAATGTTACCCACTTGAAGAACAAATTTGCAGATTTTTCTGGCACCAAAAAGGAGAAGAAGAAGACTGAATTTTTGTTGAACCAAAGACTGCCGAAAATATGTCTTCTTGCCTAACCAACCGAGAAGAGATGAACCAAAGAAAATGACAAAACTTATAGTCTTTGGTGGCTGCCAAATTCCTTTTAACTTGAAGACTCCAAACCAAGTCTTGGATAAGAGTCATACACGGGTAAGCCACCAAAAAATTAGCAAATTGATGAGTCCCACAAAGGAGGGAAACCCAACACAGAGCACTACAGAGACCAATCCTCCTTATTAGACATGGATACCTCAAGATCAATTCAATCCTTGCTGACATGAATCAATGGACCACTTTCTCCACCACTCTCTCACATCATTGGTCACAATATGGTTAGATCTGAAAATAAGTTTTTCTTCTCTCACTTCTGTTGAAATCAACATTACAAAGGTGGTCATTGATATCTTCTTTTTTATAAAGCAAAACGATCTCGATACTTGAATAATCCACATATAAAGACAGGTTCAGACACCACAACTACCTACGTGCAGAAAATTAACGAAACTCGTGATCAACTTGCAGGAGTTTCTATCATGATCCATGACAGAAGACATTCTCATTCACACCGAATGGCCCTGCTTCTGAAAACCTTCACATCCATTCAAATATGCATCCAACATGTATCAAGACTACATGTACTTTTTTGATCTGATTAAGTATACATTGACACATCACACCAGCTTTAAGTTTTTGTTTTCTGCCAACCACCATGATCTTTATATTACAAGAATCCCATTAACTCTCTTACACAATCGCGGAGGTAGTTCAACATCACAAGGCAGAGGAAGAGGAAGATTTGGGACTTGTAATTGAAGAATAACAAATTTTGGAAGATCCAACAATCACATATACGAATCATCACATGCTGCTACTCATAATCCGCCTTCAACTCATAATTTTCATCATCATGGAAGGAAAAGAAAATAGACCTATTACCATTGCCCAGTGTGGTTTTAACCAAAAGATATGGACCCCCTCCAAAACATGCCTTATTCAATTGACCTAATGACGTGACAGTGACATTATTTTTGTGACGATTAACTCTTGGACTCACTCATTGAAACTATATTACTTGATACATCATTATGTTTGGTCAATTTCTCAATTCCCAATAGCATCTCTCTCACTCACATAATTAAAGGATTGTTGGACATCTATATAATAAAGTAGTTAATTTTGTTTATTTTGAGTTTTTGGCGACTTAGATCGTTTGAAGATTATTGATCCAACAATCCTAATTAGACTTTCATTTCTTTTAAAACTCTAAGACTCTTATCTCTCATATAACTCTCTCTATTTCATACACCCAACTCTAAAATGTATATAACTCTCTCTCTTATAGACATTTTAAACACACACTCTCTCATCTCTCATACTTTCTCTCTCTCTATATATATATATAAAGAGAGAGAGAGACAGAATAAAAATCTAATTAGGATTTCGCAGCTCAAATCATTTGAAGATTATTGATCTGACGATTTTAATTGGACTTTCATTCATTTTAAAACTCTATGACTCTTATCTCTCATATAACTCTCTTTCTGTATCTCATGCACCTGACTCTTATATGTGTGTGTATATATATATATATATCATAGACATTTTAAACACACGCTCTCGCATCTCTCATACTATATATATATATATATATATATATATATATATATATATATATAGAGAGAGAGAGAGGGAGAGATAAAATGAAAGTCTAATTAAGATGGTCAAGACAAACAATGATATCTCATACTCTCTCTCTTAGGGCATCTCCAACCCTTACTTAAATTTAGACTCAAATTTAAATTTAAGTAAAAAAGTCTAAAAAACTTACTCCGACCCTTTACACAAACTTATACCAAATTAAAGAAAACTCATTTTGTTACCCAAATTAAGGGAGACTCAAATCCTTACTCAAATATTTAATGGTGAGATTTCACGATCTTTTAAAGATCTATTGGTCATCTTTACTCCCTTTTAAATTTGATTTTGCTCTCATTTAAATTTGGGTCTCTTCTTCTTTAAATTTGAGTTTGTCCATTGAAGTTATTTATATCAAATTAAGCTTTTTACTCAAATATTAATTTAAATTTGACTAAAAATTTGAACCATGATTGGAGATGCTCTTAGCATTTTTTTTTACGATCCTAATTGAACTTATTTCTTCAAAATATTTGTATGATTTTATAGATGAAAAAATATTTATAAGTTAAAAATAATTTCCCAGTTATACATTTAAAACCAAGTTAATTACCAATAAAAAATAACAAGTTATACAAATTGTAAAAAAAAAAAAAAAATTTAAAGCCAAGTTAATCACCAATAAAAATAACAATTGATACCAACTACACCCAAAAAACTAAAAAATTCAAAGTCAAACTAATTACCAATAAAAAAAAATAAGCAAAATCAATTGTACAAAAAAAAAATAATATTCAAAACCAACTATCGATTTTTTTTTGTTCATATTTTTTTAAATACTTGAGTAATGCAAAATAGACACTGAAACAACAAAAAAATCAGTTGAATCAATTTTTTTTAAAGTGGTGAAATTTTGATTTTGTTGATTTGGGTTAATTGCAATGTGAGAATATTTCTATAACATCTAAGAAGTCACAGCAGTAGAGAATTTAAATTAATTGTCCTTGCAGTTACAAGTAGATCCGTTAGACAATGTTAGTTTAGTTAAGTTTTTTTCAATTTTTTAAAAATTTGATTTGTAGTTCAATGCGAACTGAACAACTTAATTATTAGATTTAGTTAGAAGTTGAAAACATGAACACTCATCAGAAAAAAGAGTCACTATGAAGAAATGTATGATAGGATAATTTTGTAATGGTGTTAATTTAATTTCATATGAATTATCGGATTGTGTTAACCCCTTACACTTTTTTTATTTAAGACATTCTTAGATGTTCCATTTGACTGACAAATTTTTTGTGTTAAAGAGTGTCTACAGATCCAACATAAGAGTAGAAATAATAAGGCGGCCCAAAAAACTCCAACCGCTACTACACTGGGAGAGTCAGATGTAGGTAGCATGCGAGAAGCTATTTTCGCAACAATAGAAATAACAAATGAGCCAAAAAAACATTACTAACAGCAGGAGGAGTATCTATGCATATAAGATCAGAAATTGGGTCTTCATTAAGTTCATTGGAAAATAATTGGTCAAAATAGTCAGTGAAGAGTGATACGCCTCCAAACAATATGAAACGAACAATAAAGACAACAAATTAAAACATTAACAAGGCTTTTACCCCATGTCGACCGCAGATTTCCTTAGCTTTCTCGAACAATGAAGTGGCAACCAACCTTTGATTTTCTTGGAGATTTCTCATCTTTTCGTGGGCTGCAATACCACGTATAATAGGCAAAAAACTATCGAACAGTTTGAAACTCTTATGATTTTGCACATAAATACGGAGCAAACGTGCAACAAAAACAAAAACAACCAAACACACACACATGTATATATATAGAGAGAGATATATATATATACAAGCACCATCGAAAGGGTAAGCACTGATGCAGGAGTAATCAGATATGGGCTGAGCGGTGAAAATGACGAGCACTGAGTTGGCAATGGTGTCGTGAAGAGTTTGAAGGGTCCATTCCAAAGTGTACTGGCTACACTCGCTCTCGTCCATGGCTACCATCACCTTCTTCTTCTCACCCATACGCCTTCCTTCCGCCATTTTTGATCTGCTCTTCTCTCTTCCTCACTTCTCAAACGTTTATTTATTGAGATATAAACATGTATGTATGTATACAAAAGGTGGTAAGCTTGTCAAGTGTGTATGGTAATCTCAACCTTCTGTGTGCTGGAGTCTTCTGGGTTTGGACATTTGTAGGGTTTTAACCGACATTCATACTACTCATAGGACACTTAACAATTCACAAGCTCTTCACGTGGATAGTAGACAGAATCCATGAGTTTGACACGTCGGGGGCTAAGTTTAAGAGGCATACAGTCTGTCCTCCATCTCGTACTCGTGCATGCATGAATTAAGAAAGACTAACCTGTATTATTTGAAATTTAATTTGAAGTTGAGTCTCATCACATGCATATAAAATTTTCAAGTATAGTATAAATATTATTATATTATGTTATTTTACTTTTTTTTTTTTTTACGAAATACTTACAATCATCCATAAATTTTTAATATTAATATAAATTTTCTTTGTGATAATGCTTATTTGATAGACTTTTGCCTTTTTTCTTGGTGCAACGATTGATCAGCAATCCCAAATGGGATGGCATAAAATAAATCTTGATTTTCGTTTTCATTGTCATGGACTATAGGCTATTAGCTGATTTTCGTGTTCCTTCTGGATTCATCATAAGAAAAACGAAAATCAAGATTTGTCGTTTGATACCAGGCGTGCACCATATGACAGAGGTGTAGCACTAGGGTCTCGCATGACCTCAAAGTAGTGTTTTAAAAATCAGCTTAACCCGATGGGTTGATCCGGTGAACCGACTGTTAAACTGGGCTGATCTCCTTATTAGATCGTTTAAACTTAGAAACCAAACATAATTTGCTAAACCAGACGAGTTTTGAGGTCAACCCGATGGACTGGATGGTTTTAACGAGTTGACCGAACTTATTACAAATACTATAAATACCAGGTTTTGGAGATATTTGGGCATTTTTTGCCCTAATCGTTTTGCACCCAGCCCCCTGTTGGGAATTGAAAGCAAATTAGATCACCAAAAGAAACACAGAATTAAGTAAAACAGGGACAAAAAATCTGCTATGCTACCACACCAATTTCACTCAAGAAACACCTCTATATTTCATAAAAAATTATCACAATATCAAACAATACAAAGGTGATAACTTATCTGAAATTTTCCAGCAAAACATCCAAGAAATGAAAAAGAATAAAAATAGAGCTTCTGCTCATGTCGCATACCTGCTAGTTTTTTTCTTCCCAACAAAACACATTTTTTTTTTACTCTATCTCTCTTTGTTTTTTGAAGCAGCAACTCTTTGCCCTTTATATGCCTCTGTTTCCAATTGAAAGCCCTTGAATTTGGCGACTCCATGGCCAGCCGCCTCCAGACTTTTGTTGGTTCGGCTTTCAATGTAGCCATGCATGAACAAATCTCCGAAAGGCATGAACAGACCTTCCAAAATTCTAGACACTTCTAATGACTACCTCTTCAAAACATGTTTAAATTACCATCTAACAACATAACTTTTCAATATTACATCATAATCCCAAAAATAAAGTACAAAAACTACCCGTTAAAGAATTGAGTTTATAAAACTAACACCACCAACCACCAACCACCTCTTTTGTCTGCCTTTTGCACCTCTTCTACCCATCTCTCTCTTTCTCTCTCAGTGTAGCTGTCGAACACGAAACCCCTCTCTCTCAGTGTAACTGTTGTACTTGAAGCCTCGAATCGAAGGAATCATCCCTTTATCACCATTATATAATCGTCTCTCTAAATCCTCCACCACAATCAGTCGATTGATTGGAGATTATCTTCACTTGTTTTGCTTCTCACAGATCATTGCTTTGCTCCCTCAGCCCTCTCAACAAGTACATCTCTCGCTTTGCTATTTTAGTATTAACTGTATTGTAGACTAACTTAGTAAATTATTTGATAATACTTGATAATGCGTATGAAATTAAGGGCATTGCTTAGTTATTAATTCCAAAAATTACCCAATTGGGAATTGAGGGAGATGAAATTGGAGTTTTGATCTATTTGATTGAGAGTTGGGTGGAAGTGAAATCTTACTGGCTATTTGATTATGATTTTTTATTGAGTTATGATTTAATTATTACTGATTTATCTATTTTGGTTAATGAAGAATGGCTTACCAAATTCCAACAAGCAGTTGCTGAGTTTCTACCCCATGGGGTTTCAAACCATTCCCCTAGTGTGGTCAGGCTGGGAATCCCACAGGAAAAAAGACATTCTCCCTTCAAATTCCTCAACTATATTGCTAATAGAGATGACTTTCTATCTATTGTCGAGCATAATTGGAGGGTAAGTATTCATGGGTCTCACCAATACAAACTTTGTCATAATTGAAGAACCTTAAAGGTGCCCTTAAGTCCTTATGCAAAGAAAAGGGTTTTGCCATTGAATTATCTCTCTCCACCAAAGCTGTTCTCAAAGCCTGCCAACAGAATGTGGACAGTAATCCTAACAACCTACTGTTGAGGGACGAGGGTAAGAGGTTATTTGTTGATTATCTGTTTGCTGCAAAAGCTGAGGAGTCTATTTACAAGCAGAAGTCATGGGTTTTGTGGCTAAAAGAAGGTGACCAGAACACAAGCTTCTTCTTTAAGACCATGATCAGTAGAAGAAATAAGAAGATGATTGTTTCTATCAAAAGATCAGATGATTCTGTGGCCGTAGGTGAACAAGCAGTCCAGCATGAAGCCATTAACTACTTTAAGCAACTGTTGGGACCAAATCCAATGTTTCTTGAAACTAAAAGGATGAGCCCCTTAAACTCAGTCATTCAAAAGAATATCTCTAGCCAACAATCTGCAAAGATGGTCATGCCCTTCACTAGTGATGAAATTAAGAAAGCCTTCTTTTCAATGAATGACCATAAAGCTCCAAGGCTTGGTGGCCATAACCCTTATTTTTTTAGGAAAGTGTGACCTATTATACAGATTGATGTTGTTGAAGCTATGAAGGAGTTTTTTTCTAATGGCAAGTTATTGCAAGAGTTGAATGCCACTATCATTGCTTTGGTTCCAAAAGTGTCTAATCCTACGTCAATGAATGATTTCAAGCCCTTCTCATGTTGTAACACCATTTACAAAGCCATCTCGAAGTTGATTGCCTCTAGAATCAAAAGTGTGCTTCCAAGCCTTATTAATCGAAATCAATCTGCTTTTATTCCTAGAAGGATGATTAGTGACAACATCCTTATTGCCCAAGAATTACTGAGGAATTATCATAGAAGTAATGGTGCTCCTAGATGTGCTATTAAAGTTAACTTGAAGAAAGCTTTTTACTCTGTGAGCTGGTCTTTCTTGATGGATGCTCTTGAAGCCTTTGGGTTCCCATTAGAGTTTAGGATGTAGATTTGGCGGTGCATATCCACCCCTAAGTTCTCTATCAATGTGAATAGGGAGTTGGTTGGATTCTTCCCAAGTGCTAGGGGTTTAAGGCAAGGGGATCTTATCTCCCCTTATTTATTTGTAATTGCCATGGAAGTATTCTCTCTCCTTGTCCTCCACAAAATTAACTCAAGCAGGGGTTTTAAATATCACTAGAGATGCAAGAAAGTTAACCTCAACCATCTCTCTTTTGCTGACGATTTGTTACTTTTCTACCATGGTGACTTCTCTTCTACTAAGATTCTTAAGGATGTTCTAGATAACTTTCAGCTCCTTTCTGGATTACAGGTAAACCTTACCAAGAGCAATATTTACACATGTGATGAGATGAGGTAAAAGATCACATCATCCATCTAATTGGGGCCTCAGAAGGCCAACTCTCTGTGGAGTACTTGGAGTTACCTCTTATTACTTCTAGACTTAGATCTTAGCATTGCAATAAGCTCATTGTAAAAATTGAGAGGAGAATTAGATCTTGGACCAATAGATCTCTCTCCTATGCTGGGAGGCTTCTCCTTGTCAAATCTGTTCTATATAGTATTCAAACCTATTGGTCCTCTCATTTTAATCTTCCTCAACAAGTTATTGAAAGATTGGAGCAACTTATGAGAAGCTTTTTGTGGAAAGGTACATAATTGAGCAGTTTAGGGGCTAAAGTCTCTTGGGAGGATATCTGCAAACCTAAAGAAGAAGGTGGATTGGAAATTAGAAGCATCAAGGAGTGTAACATTGCCTTGATGACGAAGTACATTTGGAAACTCTTTTCTCACAAACAAAATTTGTGGGTGAAGTGGGTGCATGCTTACCACCTGAAGATGAGAAACTTCTGGGATGTAAAGGCCACTCAACCTAGCTCTTGGAATTGGCAGAATTTGTTGAAGTTAAGAGGGATTTTTAGGCCACTCATGGTCCACAAAATTGGTAATGATGAAGGTACTAAGCTTTGGTATGACAATTGGCACCCTCTTGGCTCCTTGATATCTGTTTACAATGCGGATTTTCTCCAAGACAGGGGACTGCCAAAAGAGTCTATTGTCAAAAGAATCATCGTCAATGGCCACCTTTTACCTCCCCTACCTCTCAAGTTATTACTAGCTCTATGCCCTCATATTTTCCCAATCCTTCCACTGTGGACTAGGTGAACTGGATTCTCTCTTCTAATTCAAATTTCTCCATTTCCTCAGCTTGGGAGCATATTAGATGGAGGAGTTCCCCTGTTCTATGGTTTAAGCTTGTTTGGTCTGGGAATGTAGTCCTTAGAATGAGCTTCATCCTTTGGTTAGCTGTAAGGTCCAGACTGAGTACCCTTGATAAAATTCAATCTTATGCTGCCCACTTGGGCACTAATTGTATCCTTTGCAGGGCTGCTGATGAGACTCACCTCCACTTGTTCTTTGAATGCACTTATTCATCAAGAGTTTGGAACAATATTATGCTTGTTTGTGGACTTGTCTGGAAACCCAAGCCATGGAATGATCTTATTGAATGGGTTGCTATCAATTGGAAGGGGAAATCAATGCAAAACTTGATGCATAGAATATGCTTGGCAGCTTCAGTCTACTATGTTTGGATGGAAAGAAATTCCAAAAGATTTAGAAGTCAATACAGAGACCCGAATACTCTGTGCCATCTAATCCAACAGGTTATTCGGTACAGAGTGTTGACTTTGAAATTCAAGGCCTCCACCAATAACATGCTTACAGGTCAGTTATGGAACCTTCCCTCTTCTTATTTCTATTAGCTCATGGGATGGTTTCCCTTTGCTGCTATCCATTTGGTGTTGTCCCTTGGTGTTGTCCTGTGGTGCTGCTCATAGTACGATAATGTGTTCTTTATGGCTTGTTTGGTTTTTTTTTTCATGGTTCTGGAATGGCTCATATGTTTTTTTGTTATGAATGGGATGTTGGCCACTTTCGTGGGGCTCAACGGCCTGGTGTGGGATGCTTTCGAAGCACTTCATTTGGACTGTCCAAATCAAAGGTCATTGCTTCAGTTCCTTTTGCTGGTGTTGACAAAGAGAGACTAGATATATTGATGTACTGTACTATAGGAATCCGCTACGATGTATATTCTGCAATCCTTAGACGAAGGGGTTTCAAAATTTGTATATTCTGAAGGGATGGCGTTTTCTCAAGAGTGAAGGGCCAGTGGATTGGGTTGAAGAACTTTCCCAAGTGTAGTTCATTTGCTAGATGCTACACATGTAGGTCACAACTTTCTGAGTTGTGGCTGTCTCTGTTTTTTTGAACACCATCTTTTCATTTGATGTTGTCCCTTGGTGCTGCCCCTTGGTGTTTACGGTACGTTATGATAATGGTGTTGTCCATCTTTCCATAAGGTGCTGCCCCTTGGTGCTTATGGTACGATAATGGTGATCCTGCTTGGCCAGTGCTCACAAAACACGTCTCTGTTTTACGTTTGGACTTTTGGTGAGGAATTTAATTGGAAGTTTAAGCCCAAGGCCTCCACTTCCTACTAAATTCTTTCTCTTGAACACTTCATATTTTTTGGTCCTACTTTGTTTCTGCTTGGCCAGTGTTCTTTATGACTTGGTTTGGGTTTTTCATGGTTCTGGAATGACCCATGTGTTTTTTGTAAGGGTCATTCCCTTTCTTGTTCTCTCTTTTTAATCTATTGAATTTTATTTTTCCGAAAAAAAAATATATTAAGCAAGCTATTTTTATAATTTTGTTGATTTTTTAGCATATTTATTATTATTATTTTTTTTTTATTATCTCACCAGAATGATCAATAACCCAACAATTGAACCACTAACCTACTCCTTTTCCCAAGTTGATGTTTGAACCGGATTTTAAAACTATGCCTCAAAATGATGGATAAAGATAGTTTTTTTTGCAGGACAAGTACATGGTACTTGTGGCCATCTTAATTTTTTTTGCTCGTTATTTTGAACTTTAACATAAGAGGGAGGGGTGAGGTTCGAATCCATGACCAAACGATCCAACGGTAGGCTACGGTGATCATAAAAATCAATTAATTTCGGCTTCCATTCACCACATAGTTGGGAACAAACCATGCTTCTCTCTGAGGCAACAGTACACAAGGACTCCAAATCAAGATCACTTATAAATTGAAAACCAACAAAAGATGGATGGCAACAGTAACTATGCTTCTTTTCTCTTCATTCAATAAAAAGCAAAAGTTCCAGTATGAAATTCTACACCTTATGCTTCAAGAGGCTCTTTTCAGATATATATATATATAACGAAAATCAAAATTTTTAAGGCCAAAACAAAGGATGAGCCAGAAAATAATTAAAAGTACATCAGTTCTTTGACGAAGTAATGTTTTTACCAAACTGCAACACCACAAGAATCAGTTGGATTCCCCATGCCGAAGGAACTGAACAAATTTAGATCTCACCTCTGGTGGAATACGGACAGGACGGTAGTTTTTGTCAAGCCAGACTGCTGTTGCTCTCGCCTCCAAAATGGGCTGGACAACCACATACATGGAGCGCCCAGGCATCAAGATGAGTGCTTATGAGAATTCGTTTTTTTTTTCCTCAGAAAATAGGGTAAGTATAAAGATGACAGAAAGAAACCTCTTGATTTGGTAGCTTGAAGATAAAATGTTCGAAGAATAGACGAGCAGCTGAAGAATCGGATAACCTCACCTTCACAACAAATCTTTCTCCACTCTGGTTGAATGGAGATAGCCATGAGAGCAGGTCAACACAGATTTTAACCAAAGAAATTAATCGTTTTTCTTGCAATTACTAAGGCAATGCATGCAGACATAGTGGCATATTTCTCCTCAGTGAATGAAACAAAAGGAATGCATATAATGTTGTGTTTCCAAGCTGTAGTTCTCCAAATTCTGATTCACAAACACTAAGATATGTGGAGAAAATACAGCACAAATTTGCTTCTTTTAACAAATTAGATTTCAGGAAGTTAATAAAAGAAAGTCTTTCCTCCCCAAGGCACACCTTCAGCTTCTACGAATAAAAGTTTCTGAATGTTACGGCTTTTTCATTGGGATCGATTCATTTTTTATGTTTTAAGTGTCCACAACAGTAAGACAGCTTTATGTTCACCAACCCATATCATTTTTAAGTCTATGGGCAATCAAAATCTATTTAAGTATTTTCCTAATATATTATCTTCATGCCAAGAAGTTGTAAATTCAAAATTTAAAGGAACTTCGTAATTAATGAGGTTTTTTGGAATAGCACTAAGCTTACTAGTTACAAATCTGATGATGAGAGGCATACCCTTAAAGGTGCAAGGAATTTGAGAGACAGCTCTGACAATGCTAATGCATCACCAGTACGAGCAACTGCATCAGCACTTATGCCAACCCTTTCCAAAAGTTCATGACGACCTGTTCAAAAGAACAAGGACGAGTTATAATTCTAATTCAGATGTGCTCCAGGGAAAAATGAAAAATTTCTTTCAGTAAGTTACAAATAATATTCAACTACATACAGAGTAAATGGATATCACCTTTATGTATTTTGTCATTCCCAACCCACACGTGCTTATTATCTCACATTATGACCACGTGACTTTAAGTCAATCCACATATTAGAACTTCAATAGGCATAATTACTCAGTGGGGGATCAAAATGGGTTAGTCTTGGGAGTTAGGGAATGACAGTAATAACCAGCAATCAGTCAAGCAGTTTGAAACAACAAAAGAAGAAAAGTGTAATTACTGAAAATAAACTCAACTCAACATGAAAAAGTTGATCCCTGATTAAAGGATAAATATCCTTTCTTTTAAATAACTCAAGTAATAATCATCCTCCAACAACTCGTCATAGTTCACACAAGGATTGCCAGGCATGCGTAAATATACTAACTTCAAGGCCCAATTGGGTATAATCCAAGCACTCAATGCTTTATCCATGATCCAACAAGTTCTGCTGTATCAACTCAATGAAAGAATCGACAATGGTCAGCATCCAAATGGTTAAGACATGTGCACAAGGGCACATGTGTAGTACTAATTAGGAAAATTTGGCAAGAGACCAATTTAACAAAGTGAATGAAGAAAACAAAGAGCCACTAGCAGATCATTGGGGATTCGGCCTTTAATAAATTCACAAAATAGAGTGCATATTTTGTATAAAGACATCAGCTCCTTAGATTTTTTGTTTAATTACCAAGCTATCCAAAATCCATGCATGCAAAAAAAAAATTAAACACCACTTAGAAGTATTTCTAGACATTGATCACTTAGAACTAAACAGAATAACAAGTGAAAAACACTGAAGTTTACTGAAAAATGTACATCTACATATGGATCAGTTAAAACAGTCTTACCATGTTGACAGTAACTCGCATAAACAGCATTGTTTACAACACCATACTGATCCAGTTCATAGTCGCGGACTTTGAGTTCAACCTCATGGAAACCACTCATTCTGCAAAGCAATGAAAGAAAAGTGGGCTTAATCACCCAATTTCTTCAATAGTATCAAAAGTATGCAGCGTGCACTTAACCATCTCAAATTTTAGAGGCCAAATTAACCTTGTGAATGCAAAGGAGAAACCCAGATGGTTTTGCTTACCCACTAGGTCAACAAATTTCATGATTTGTTTCCCAAAATGTTAGTGAAAAACCCACCTATTATCCCAATTTGTACAAATGATAGAAGATTCCACAAAGTAAACCTAAAGTATGAATCAGAAAGAAAAACCAATAAGCCAGGAACTAATGGAATTGACTAATTTAACAACAATAAAACCAAAACAACCCATGTATTTACCAGCTGAAAATATAACTTCACACATTAACTTATACAACCGAGGGAGAAGATAGGAGCCCCTAACTTACAACCTACTACAGATCAAAAGGAGGTCTCATTGCGTTTTTGCCATCCGATGAATTCATAAATGGATCCTAATTCAATACCCAGAAACTTAACCAAGAATTGTAAAACAAAAAACATTTGTTAATACCAAAAAATGAAACCAATGATAAATTCTAGTACCCTTTTCCACCTTTGAAGTCAAATGCAGTGGCACTAAAACTCCTAACTGGGGAAGGACGTGACCAGACACATGGCTGGGATAGATGCAGAAGATGGTGCAGCCGGCGGATGACCGGGAAATTCGGTGATGGACGGGGACGATTGAGCCACGTGGTGGTCCTGGTACACGAGGTTGGTGTGGTCACGGCCACCGGAGAGACGAAGGCATGTAGCATCGCTCCCTCTATATCTATCTCTCTCTTCGGGCAATTGGGGACTTTCAGAAGGTTTTGTTGTGGGTTTTTCGGTGGGTTTTTTTTTTTTTGGGGAGGGGGGGGGGGGGGGGG
>CAUOFW020001859.1:516395-531587 GCA_963454935.2 Ilex paraguariensis | reverse complement strand
GGGGGGCGTTAATTCCCAAGTGCATGAGTCAACTGCAAAAAGATTTGCCGCGCTACTAAACACGTGCATGTCACGTGAGAAAGTAGCTAAGCTTGTAAGCGCTGGGCCAGTGTTTCGGGTTGGCCAGTCTGTGATACATGATGGGCCATGGCAAACCTAATGGGCCAAAAATCACGGCTCATACCACTAACTGTTGGCCTATCGACACGTGCCGCATAACGGCCTGCCCGTTGTCCACGGGACATTTTGCCGAGCTTTAAACTTAGGGCTTCAATCTTAAAATATAAAAAGAAATAGTGAAAATTGAAAGTGAGTTTCCTATATGTACTTGTTTGGAGATAAATCTTGCAAGAAAAATTTTAAGGGGTTAAGTCCATGTTTAAAATTATATGTAATAACTTAAGTCTATTTTTTTTTTATGTCAAAAATACCCTTTCTTAAAAAGAAGTTAACATTTTCTCTCTCATATATATCTATATCCATATATAGATTAAAAGTTTGGCTAACATTAAAAAATTTTCTCTCTTATCTATTTATATTCATATATAAGTTAGGTATATATATATATATATATATAGTAACATAAAAAAAATAGTAACATTCAAATACAAAAAAAAAGTTACTATGAATTTGAATAGTAAAATTCAAATTCATGTTATTAATTTTTTTATTATGTTACTATTCATATTACTACTTTTGTTGAATATGTTACTGTTTATGTATTATTATTTTTTAGCATATTACTGTTTTGTTGACCATGTTACTACTATTATTTTCCTAAACATTAATATTCAATGTTACTATTTTTTTTTTGAATATTACTATATTTTGTATTTGAATAGTACTATTTTTTACGTTTGAATTTGAGAGAAATAATTATTGTTAAGTATGCTACAGTTTTTGTTAAGTATATTACTATTTTTATTAAACATGATGGGTCAAGCCCAAATGGCTTAATCTATGTGGAAAGTCCAAATCTCAATTGAGGAGTCCAACTTCATAAAAGATCTACCAAGCCCAACATAGTCCAAGACTAGTCAAACTCTCTACTTAGTCACGCCATCAAGAGGAAGAGCAAGGGGGCCTTACCTGCACCGCAGAAGGAAATAGTCCACACTCACCTTATCTTTGACCGCATCTCATGGAGAGCTCCCCAACCTCCTCGGGCGTTGAGATGAAGTCATGAGTTCCACCAGAATAGTCGTTTAATTACTGTAAAGTAGCCCCAATCTATTAGGGGGCCACTATAAATTGCACACTCCACCAACACTTGAGGGCATCACACTTTACCTGAGCACAACTTTCTCCTCTCCCTCAAAGTTTGTACTCTCTGCTCCCTACACCCTTGAGTTAATAAAGTACTTGGCGACCAGAGCCATTCAAGAGTGGACGTAGGTCGAGTTGACCGAACCACTATAAATTGCTTGTGTCTCTCCATCTCCTTACTTTAATTACTGCATTTATTATTCACACTTGACAAGTGGTGTACAAAGACATTTTGTGCATCATCAGTTTGTCGCCGTCTATGGGAACGACTAAACTCTCACTTTTAAACACTCCCTCTATTGAACCTATGGCGATCACCACCCGATCCATGAACCAACATGAAGACAATCCACTACAAGAAGAAGAGGTTGCTCCTCCACCTACAAACCCTATCCCGAATGCTCCAGCTCCAAATCCCTAGCAAATGTTAGAGATCATGCAGCAGTTGGTGGCCCAAAACCAACAGATACTGTAAGTCATGCTCGTTGGACAAGGAGGAACACAACTTGGAGGTGCACAGCATGGAAGACTCCAAGGAGCTCCATATCCTGGACATCAAGGAGCTCCACACCCTGCTGTTCCATACCTAGGCACCCCTACAGGGCTAGGCGTCCCCTTTGGAGTCCCCTTGGGTGCCCCACACAGGGGAGCCCCTCATGAAGGGGTTCCATCCCCTTCTCCTCCTCCTGCTTCCCAGGGTGAGGACCCTCATCTCCAAGAGGATAAAGGCGAGAACCAAAGCATAGAGCATGTGAGTCATTTCCATGATCATTTCAGGAGACCCTCCAACCATTGGGACGAGAAGATCAAGGAAGTACAAAATTAATTGGGTGACATCTTCAATGCCATGAAGGCGCAGGGACCCGAGACAGTAGACTACCTGGTAAGGCGTACAGACACGCCCTTCAAGCCTGATGTGGCGAACTATCCCCTTCCTCAGAAGTTCAAAATGTCATCCGTGGAAACTTTTGACGGAACAAAAGATCCACTATACCACCTCGACACCTACAAAACTCTGATGCAACTGCACAACGTCCCAGACGAAATTATGTGCAAGGCATTCCCAACCACATTGAAAGGGTTCGCACGACAATGGTTCGCTAAGCTCTCCCTAGCCACCATTGCCTCCTTTGTTGAGCTGAGCAAGTCATTCGTATCGCATTTCATTGGAGGCGTCACCACCAGAAGCATGTCACCCATCTACTTAGCATAAAGCAAGATTGGGAGGAGAGCCTGAAGAGCTACCTCACTCATTTTGACGAAGAGGTACTCCAAGTTGATGAGCCCGACGACAAAGTGATGATGACCGTCTTCTTGGGAAACCTCCGCTCGTCAAGCTTCCTCTTCTTAGTGATGCAGTGCCCACTAAAGAGCATACCGGAGCTACTAGCAAAGGCCCAAAAATACATGAATGCTGAGGACATCACAAGGGCCTGGCGAGGTGAGTCCTCCAGAGTAGGAAAAAAGAGGAAGGAAAGGGAGAGCGAAGACAAGAAGGAGACCAGCAACAAACGCGGCAGAACAGAGAGGGTTCCTGTCAAAGACTGGCTAGGTCCCGCTCCTCAGACGGACCGACAAGCCTTCACTCCCCTCAATGCCACTGTCGGGCACATTCTATTCCAGATCCAGGATGATCCTGCGATAAAGTAATCAGGGAAGATTAAATCTCCTCCAAATCGTAGAAATCCTAATAAGTATTGTTGCTTCCACCGCGACCATGGGCATGACATCGATGATTGCTATGACCTTAAAAGACAAATTGAGGAACTCATCCACCGTGGCCACCTACGCCAGTATGTTGCTAGTAGAGAACGAGCACCACCACCTCACAACCAAGAAGATCAGCAGCTCGTTGGGAAATCCACACCATCTCGGGAGGACTAGCAGGAGGTAGAGAATCACTCTCTGTAATGAAGGCCCATGCTAGAAAGGCAAGGCTCCTCGACGAGATCCAAAGTGCCGAAGTAGGGCGACGAGGTCATATCTTTCTCAGATAAGGACCTAGAGGGAATCCAACACCACCATGACGACCTTTCGGTGTTCACCATGACTATGGCCAATTTTTAGGTGCGCAGGATCCTAGTGGATAGCGGCAGCTCTACGGATATCCTATTCGCAGAGGCTTATGACAAGCTTAACCTAGGTAGGGAGAGATTATAGCCTATCAAATCACCCTTTATTGGGTTCTTAGGGGATAAGGTATATCCCCCTAGGGTCCATCACCCTACCTGTCACAGCCAGAGCAACGCCCCGAAGTTCCACAGTCATGGTCAATTTCTTGGTCATAGACTGCCCATCAACCTACAATATCATATTGGGACGACCTGCTCTTAACACATTGAGATCTGTGCCCTCCACCTATAAGCTCATCCTCCGCTTTCCAACCACGAATAGAGTCAAAGAGGTCAGAGGAGATCAGGCAGTAGTAAGGGAGTGTTATGTCTCCTCCATGAAGATCAGGAAGCCGCAGGAGGCGTTGCAAGTTAAAGTCCTTGACCTAAGGGATGACGCCACCATAGAGAGAGGAGAACCAGTCAAGGAGCTCAACCCTATGGTCTTGGATGAAAAGCACCCAGACAGAAGAGTATACATCGACTCTTCTTTTTCTAAAGACTTGGTTGGCCTGCTAATAGACTTTTTGAGACGTAACATGGATATCTTTGCATGGTCACAAGCAGACCTTGAGGGCATTGACCCAGAAGTGGCCACACACCGTCTCAATGTCGACCCACGCCACAAGACTGTGCCAAAAGCTAAGGGGCACCTCCATTGAAAGGGCCCAAGCTATGAACAAGGAGGTGGGAAAGCTAATAGATAACGGGACCGTCAGAGAAGTAGCATATCTAGAGTGGCTCTCCAACTTGGTGATGGTCACTAAACTAATGGAAAGTGGCGTCTTTGCGTCAACTTCACAAAACTCAACAAGGCATGCCCGAAAGACAACTACCCGCTGCCACGGATCGACCTCCTCATCGATGCCCACCTCGAGGCATGAGTTGCTCACTTTCCTGGATACTTACTATGGGTACAACCAGATTAGTATGTACTCCTTATACCAGGAGAAGACATCATTTATCACTCTGAAGGGGACCTATTGTTACAAGGTCATGCCCTTTAGACTAAAGAATGCAGGAGCAATCTACCAACGGTTGGTGAACAAGATGTTCCAATCTCAGATCGGGCGAACGATGGAGATGTATGTGGATGACATGCTAGTGAAAATTCTCGCAGCAGTAAACCACATTGATCACCTCCAAGAAACTTTCAATGTCCTAAGATCCTATCACATGAAGCTCAAATCTTGAGAAGTGCGCTTTCGGCGTAGGGTCTGAAAAATTCTTAGGCTTTATGGTCAATAAGAGGAGAATTGAGGCGAACCTCGACAAAATCAAGGTCATCCTCGACATGAAGTCACCTTCCTCAACCAAAGAGCTCCAGCGCCTCAATGAGAAAATTGCGGCACTCAATATGTTTGTTTTCAAATCCGCAGACAAATGTCTTCCCTTTTTCAAGATTCTCCGAAAGGCTTTTGAGTGGGAACTTGAGGCGGAGGAGGCCTTCCAAAGGCTCAAAGTCAACCTAGCTACACCTCCCCTCCTATCACATGCCACTCTGAGAGAAACTTTCCATCTTTACCTTTCTGCTTCTTCATCAGCAGTAAGGTCAGTACTCGTCAGAAATGATAATGGAGTGCAGAAGCCAATTTATTACGTGAACAGGGCATACCATGGGGCAGAGATTAGATATTCGGGACTAGAAAAATTGGCGCTCGCCCTGCTCACGACAGCGAGACGACTACGACACTACTTTTAGAGTCACAGCATAGTGGTCATCATAGACCAACCTCTTAAAAGAGTATTGGGAAAGCCAGACGTATCCGACAGACTTCTTAAATGGGCAGTGGAATTTGGGGAGTTCGACATTCAGTACCAACCAAGGGCAGCCATCAAAGCACAAGCCCTGGCAAATTTCATTGTTGAGCTCACACCAGCGGAAGAAAGGAACTGCAAGGATGCCCAGATGCCCAACGAGGACACCCAGAAGCGTAGCAAAGACTCTCAAGCTCCCAAACTAGGCACCCAGGTAAGTTCTGGCGCCCAGATCTCCTCCCTAGGCACCCAGACTAGATCTCTAGGCGCACAGGCAATCCCTCCAGATGCCTAGGTCCCATCTGACACCCAGAAAGCCCCTGTAAGCGCCCAGACTGCATCCCCAATCGCCCAGAAAGCCCCTGCAGGCACCCAGATAGCTCCTAGCACTTAGATTGGCGCCCAGGCAATCCCTCCAGGCACCCTGGTCCCATCAGATGCCCAAGCTACTCCCCTGGCACCCAGACTGCTTCCCTTAACGCCTAAACAGCTTCCCCAGGTGCCCAGTCGCCTACTTTAAATTTCAAACCCTCCTTCCTTCTACTTTGAAAAATCTATGTAGATGACTCCTCGACCAATAAAAGAGGAGGAGCGGGTCTAATCTTGATCAGTCCAGATGGCACCACTCTCAAGTATGCAGTGAAGCTCCACTTCATTACTTCCAATAATGAGGCGGAGTACGAAACCCTCCTTTCTGGATTAAAATTGGCAGTGGAAATGGAAGCTCAAAACCTCGCCACCTACAGCTACTCTCAGTTGATAGTTAATCAAGTAAAGGGCGAGTTCGAAGCCAAAGGAGCTAGGATGCAGGAATACCTTGGCATGGCAAGAAACATGATCGCAAAGTTCCACTACTTCGAGATAAACCACATCCCCAGAGAAGATAACATGGTCGTCGATGCACTTGCAAAGCTCGCCTCATCCGTGGAAACCCCATTAGGAGAGCCAATATTTATTGGTCTCTAGTTTGAGTCGAGCAAGTTGGACATGGAGGCCACAAATGTCAATTACGCATCAACTGAGTCAAACTGGATGACCCCAATAAGGGCATACCTCCAAGAAGGAGTGCTACCAGATTATCCTCTAAAGGCCATAAAGTTGAGGATGAGAGCCTCCAAGTTTGTCATCCTACAGGTCACTTTATACAAGAAATGCTATTCCTTGTCGTTGTTGCAGTGTCTCTCACCCGAAGAAGCTCATTACGCCCTACGAGAGATCCATGAAGGGATCTGTGAAAACCACTCTGGAGGGCGCTCCTTTGCCCATAAGGCGCTCAGACAAGGCTACTTTTGGCCTTCCATGGTAAGGGATGCCTAGGAATTCTTCAAAAAGTGTGACAAGTGTCAACGCTTTGCAACTGTGTCCAAGCAACCACCGGAGGAGTTAACAACCATTTCAAGTCCGTGGCCTTTCTCCAAGTGGCGCATCGACATCCTAGGCCCTTTACCTCTCAGCAAAGGATAATGCAAGTTCATGGTGGTGGCAATCGACTATTTCACCAAGTGGGCAGAGGCTGAACCATTAGCTAAAATCACAGACGCAAAAGTCAAAGATTTTATCTAAAAGAGTCTGGTCTATCGCTTCGGGATTTCCCACGCCATTGTTAGTGATAACGCCAAACAGTTTGACAATAATTTGCTGAACTCTTTCTGCTCTGACCTTCAGATAAAACAACCTCACTCCATCCCAGCACACCCACAGGCAAATGGACAAGCAGAGGTCATGGTGAGAAACAGTGTTACACAAGCTAAAGACAAGGCTTGAAGGAGCGAAGGGTCTTTGGGTGAACGAGCTACCTGGTATATTGTGGGCCTATCAAACCACACCAAGAACTCCTATTGGGGAGACCCCTTTCTCCCTCGCCTTTGGAACTGAGGCAGTCATCCCTGTGGAGATCAGAGTACACTCTGTAAGGGTCTAGTACCACAACCCTATCACCAATGAGGAAAAACTCCGTATTAACCTCGACTTGGTGGAGGAGGCAAGGGAGATGACTATGGTCTGCAACGCAGAGTACAAATGACGCATAGCGAGGTGTTATAATTCGAGGGTGAAACCTTGTTCCTTCCAATTAAGGGACTTGGTCCTCAAGAAAGTGATCCTCGCCATAAAGGATGCACGCGAAAGGAAGCTAGGACCAAATTGGGAAGGACCCTACCTCATAACAGAGGTGGTGAGGCCGGGCACCTATAGGATCCAGAATTCTGAAGAGAAAGTCTTACTCCATCCATGGAATGCGGAGCACTTGAAGAGGTATTATCAATGACACTTTGAGAGTATCAAAGTAGTGAAAGTTAAGACTTGATTTTATTTTTTTGGGTTATTACTCAATATTCAATGTACTTTTTTGGGAATTATTATCCAAAATTATTTTATATAAGCAATAGATCAATAAAATTTTTTACGTTTTACTCTAAAAAGATCTTTTGCTTTTCATTTCAAAAGAGTATCAGTACAAAAGCGAGGCTATAAATCACCTTTTATAAAAAAAAAAAAAATCAAAATCAAAAGTCCTAAACACTCTAACTGCTCTCACGGTCCTCCTCCACCTCCTCCTCGTCATACTCAGTATTATCAGAGCCCCCCTCACTATCATTAGTAGGCACGAAACCTGAGAAGTCAATGTCAGGGAAAGTAGCAGAGATTTTTCCTCGAGGCTCCTTGAAACCATCAATGAAAGCATCTGCGAGGTCATTCTTCAAGTCTTCCTCAGCACAAAAAGTTCTCTCCTGAGCAGCCTTCAACTCTGCCTCCGCAGCAGCAGCCTCTCTGAGCATGGCCCTCTCATGGGCCTCTACAAGCCTAGTCTCCCGGAGCGCGTTTCTTTTGTGGATCGTCAGAAGCTCAGCCTCAAGCTTAGTTGCCTGCTCATGGGCCTCAATAAGCTGACCCTCCTTGAGCGCGTCCCTCTCACGGGTCGCTAAAAAGCTCAGACTCAAGCTTGGATGCCCTCTCATGAGCTGCCACAAGCTCATCCCGAGAAGCACTACCAACTGCCTCGAACTCGACAATCCTCCCCTGAGTAATAAGAAGCTCCTTTTGCATGACGTCAAGATCCAGCTTCAGCTTGTTGTGATTATAGGCCCTTGAAAGCAAGCAGATATATGAAGTCGAAACCTGAAAAAAGATAAAAGACAAAGAAAAGTCAAAGACACAGGAAAGGAATGGAGAAAGAAAAATAGCGGACCCTTACCTGAGCCAGGCCTTCCAAATATGTGTTAACAACCCCCTCGGTACCCAAAGTACTAAGCTGAGAAACCTCGGGTCTAAACACAAACCTCCCAAGCCTTTTCCAGATGACCAACAATCTCCCCATCATGGGACCAGACCTAATCGGCACCCGAGTAGAAGATCCTGCACGAGGAGGGGACGAATGAGGGGCAGAAGGTGTACCCAACAAGGAAGACTTTGGAGTAACAACCGAAGAAGTCGCTGGCTGAGGAGGCACCATCGTAGGAGTCACTCGGGGAGCATCACCCGTCTTCGCCACCTTGGAAGAAGGAGGGCTTCTACTAGAATAGAGAGACACTACCACCTTTTTACTTGCTACCAAAACAATAAAGTATCACGGAGGTGAAAAATACCAAGGGGAACAGAAAATTAAAGGAGGAAACCAAATCACCCTTTTTCTTTGAAGAGGAGCCACCAGATTTCAGGGAGGGAGCAACGGCCCTAGCATCCTTGGGCAGAAGAACTCCAAAATCTTTGTGAGGAAAAGTCTTGACGGCCTCCAACTTCCACTCCTAGTCTTGAGAAAGCACAGGCATGTCTGCAAGGGAATGGTGAGCACACGTACATATAAGAAAAAAAAAAAAGCGCAGCATACCGGGTTTTCTGGCAGTACCCCACCATATTGACACCAAAATCCTATCGGCTTTTGCAGCCCATTCTTGGCCGACAAAGAAGAAGCAAGATTTACAGTCGTGAAAGTTGGAGCGTAGCCCCGTGATCATCGTACCACTACTTGTGGTAAAATAATACCACCCCTTCTTTGGTGCAGGAGTTTCGCTCAAATTGTACGTTGCATGAAACTCGACAGGAGAAGCAACTTCATGATGCACTTTCCTCCATAATACAAGAAAGCCCAGTAGAACTCTCCAACCATTAGGCGCTAATCGTCCTGGAGTCAAGGAAAAGTAATGCAAAATACAACAAATGGGAGAGGACCTGGGAAATCTTAGCCCAGCCTCGAGCATCTCCTCGTAAACAACAATATCACTAGAGGAGCCGTCGCAAGCAAGCTCGCCCATCTCAGCCCGGTGACATAGCATAGTCGGAGGAATACGATTAGCAAAAACAAGCCTTAAGATATCCTCATCCGGATTAAACAAACTGAAAAAGGTACTCAACTTAGAACCATCGTCATCAAGTCCTATTTTGTCTTTGCGCTTCTTCTTTCAGGGCCGTAAGGAGTGACCCAAGCCATCGTCTTGAGGGATTTGGCTTTGAGAAGTCATACTTGGAGGAGTCAGATTGTGATCACCAAAAGCGACACCCAAAGCTTCCTTGCCGCCTACAGTGTCTAGCCCAACGCTTGGAGGGGTGTTTGACCGTCTTTGCTCGTCCAAACAAAGCAACCCAATGCCTGGAGGGGTACTTGACTGCTTTGGCTCACCCAAACGGAGCAGCCTAGCAGTTGGAGAGGTGTCTGGTCCTTCAAAATTGGGCAAAACAGCACCTCTGGCACCCAAATCAGCGTCTATGGTGCCCGGATCAGCCCCTGGAGTGGAGCCCAGATCTGCCCCTACACCCAGGCTGCTGCCCAGCTCTCCCTGCTGCTCCCTGAGCCAGTTTTCTGCACCTTCAGCTGAAAAAAGGTTGTTGCCCAGCGCGCCTGAGTTGCCTAGGACAGCAAAATTAGCGCCTAGGCTGCTGTCCAGGACAGCAGAATCAGCGACCAAACAACTGCCCACCGAGCCAGAACTGTCCAGGACAGCCCCCAATTCGTTGCCCATCGCGCCAGGACTGTCCACCACACTCCCTGCACGCCTAACTGTACGAGGCAACTCTCCAAAACTGCATAGACCCGCAATCTGGATAGCCCCATCTGCCGCATGCCAGCTAACCTTCGGTGCCCGCCCAGCCGCGGCCTGGACAGCCCCTACCAGATTTAGTCGCCCTTTCTTTGGTGCCCAAGTCATGCTGGGCAGCACCTCCCTCTCCTTTCTAGCTCCACCTTGTGCATCGAAACCACCTGGGTCAACGCCATGAAAGGTGCCGAATACTCCATCACCATGGCTCTCTTCAACCATTTTGCTTGAACCCACGAAAATATGAGAAATGCCCGATTGCACAGCAGATTCGGCCATAGTGTTTGTGTTACCTGCCTCATCTTCAACACCAATGCGTGTTTTCTCTCCGGTCAACATTGATGCTCAAATTCAAGAATCCCAAGCTTTAGGTCTCCAGAGATTCCAAGAAGAGGCACTCTTGAATAGGTTGGAATAAATTGGTACAATGAAGAAAAATATTATATTTATAGGCTAAGGTTTTTAAAGAGGAAAAAGCTCAAATTGAAAGTTATGGGCTCTTCTAAAAATCCTAGCAAAAGTGGAAAAAACTTGAGGTATGCAAAGCAAAAATACATTGTGGAGGGAAAAAGCCAACTAGCAGAGGAAGTCTCCACCACTCATAACTCAAAAAACAAACTAATGCACCTTTCTCCAAGTTTCCTTGAACACGGGGCATTGGGGGGCAAATGATGGGTCAAGCCCAAATGACCCAATCTATGTGAAAAGTTCAAATCCCAATTAAGGAGCCCAACCTTATAAAAGATTCATCAAGCCCAATATAGTCCAAGACTAGTCAGACTCTCTACTTAGCCACATCATCAAGAGGGAGAGCATGGGGGCCTTACCTGCACCATAGAAGGAAATGGTCCACCCTCACCTTATCTTTGACCGCATCTCATGGAGAGCTCCTTGACCTCCTCGCCCGTTGAGAAGAAATCGTGAGCTCCACTAGAATAGTCGTTTAGTTACTGTAAAATAGCCTCAATCTGTTAGGGGGCCACTATAAATTGCACACCCCATCAACACTTGGGGGGCATCACACTTTACCTAAGCATGACTTTCCTCTCCCTCAAAGCTTGTACTCTCTGTTTCCCACATCCTTGAGTTAATAAAGTACCCGGCGACCAGAGCCATTCAAGAGTGGACATAGGTCGAGTTGACTGAACTACTATAAATTGTTTGTGTCTCTCCATCTCCTTACTTTAATTACTGCATTTATTATTCACACTTGACAGATGGTGTACAAAGTCATTTTGTGCATCATCAATGAAGAGTCAATGCCTTGTTCTCTAAGTTTCTTTAGATATAAGAGGCATTGGGGGGCAAATGATGGGTCAAGCCCAAGAAAAACCCAATTTATTTGGAAAACTCAAATCTCAATTGAAAAGCCCAGTCCTATAAAGACCCATTAAGCCCAATATTGTCCAAGTCCAATCAAACTCATCAGTTTGGCTACGTCATCAAGAGAGAGAGAGCACAAGAGCCTCATCTGCACCGCCAAGAAAACAGTCTACCCTCACCTTATCCTTGACCGCATCTCATGGAGAGTACCTCAACTACCTCGCCCATTGAGAAGAAGTCGTGAACTCCACCGAAATGGTTACTTAGTTACTGTAAAATAGCCCAAACCTGTTAGGAGGCCACTATAAATTGCACGCCCCACTAACACTTGGGGGCATCACACTTTACTTGAGCACGACTCTCTCCTCTCCCTCAAAACTTATACTCTTTGTTTCTCACACCCTTGAGTTAATAAAGTATCCGGCGACCAGAGCCATTCAAGAGTGGACGTAGGTTGAGTTGACCGAACCACTATAAATTGTTTGTGTCTCTCCATCTCCTTACTTTAATTACTGCATTTATTATTCACACTTGACAGATGGTGTACAAAGTCATTTTGTGCATCATCAATGAAGAGTCAATGCCTTGTTCTCTAAGTTTCTTTAGATATAAGAGGCATTGGGGGGCAAATGATGGGTCAAGCCCAAGAAAAACCCAATTTATTTGGAAAACTCAAATCTCAATTGAAAAGCCCAGTCCTATAAAGACCCATTAAGCCCAATATTGTCCAAGTCCAATCAAACTCATCAGTTTGGCTACGTCATCAAGAGAGAGAGAGCACAAGAGCCTCATCTGCACCGCCAAGAAAACAGTCTACCCTCACCTTATCCTTGACCGCATCTCATGGAGAGTACCTCAACTACCTCGCCCATTGAGAAGAAGTCGTGAACTCCACCGAAATGGTTACTTAGTTACTGTAAAATAGCCCAAACCTGTTAGGAGGCCACTATAAATTGCACGCCCCACTAACACTTGGGGGCATCACACTTTACTTGAGCACGACTCTCTCCTCTCCCTCAAAACTTATACTCTTTGTTTCTCACACCCTTGAGTTAATAAAGTATCCGGCGACCAGAGCCATTCAAGAGTGGACGTAGGTTGAGTTGACCGAACCACTATAAATTGTTTGTGTCTCTCCATCTCCTTACTTTAATTACTGCATTTATTATTCACACTTGACAGATGGTGTACAAAATTATTTTGTGCATCATCAAAATATGTTAATATTTTTGTTGAACATATTAGTATTATTATTATTTTTTAAATATTAATATTGAATGTTTCAATTTTATTTATGTTTAAATATTACTATTTTTTTGTGTTTAAATGTATTGTTTTTATGTCCAAGTGGTAATTTTTTTTTTTGTATTTGAATGTTACTATATTTTATTTTTAATATTACTATATTAATATATATATATATATAAGAGAAAAAAAATTTTAATGTTAGTCAAACTTTTAACCTATATATGGATATAGATAAATATGAGAGAGAAAAAATTTTAATGTTAGTCAAACTCCTAAGATTTAGGAGTTTTTAATTTTTAGTTTTATTCTACTTTTAAAGAAAATGGATAGTACGGTAAAATTGACAAAAAATTGATTTTATAACAAATAAGTTTCCTTGACGAACTTAAGTCCAAACAAGTCCATATAAAGGGATCGGACTCTAAATTTTTCAAATAAATAAAAACAATTTATTTCAAATTTTGACCATTAAAAATTTATCCATGCATCATAAATATTTTAGTTTCAGCATGAGTGAACTGTCTTTAAACAGATCGGAAAGGAGACGAGGACATCCCTAACCGTTAAATCAAAAAAAACAAAAGGAAATAAAGGAATAACCACAACAAATGACCACAGATGGGTAAACCAATTAATCCAGCTAGTTGTCTTCTCAAGTAAATTGCAGTTTTAGGATCGAACTCTTTGTCGCTATTAGTCATTGGCATTTTCACTTATTCAATGGTGCATTGGTTGTTTTATTATCTCTTTTTTTTTTCCTTCGGGTAAGCGTTGTGTATACTGCATCCTATTCGGCTTGAAAGATGGGTTGCGATCTACAGACAACCAGAGAGAAAATCCTCTCTTGCTTCTTATCAGCTTGGTTCCTGGACTTGCCTATTGTAGTCATACCTTTCCCTTCAACTCTTACGCTATGTTTACAAACTAATCGTTGGAACAAAACCCTAAACCCTAATCAATGAATGATAAGGGCAGGGGCCAGGATAAAAAATAAAAAAAAGTTGACAAATTTCAGCGTGATTAATCAACCTAAATCAAAATCGATATGAAGTTACAAGTTATATGGATTTAATCTTCACCTATTCAAGTCATAGTTGATTTGACCTGTCAAGCCTTCTTTATAAACGGATAGTATATGTATAGAGTCCATTTTAATTTGATAAAATTTATTATCAGTCCTAAAAGAGAGTATTCGTCACTTTCGTGAAGGTCTAATAAATTCACTTCCCCACCCCCCAAAAAAAAAAAGTTTAAAGACAATAATGACAATCTGAGTTATGACAACGATCTCATATCTATTGTCCATTTTTAGGTGACAGAGGGTCCCATGGCTGCCTCCTCCTTTAGGTCACAAGATAAACAAAAGTGTCCAAAACGTGGTGAAGGAATAGGGATGACAAGAGTTTCTTACTTCCAAGGTTCATACTCCCATTTCCAAAAGGTATCATGTCTCTTAGAAATTCTTTTATCTTGTCAGCTATTTGCATAAATACATGCGTGATAGATGACCACCTTTTGGGATATAAACTTATTTCATGTCTTCATTATAACTTTGATGTCAACAACCATTACAAAAGATATGAAGTCACCACATGAGATTAGAACATATGAACACTCTTCCCTCATTCAATAACTAACCCGCCACTCATCTAAGTTTTTTAAGGAAGTACCCTCTCTCTTTTTGGTTCAACGGTAGAGATGGTCAAGTTATGAAAGATTTATCTATCATTAATATCCTAATTTCGGTATGGATGATCTGACTTTAATCAGACCGAAGAGAAGATTAGTCGAGGTACGTATAAGCAGAAATACCCTTTTTATCATCCTTTAAATTTTCATAATTGTCGTTTTAATTTTTCCAGTGGTGGTGGTTGGATAGGTGGAAGGGTTAGGGAGGGGGAATGGAGGAGGGAGGAGAATAATCGTAAATCTTGTACATCGCTCAGGTCTATTGAGCATTTTATATAATTTGTTAATAGACCCTCCACTTTTTCTTATGACCATTAATAACCCATCTCTTCTATGCTGTTAATTACAAGGAAGGTGCATTGCATCTTATATACTTGTAGTGCAAATGGAGAAAAGCTTCCAAAAAGGTCATTTAATAGTATTATATGCAAGTATATAAGATGCAATGCACCTTCCTAGTAACTATCAACTCAACGTTGTATATAGAAGACAGTTGTTGACACCCTTAAACTTATCTATGCATCAATTAGTGGCATATGTTAACATTCATCATCGACTTCGTTGAAAGACTCATCATCTTCTTTGGTTCACTCTCATCGTATGTGAAGGGGACCAATCACTCTTGATGTATCCCTTTCGTATATGTAATTGTGAAATGGATCAGTTTGATTTCAGATGGAAGGGCTGATGCAGAAGGTACAGCGGAGGAGTATATGGTAGATCCGGTCCTTTGGATGTGACGTTTGTCGGGGGGGGGGGGGGGGGGG
>CAUOFW020001859.1:469039-516131 GCA_963454935.2 Ilex paraguariensis | reverse complement strand
GGGGGGTGTGGGGGGGGGGGGTGGGGGTGGGGGGGGGGGGGGGGGGGGGGGGGGGGGGGGGGGGGGTATTTCAGTTATGGTATCCAAAATTGCTTCAGATGACCAAAAAAACATATTTTAGGATGCATTTTATACGCTTTTCTATTTTTTTTTTTTTAATTTTTGACATTTTTGTATTTTACGCTTGGATTATAGGTAATTTCATAATAGTAAGGTTTTTTATTTAGCTTGCGCTCTAAATTTTTTTCAACAAACTTGGTAATTCGGAATAAAGAGAGATGTTTTGAAGTGTTTTTACCTTCTATTATCAAGATAATCAACAAATTTAATTATATATTATTCGAGTTTATCTATTCATGCTCCCTGCATCAAAGCGAGAGTATTTTCTCTTGATGCATCATATTATCTTGCTTGTCCTATACAAACAAACAAAAAAATACAAAAAGAAAAGAAACAATTGAGCAGGCAAACATTATCATACATCAAAATATTTGTTTGTTTTATTAAACTTCTTATTTTCCTTTTTCTATCCTCCAATTAGCTACTGCCTCATTGTAAATAGCATAATTTCAGAATATATTATGGAGATAACAACAACTCTTTTATAACAATAGCAGTTATCATACATAAAATATTAATGGTTGTTTTATTATAGTACATGGATGGTGCTCATACAAGTTTCATTTTTGCTTGATATATAGTCTAAACATTAAGGACACACAATTAGCTAGTTTGTTCATCAGTATATATGACTATAGGAAATTTCTTCTTTTCTTTTTTGTTTGTTGATCTGTTGGCTATAGGAAGTAACATGACAAAAAGGGATTCATGTCTCATTCTTTAGCCAGAAAGTCATGAAAGAGGGATTAAGTGGAAAAGAATTGACTAGGTGGTAGAGTCGTGGTAAGGTCAAACAGGCCATGTTGATTGAAAGTGAGGAAACCCTCCATTCCCTTCTCCCACCATCCTCTCCGTCATTGGTGCTTCATACCCATTTGTCCCCTGCAACGTAAAATCGGTAATTAATCGCTGTTCAGTTTCAATGGAGGCACTGAATAAATGAATGAAACTATAATGAATTTAAGTATCCATATTTCAGGATTTTTTTTCTTTTTTTTTTTTCAAATTTAAGAACTTAATTTAGAGCATTCTACTCCAGTGTCAAATAAATATTTCACAATTTTTGTCGAATAGGTTCTTAAATTCTAGGGGGAGAAAACAAAAAGAAAAAACAAATCAGAAGAGTACCTGCATTGTCTCTATAGCCTCCATCTCTGATGAGTTGAAGTCATAGAACAAACTTGCTGCTGAAAGCTTCATGGAAAGAAACTGAAAGAACAAAAGAAAAAAAAAAAAAGAAAATGGTGAAAAAAGGCTTCTTAAAGTATAGTTTAAATCAAAATTTTGTTTTGGTGCATAGTTTTAATTAGTTTGAAAACAAAAATATTTCAAAATGGTTTGGAAAAACTTTCAAAAACTGGATGGATAAATAATTAAAATAAACATTCCAAAAAATTGATCAAAACACGATAAAACGCCTTAAAACACTTCAAAATATATAATTTTTGATATTCAATTGCAAATTCTCTCGAACCGTTTCGTTTTGTAAGATTTGTTGTTGAATAAAGCTTACATCAATTTGATTCTGGAGTGATCGAACATAGTTGATTATCACATCCAACATCACCGCCATTCCCATCGTCTGCAGATCCACAATAACACAACATCAAAAAAGAACCTAAATAATATATTCTTCAACAAAAATTTGTTAGTTTATAACGTGAATGAAAAATTTGGGAAGTGTTTGTTCTTAGTTCTTACCTTATAACACCCTGGAACCAGGTCTTGCAAGCATTTCAGCTTTTCATTTATCTTCTCTCTTCTTAACTGTTTCAAAACAAAACGAACTGTTACTGTCGATTGAAGTCATTAGAGTTTTGGGTTTTTGTTAGCAGATTGATTTGTTTAGTTCTAATAACATCAAAGTTGCCTCCATGAACATGAAATAGTTCAAGTTCAACCCTAAGAAATTACATTGTATTTTCCAAATAATCAAACGATAAAATTATATAGAACAAACCCTTTCAGCCAGACTGTGGCTATCAGTAGCTTGGCCTCTCCTTGCTCTCACATGAACTACTTCTCTTGGCTTCTCCTCTTCTCTCTCGTTTCTCTTTCTCTTTTTTCCAGTGTAACCCTGCAAATAAGGTTGTATAACAAACCCAATTACATCATATTTCATAGAAGGAAAAGATCAAACAAAAATCTAAATAAGAAAAGAGAGAATTGTACGAAATGAGAACTGTACAGAGTTTCTATTAGTTTGGTTCGTAGGATCTCCAACAAACCCAGTTCCAGAAAGAGGAAATGAAGAAACCATCAAGCTTTCTGGTTCGGCTATGGCCTTTATGTGGTTGCTTTCATGGCTGACACCTCCTGTTGGTGGTAAGAGATGAGCTAATGGATCCAAAAACAAACCCTCGTGATGGAATGAGCTTTGGGTACTATCAGTGAAGGACATTGGGAACCGTTGGTAATCGGAAAAACTTCCATTGGACGATGACATGAGTCCATGAACATTTTCGTTAAAGCTCTCCACTACACTCTGACTGTTTAGCAGTTGTGTGTTTGAAATCATTTCTGAGAGAGAATGTTTAAAGTTGTGCAAGTCTACAGTGAACTCAGCCATGGACTTATAAGCTGCCAAATGCGTGTTTAAATAATAGGTCATGGGAGAAAACTATAGGCTTTTAAGTGTTTCGTTTTGATGTCGAGCTAACAATCTAGTTAGCTACTCCTTGAAAAAATATTCGTTAAAACGATGATATCACCTTAATATTGTCACGTGATATCATCAATTAATAATATGCAGTCCAATAAAAAAAATAGACATAGACTTAAAAATTAAATTTGATAATCTCAACCATTAATTTCACTGTAGGTCTCAACATTTATTGGGACTCACTACCTATTCAATAGTTGAGATTATCAAATCTACTTTTTAAGTCCATCTAGCATTATTCATAAAGAAATGAATTTTACGCAAGTCAATAATTATCCGTCCATATAAACAGATAACTATTCACTATTTTTCCAAGTAAACCAATAACTATCCAAATGAGGTTTACTTTGTCCATTTTGAGTTTTGTTATTGATTAATAATATTATGTTATCAATACTAACATGGTATTTCTCATGACTATTAGGGCAAATTGTATTTTACCCCTCAACTGTGGATTTGGATTTTTACCCCCTTGAACTATTAAATTTCTTACATTCTCTTCTCAACAACTTGATTGGTTTTACACTTACCCCCCAAAAAAAAACTAGATTGGTTTTACATTACCCCTAACGTCGTTATTTTTTAGATAAAAACTATATACAGATACCAATGCACAGTATAAATGTACAGAATTTAGGGGTATGGTGAGACTGATTTATAAGAATTGTTAATTATTGTGGCAATGTGAAATTAATAATAGTTGAATATGCATTGTAAGAAGATAATAATTAATACAAAATATGGATCATTACCCATCGTTTTTATTATGGGTAATTTTATTGGGATTTAAAATTTTGATTTAATTTGTTGACATAATAATGTATTAAATAATTGAGTTTCAATGAAGAAGTACAAAATTTACAGTCACAACACTATTATTGGGCAATGTTACAGTCATATCATTAGGTCAATAATTTTTTTTTTTTTTGGGTAACGATATTGGAAGCTAATTTATTAATCTAATTCAATACAATTATCACATTGATTATGAGACCAATCAAATAATTGAAAGGTGATGTTAATCGTAAACTGAGTCAAATGTGTAGGTGTAAATAGCATTTCTCTTTTCCATTTTCTTAATCAATGTACAAAGAGCCACTTGAGAGAGCCACGTGGCAGTGCCAGATTCTGTGGTTGTGATTCCTTGGTAGGTCCACATTCAACTTGATATATGTAGAGACTGGGACCACCAGCCACCTTTGATCAAGTATGGCGAAAAACAAGGATACATTAAAGGCCTTGGTATGAATTCTTGGAAATGAAAGTCTTGAGAAGTTTGGCCACAGCCACCCAACTGTCCATTTCTACCAAGCTCACTCCACATTAGGGCCNTCACTGTAGGTCTCAACATTTATTGGGACTCACTACCTATTCAATAGTTGAGATTATCAAATCTACTTTTTAAGTCCATCTAGCATTATTCATAAAGAAATGAATTTTACGCAAGTCAATAATTATCCGTCCATATAAACAGATAACTATTCACTATTTTTCCAAGTAAACCAATAACTATCCAAATGAGGTTTACTTTGTCCATTTTGAGTTTTGTTATTGATTAATAATATTATGTTATCAATACTAACATGGTATTTCTCATGACTATTAGGGCAAATTGTATTTTACCCCTCAACTGTGGATTTGGATTTTTACCCCCTTGAACTATTAAATTTCTTACATTCTCTTCTCAACAACTTGATTGGTTTTACACTTACCCCCCAAAAAAAAACTAGATTGGTTTTACATTACCCCTAACGTCGTTATTTTTTAGATAAAAACTATATACAGATACCAATGCACAGTATAAATGTACAGAATTTAGGGGTATGGTGAGACTGATTTATAAGAATTGTTAATTATTGTGGCAATGTGAAATTAATAATAGTTGAATATGCATTGTAAGAAGATAATAATTAATACAAAATATGGATCATTACCCATCGTTTTTATTATGGGTAATTTTATTGGGATTTAAAATTTTGATTTAATTTGTTGACATAATAATGTATTAAATAATTGAGTTTCAATGAAGAAGTACAAAATTTACAGTCACAACACTATTATTGGGCAATGTTACAGTCATATCATTAGGTCAATAATTTTTTTTTTTTTTGGGTAACGATATTGGAAGCTAATTTATTAATCTAATTCAATACAATTATCACATTGATTATGAGACCAATCAAATAATTGAAAGGTGATGTTAATCGTAAACTGAGTCAAATGTGTAGGTGTAAATAGCATTTCTCTTTTCCATTTTCTTAATCAATGTACAAAGAGCCACTTGAGAGAGCCACGTGGCAGTGCCAGATTCTGTGGTTGTGATTCCTTGGTAGGTCCACATTCAACTTGATATATGTAGAGACTGGGACCACCAGCCACCTTTGATCAAGTATGGCGAAAAACAAGGATACATTAAAGGCCTTGGTATGAATTCTTGGAAATGAAAGTCTTGAGAAGTTTGGCCACAGCCACCCAACTGTCCATTTCTACCAAGCTCACTCCACATTAGGGCCTCATACAATAGATCCTCTCAATGTTAGGTAAGATATGATGTTCTACTTTAATGGGTTAAAATTTTTTGGTGATGACTATAGTTTTCAATTAAGATGCGGAAGGAGGCACGCTGTCGAAAGTTAAGTTAATTATAACTTATTTAGTGTTAGTTTTATACATCGAATAATTAATATAGATATCATAACTTAGAAGATATGAATTCAAAGATAAAAAAAAATAATAAAAATATGACATAAATATTGCGGTTTAATAAAGTATATCCTCCTGATACACCGTATCTACATCTACATACCAAAAACCCACATCATGTATTATTTAGAAAAAAATTGGTTATCTGATAATTGATTATGATGATGCACAAATTGAATTTGTACACCACCTATCAAATGAACAGAGATAAATACAGTCGTAAAGTAGAGAGAGGTAGTAAGTTAAACGAGATAAGGATCTATAATGGTTTAGTCAACGTGACCTACGTCCATTTTGAAGGGTTAAGGTCACCTCGGTATTTTATTACTTCAAGTTATGTAGTGAGAGCAGGGAGATACAAACTGAGAGAGATATGAGAGAGTTACAGATGTGATCGATTGAGTGTGATGTTCCCAAGTGTTGGCGGTGCTTACAATTTATAGTCGTCTCATAACAGATTGAGGCGACTTATCAGTAACTAAGCGACTAATCTAGTGGAGCTGAAGCCATCTTTTCAACGAACGAGGTAGTTACGACGCTCCCCATTAAATCCAGTCAAAGATGACTTGGTGGTTGACTCTTTCTAAGGCGGCGTGGATGAGACTCTTAGATGACCTTACATGCTCTCTTGGTGATGTAGCTCTCAAACGCTGATGAGCCTGACCAGGCGTGGACCACTTTAGGTTGGACTTACTGGATCTCTCTTAAGTCGGGCTCTTATTTTAAACTGGACTTACAACGTGGGTTAGGCCCTTGGGCTTAACCCATCAGATTACATAATACTCGACTATATTTAAAAGAATAAAATACTATAACTCAATACAATTTGGATACTGTCAAATCTCTATGTTTTCTATTAAATCACTATAAACATATACATCGTTTATTAAGTCTCTTCCAATATGTTTCCTATTTCATTCAGAATTCTCATATTGATTACCCAACAAACTCTTCTTTATTATAATTTGAGAGTTTGAGACAAATTCCAATATTTAGGTTAAGTTATTATTCAATTGAATCCAATTGTGATAATAATAATTAAAAAAAAAAAAGTTAGACCATTTCTCGATTTGTCCATGTCATCTTTACTCAGAAGTCATGCTAATATTCTTTGTATTGTTCCAATTTTATTGAATGTCCCTGAAGGGTCACAAAAAAGGTTAGAGTCGATGAATCCTTTTAAAAATGTTAGGATTGATCCAAACATCCTATTTTATTGTTACTTCGCCAAATCAGATCATAACAACCTCCTTAATTTTTTGTAAATTTGGTACGATGCCAAAAAAGTAAGTGGGTACCACGATGTTATGTAAGCTAATTTTATTGCATCACAATTTGAATTATTCCTTGCAAGTGTGATGGAAGGCTTGAAAATAAGGCTGGAAGGAGGTTCCTAATACTAATTACAGTGGTATGGAGTTAATATCCATTAATTGATGTATCTTAGGAAAGTTGGAATAAATATTATTTGTGGCGGGACTCTAGGTGACTCTACAGCCCCCAGACTGACACGTGGAATAATGAAGCCGTTGTGATGTCCAAAAGGTGCCGAGGAGATAAGCCGAGGTATGGTGTCCCGGAGGAGCTGAGTACGATAGCTAGCACCATATTTGATACGATGTGACCCCTCATTTATGGCGTAATGAGTGGTGGTGACAAGGCTATTAAATGTGCGCCTGCGAGCACCTACACTCTAAGAGTCTAGGCCTACTATCATGATGGCTAGGCATTAATGACTACTACGCCGAGTAGATACGATCGGCTCTCCTCGAGGAACTGTCTCCTCGAGGAACTGTTCCTCGAGGAACTGTTCCCCGAGTAGATACGATCGGCTCTCCTAGAGGAAATGTGCGAACTGCGGGTGTCAGACGTCGATCTAAGGGATGTGGATACTCGGGGAAAGGCATAAATGCTCGGCATGGCGCCGAACACTCGTCCCATCATCCTAGCATTGAGTTGGAGAAGACATGAATGGAGAACACTCATTGCACGAGGAGTGACATGTCAGACATTAAATGTCCAGATGGGACTAGAAGTCTTTGACAATCATTATTAATTCAGGTATAAATACTCCTCAAAAAAATGAACAAAAGTACGCAAGATTGAACCAGAAAAAGATTATTCATTGAGCTTGAACCTCGAATCTTAATACTGACTTAAGCTTCAGAGGGGATAAGTCGGGTGTTCACCTGGCCCCCTTTTTCTGACCCTATGGTTGTTTCAGGTTCAATAGGTTGGAGGTTACTATCTCAAACGATTACAGGAATTATCCCGTGCAATTTGGCGTCGTTTATGAGAACTCAAGCATCTTTCCCCATAGCGATCGTCTAATAGTAAACATCGATCTCAGGGTGAAGGAGCAAGTGTGTGTGTAAGGAACGCTGAGGCTGTCCGGCTTCCAATGGTCCTAGAACCGGGTCCATTAAGCCAGTCAGGTGGAGAGGAGCATTCCTCTCGACGAACACTCCCTATGGATCAGGGCCTTGGGGGGCACGACCTCATGGCTCATGATATCGTTGAAATGGTAGAGAAGCGGATGGGCAAACGCATTAAGCAACTTGAAAAGGAAAATGCCAAGGTTCGGCAACGGTTCAACGATTTTGAGCAGTCAGTAAACGCGAGTGGGCGGAGTCGTGGGCTCGAGGACCAGGGCCTCAGTCAAAACCTCTTCAGGTATCCCTAGAAAAGGGCCTCCAGGAAAAACTGACTTAGGCACTCGCCCGAGGGGCGCAACCGTCAAAATGGGTGCTCGACCCCCAAGGGGAAATCGAAATCGGGCCAAAAAACAAGCCTGTCTCGTTGGGACCTCCACCGAGGGATACCTAAGGACATCGGAGCCGCCGAGTCACAAACAGAGTCCACACCCAGGGGGCCTCAAGAAGAAAGACCCCGGGGGGATCCCCGGGTGCGCCTCGCCACTTATTGTAACCCTGAGCCCGAGATTGATGCCGACGAAGTTATTTCACCATTCATTCGGGCTATCAGGGAGGCCAAAATACCGAAGAATTTTATCGTCCCATGGTTCAAAATCTATTATGGGAGGACCGATCCCGAGGGTCACTTATGACAGTACAAACAGTTGATGTCCATCTACGATACCGATCAACGGGTATTGTGCCGAGTTTTTTCCATGAGCCTGGGGGACATAGGCATGCGATGGTATGAGAGTTTAGCTCCTGAAAGTGTCAAATCCTAGAGACAATTGATGGAGCTCTTCATAGCTCGATTCATTACTAGCAGTAAGAAACCGAAGGATATCGGCGCTCTATTGACGCTTAGGCGGAAGGGAGGGGAATCCCTTCGACAATATGTCATCCGGTATTGGGGGGAAGGTCTCTCTCGCACCAAGCAATGACACAAGGATATTGGTAGCCGTACATGCAGAAGGACGCCAAGAGTTATGTTCAGAAGTGTGACAAATGTCAAAAGTTTGCCCTCATTATCTGGCAACCAGCAGGAGATTTGAACTTGCTGACAAGTCCTTGGCTATTTTCTTAGTGGAGGATGGACATTGTCGGACCTCTCCCAATGTGCCCATTAGGTAAGAAATTCTTGTTGGTGGCAACTGATTACTTCACCAAGTGGATCGAGGCCGAGCCCTTGAGCAGTATTCGGGATGTGGAGACGAAGAAGTTCGTATGGCAGAACATTATCACCCGGTTTTTGACAACGGGACTCAATTCAATAGTGGCTCATTTAGAGAGTTTTGTTCAGGGTTTGGAATACGTAATTACTATTCTACGTTAGTCTATCCCCAATTTAATGGACAAGCTAAGGTTTCCAACAAAATCGTGCTCGCAGGAATCAAGAAGAGACTTGAGGAGGCAAAAGGGAGATGGACTGAGGAGTTACTCAACGTGTTATGGCCCTATAGGACCACGCCGAGGACATCGGTAGGAGATACCCCCTATGTCTTGACATATGAGGTCGAAGCTGTCATTCCATTAGAAGTGGGACTCCCAACAATACGAAGCCGAGCCTTCGAGTTGGGAAACAATGACCAGGTGCTCGCTAGAGATCTCAATTTAGCTGAAGAAATGAGGGAATTGGCATCCATCAGGCTGGCAAGGTACCAAGGGGAATTGTTAAAGCAACACCAGAAGAAGGTTTGGACGAGAGATTTTCAAGTCGGAGATTTGGTACTGCAAAAAGTGGTGGGCAATGTTCGCGAACCTACTGATGGGAAACTAGGTCCCAGCTGGTAGGGCCCTTATAAGGTGGTCTTTGTGGGGGGCACAGGCACATATAGGTTGCAAAGTATGAACGGCAATGATGTAATCTGGCCATGGAATGTATCGAATTTAAAGAAATACTACTACTAAATTGGATTTCAGACTTTGCTTATGGTTGTATTAATACGAGCCAAGCGCTCGGTCGTTAGGGGTACGGCCCCGAGGGGTGTAAGTCTCCACCTTTGGAGCAACACCTTCAAATTATCAACACAAGTCAATCGCTCGGTCGTTAGGGGTACGATCCCGAGGGGTGTAAGACTCCACCTTTTGAGTAACGCCTTCAAATTATTAACACGAGCCATGCGCTCGGTCGTTAAGGGTACGAACCCGAGGGGTGTAAGACTCCACTTTTGGAGCAATACCTTCAAATTATTAACACGAGTCAAGCGCTCAGTCGTTAGGGATACGGCCTTGAGGGGTGTAAGACTCCACTTTTGGAGTAACGCCTTCAAATTATTAATGAGCCAAGCACTCAGTTGTTATATACTCGGTCCCGAGGGGTTCTAAGACCCAAAAGCGAGTACAACTTGAGTTTGCTCATATTTTACTTACTATGAATTTCTCTTTCCTTATGGATTCAATGTGAAGCCTTAATACCTTTGGAAAGGAAAAACACATGCAAAAAAACAAGTTTCATTCAAAAAAGGGGTTTTGCGTTCCCGAACATACAAACAGTTAACTTTGTACAAAGAAAGCTACAAAGAGGAGTTACAAAACAAACATTGGACATAGAAGTTGCACAGACCCTTCGGCTGCTAAGAGTCCTCGGCTCCTTCTTCCCCGGCTTCTCCCCCACTGAGGCCGCCACGCCGCCTTTGTAGTTCCTCTCCAACCCCCAATATCTCATCCAGTTCAGTATGAGGTACTCCAGTAATGATTGGGGGCCGGGGGAAGGAAGATCACTTGCTTGATCGGCGGACGACAGAGACGGAAAGGCAAGAGAGGGTTGGTCAAAACCATCACTAAGGGTGATGGGTTCGTTCTCACCCTCGACCCCGACTGCCTCTTCAGCTTGAACTTGCTCGCTTGGGTTAGCTTGGACTTATTCCTCTAGAACTTCGTCATCGGCCTCCCTTCGGAGGTTATGCATGGCGAACAGGTCAGAGCCCACCTCGACGTGGCAGGCATAAAGGGCGGCGTCCCAACCTTCTTTAAAAGCCTTCTTCTTGGCTTCCTCAAAGGTAGGAATCATTTGGTCTTTAGTGGCCAACCACACCCTTTGGCATTCTGACTACAACCTTTCCTACTCCCTCGCCTTCTCTGTTGTCAGGGAGTCCACCTTGGCAGTAAGTTCATTGATGACAGACTCGGATTCCTACAGCTTGACCTCGGGGAAGAGACTCGCGGCTCATATTCTTCAACCTTCTTGATCATTGCAGCTTCATCCGCCTTCGTATTTTTCAGTTCGGCATCAAGGGCGTCTCGTTGGCGAATGAGCTCGACGATATGCCAGGTCTAGTCGTCGAGAGTCCTCTCTACCTTAAGGACATGCTCATCCTTAGCAGCCGTGGCTCCCTCGGCATTCTTTGCTGCTTGTTTGTACTCCCATAAACGGTCAATGATGGGCCCCACCTGTTGGCTGGCCTAAAAAGGGAGAGGACTGTTAGAAATGACCAAAATTGTGTGACAAGGAATACTCGAGAAAGCATCATACTTACCACCAAATTGCTTTAGATAGTGCTCATCAGAAGTCGGTTGTCTGAATAGCCTTTGTACACGGCCATGTCGACTTCAAATTGGAAAGTCCCCGAAACGGCAAAGGCCACCTCGGGGGACTGGAGGATGGAGTCAGCCTCCAAGATAGGACGGCCGCTCCTAGTCTCAGCCCGAGGGACCCACTTAGCAGATACGAACGGGCCCAAGGTGTCATGCCACTACTTTACTCGGCGTTCTTCAGACTGCTCGGCTTCCCGGGCATGCCGATCCCTTGGCCGATCTCTAGGAGGGGGGACTTGGTGTGATGGGAGCCTCTGCCCCGACGACGCGACCGGGTCCCTGGAAGGTTAAGGATGCTACGACGGCGGGGGTGGTTGTCGTCGAGGAAATTTTGGCGAAGGGATAATCGGAGCCATGTTAGAAGGCCCGCCCAACCTGGTGAGCCTGGCTATCCTTGCTGTGGCAGCGGTCTCCATGGTGGTAGCCGTGATTAGCGGTGGGTTGAACATTTCCTCAGATGCGGAGGGTTCAGGACGAGGGTGCTCAGGCTCTTCTTCGAATTCTTCCTCTTCTGACGAAGAATGGTCTTTCCAAAGAGAAAGGTTTAATGGAGGGGGGATATGAGAGAATCTACTATAAGTCTGCGTGTAGCCGAGCAAGGTGTGCATCGCTCGCTCAACGGGGTCTTCGAACCAAACCCTTAGCAGATCGGCAAATTTGACTTGGGACCTCAAGGGTTGAGCAGCGTCCCGACGATATCTTTATGCAAAAATAGATAGTCGAGGTCAGTTCCAATGATAGCAAAATCAATACAAGTCTAGAGAAGGCAAAAACAAATCTTCATCTCTCAGCACTTTGGGGCAGTACAATCCAACATACTCGGGCCCCTGTCCTTTTTCCCAACTGTCTCTGAGCATGATCAGATCATCTACATACCCCTTGTTTGAGTCGGGCATGTGGGTTACCAGATACATCGAAGTATCTCGAGCCTAGAGGTAATATCTTCCCCTGGCAACTAACCTTAGGTCATAACAAAACAGAATTTCATCTACTCCTAGGTCTGTCCCCAGCCGAGCATTTAAGGCGACTACGCCCATAACAATCCTAAAGAAATTAATCTCGCATTGAAGGGGAATAAGCTTCAGTTGCATCAGCACCCTCAGCAACAGGGGGTGGAGAGAGAAGGTTAACCCCCTTTCATGATGGCCTTGGTCCAAAAAGGCATCATGTCTGTACTTCTCATATCCATCCTATGGTGGGTGGGGTTAAAAGGGAAGGCGAGGACAAGCTCAAGGATGTGATATCTAACCCTGAAGGCTTGAATATTCTCATTGGTCACTTGGGTCCTCCTCAACTTGGGGTTAGCCCTAGCTCTAACAAATGTCTCCCCCCTGGCTCTACTAGTTCTAGCCATTGGTGGGTTTTGAAAGGAAAAAATGCAGAAGAAATGAGAAAGAAGCTTGAGAAGGATTACTTACAGGGAGACGGTCTTCGAAAAGGGAATTCAGAGAACGGAGGGAACTCGAAAGAGAACAGGGTAATGCTCAAGGGCTGATTGCTGAAGGGAAGCTAAGGATGCAAAAGTTCTGAGAAGACATGAGCACCTCCTATTTATACTGCTTTACAAGGGGCGGGAATCGAAAAGTTGAGCCATCATTAAGGGATTTGAAAAGGGCGGCGCTAGACGTGCAAGTAACCGCCGCTATTAATGAGGCGTGTTTATTGAGCCTCCAATCTCTTTACGCCACTTGTCCCACGCTGCGAAAAAAATGAAGGCTGGGGGGCAGTTGGTGGGACTCTAGATGGCTCTACAGCCCCTAGACTGACACGTAAAATAATGAAGCCGTTGTGATGTCCAAAAGGCGCCAAGGAGGTAAGCCGAGGTGTGGTGTCTTGGAGGAGTCAATTACGACAACTGACATCATATTTAATACGATGTAACCCCTCATTTATGACGGAATGAGTGATGGTGACAAGGTTATTAAATGTGCGCCTACGAGCATCTGCACTCTAGGAGTCTAGGCTTACTATCATGATGGTTTGACATTAATGGCTACTACGCCGAGTAGATACGATCGGCTCTCCCCGAGGAACTGTTCCCCCGAGTATTCAATGCTCAGTTACGGGTGTCAGACGTCGATCTAAGAGATGTGGATACTCAGGGAAGGGCATAAATGTTCGGCATGGTGCCGAACACTCATTCTATAATCCTAGCATTGAGTAGGAGAAGACGTGAGTGGAGAACACTCATTGTGCGAGGAGTGGCATGTCAGATATTAAATGTCCAGATGGAACTAGAGGTATTTGACAATCATTATTAATTCAGGTATAAATACTCCTCAGAAAAATGAATAAAAGTACACAAAATTGAACCAAAAAAAGATTATATATTGAGGTTGAACCTCGAATCTTAATACTGATTTAAGTTTCGGAGGAGATAAGTCGGGTGTTCACCTGGCCCCTTTTTTCTGACCCTGTAGTTGTTTCAGGTTCACCAAATTGGAGGTCGCTATCTTAAACGATTGCAGGAATTATCTCGTGCAATTTGCATGGGTGTACGTTTTGTCAATAAACATTATTTCATGTGTGGGAGTAGACTTTGTTCTCTCTCTCTCTCTCTCNTCTAACAAATGTCTCCCCCCTGGCTCTACTAGTTCTAGCCATTGGTGGGTTTTGAAAGGAAAAAATGCAGAAGAAATGAGAAAGAAGCTTGAGAAGGATTACTTACAGGGAGACGGTCTTCGAAAAGGGAATTCAGAGAACGGAGGGAACTCGAAAGAGAACAGGGTAATGCTCAAGGGCTGATTGCTGAAGGGAAGCTAAGGATGCAAAAGTTCTGAGAAGACATGAGCACCTCCTATTTATACTGCTTTACAAGGGGCGGGAATCGAAAAGTTGAGCCATCATTAAGGGATTTGAAAAGGGCGGCGCTAGACGTGCAAGTAACCGCCGCTATTAATGAGGCGTGTTTATTGAGCCTCCAATCTCTTTACGCCACTTGTCCCACGCTGCGAAAAAAATGAAGGCTGGGGGGCAGTTGGTGGGACTCTAGATGGCTCTACAGCCCCTAGACTGACACGTAAAATAATGAAGCCGTTGTGATGTCCAAAAGGCGCCAAGGAGGTAAGCCGAGGTGTGGTGTCTTGGAGGAGTCAATTACGACAACTGACATCATATTTAATACGATGTAACCCCTCATTTATGACGGAATGAGTGATGGTGACAAGGTTATTAAATGTGCGCCTACGAGCATCTGCACTCTAGGAGTCTAGGCTTACTATCATGATGGTTTGACATTAATGGCTACTACGCCGAGTAGATACGATCGGCTCTCCCCGAGGAACTGTTCCCCCGAGTATTCAATGCTCAGTTACGGGTGTCAGACGTCGATCTAAGAGATGTGGATACTCAGGGAAGGGCATAAATGTTCGGCATGGTGCCGAACACTCATTCTATAATCCTAGCATTGAGTAGGAGAAGACGTGAGTGGAGAACACTCATTGTGCGAGGAGTGGCATGTCAGATATTAAATGTCCAGATGGAACTAGAGGTATTTGACAATCATTATTAATTCAGGTATAAATACTCCTCAGAAAAATGAATAAAAGTACACAAAATTGAACCAAAAAAAGATTATATATTGAGGTTGAACCTCGAATCTTAATACTGATTTAAGTTTCGGAGGAGATAAGTCGGGTGTTCACCTGGCCCCTTTTTTCTGACCCTGTAGTTGTTTCAGGTTCACCAAATTGGAGGTCGCTATCTTAAACGATTGCAGGAATTATCTCGTGCAATTTGCATGGGTGTACGTTTTGTCAATAAACATTATTTCATGTGTGGGAGTAGACTTTGTTCTCTCTCTCTCTCTCTCTCCCTCCATATATATACATATAAGCGTGTGTGTATTTTTTTTTTAATTTTTTTTTGTGTTTGTGTATGTGTGTTTTATAATAAAAATAGGTCTAGGATATCTGATTACTATCATATTAATTTGACAATAAAATTTCCATTTCATCTCAATTATAATATTGAAGAAGGGGTGGGGCCGAAAGTTATAACTAATTAAGGTTAATTATGACTCATTTCAGTCGAGTATTATTCAATGGGATTAACTTAATTACAATAAAAAAAGGAGATTGATGGATCCAAACAATATTAGGGTCGATATTAACAGTGCAAGATCGATTCTAAAATTGAGTACTAATCTCTAACCACCCATTTTTCAGTAACCTTGCCGTATTAAATTGTTAACTTTTTTTTGTTAGTTTCAATACCATGCCAAAAACAAGACACATGCAAAGTTTTTATATTTATTTTATCGTACTTTGTTCTTTTAATGATAATGGAATACAATCAAATCAAAACAAAATCAATGATTAAAAAAGAATTAGTGTTGTACCAAAATAGTGTTGTTGTGATATCCCTACCTACAGCACTACGGTACTACTTTGGTATAAAAAAGATGTTTGTCAAGGTTCAAATGCATACGCACTTGTAAACAGTCACCATCTCTTAAAATTCCAATACACATATTGCTATTTCACGCAGGGGTGTTAATCTGATCTATCAATACAAACACGGCATTGATTTGATACAGGACGATTCCAAAATTAACACGATTGATAAATACGCATAATAAGTAAATTGAATTAATATTTAACACATATAACAAATAAAATAGATTTTTTTTCATAGATATTGAAATGAACACAACATCATACGAAAATAACAACACGTTGAATAACAGGACAAGATACGAATTAACAATAGGTGGTCTGTTCACTATGCATATGCATGATACTATCATGCATGGGCTTCGTAGTTTTACGGCCAACTATATAGCATTTAACGCAAATAACAACCAGACAATAAGACTTTTACCTTATTCTAGGAGTCAATCGTTCAATCTACTGCTGGCACCTTTATTATCCTAACTTCGTACCATTTGTACGTTACTGAAACGAGACAAGTTCATTGCCATTTACCAATGCATGAGATGAACCATACCTCATGAGGGTCATAACAGCAGAGAGAGAGAGAGAGAGAGACAGAGAGAGAGGGAGACATGTGGGATCATGGCAACCGTATGCTTTCCTATAGGTGTTTTGGAAAACAAGTACAAGATATTAGAAAAACGAAATTATTTGTAAGCTTTGAGGCATGTAAGATCGTTTTTTTATTTTTTAAAATGATATTTGCACTTTTTTTTTTCTTTTTTCAATCACTCATCTGTCTTCACTTCTAATTACTTCAGTTGAAGACTCTTCCACCAAGTATGCAAGATTGGGGATGCTAGTCTGAGTCGGGCCATAATTCATACAGGTCATGTCATTTTAGATTGTGTTTCGATTGATACGTATAACTCGTGAACTAAAATCCCAAATTAAAGACTAGGATTTCCTTCTTTCTCAATTAATTAGACCATGCACAGGTACCCAATATTCTAAAAATCTGCTCAATTCACATCCAAGCAAGATAAAAAAAATTCATTTAACTCTACAAAGATACATATTGATGGGACATTTTCAAAATACTCCAAAATGAAGACACGTGTCCTCGGTGTCACTAAATTCTTGTTACTGTGATCATGACACGTACCCATCGGTTCACAAGTCTCTCTCTCCCGAGGTACTGGTCGTAGGGATCAATGGCATCCAGTACGTTTACGTATCGACACGTATCCCTCGGTCGGGGATATGGTACATCGGTCCCTATATGTACCTCCCTCTCGGCTCTGAGATGTACCTCCCCCTCGGTTCCGAGGTGTATCGTCCAGGATGGCATTCTCTGCTCCCGCAGAGGCTATTGATGTACAGGTCACTAGCCTAGGTTAGGCTAGGTTAGCAATCATGACCTCGTCTTACACAATTGGTGTCAGAAGGCACAGGAAGGCAGAAGACGCAGCCAATGGGGAAGGGGCGCGTGGCATATTGTGTCACATATGAAGGGGCACAAGAAGGCTCGGAAGAGAAAGACAATAAATGTCCCTGATACTAGGCATTTATTACTCTCTTGCCGAGAAGAGCTCATTGAATATTCGGCAGGCCGATGACGATGCATTGATTGCTCGGGGTCCCGAGCAATTAAGAGAGAAGGCATTCCTCATAGGAATCAGTGCGCACGTTGTCTGTACCTAAAAATCACCTACTGACCACACTAACAACAATCATGAATTTTTGAGGTATAAATACTCCTCGCAAAAGGCAAGACGGTACGTAACAAAAACCTTTCCTAAAACATATACTCAGTGTTTTCTTCTTCCCCCCTCTCAAATACTAACTTGATCGTCGGAAGGGATACGCCGGAAAACACTCCGGCGCCCTTCTAACTTGCTTTTCTTTGTTCCAGGAACCTTCCTCAGCCTTACTGGATCACTCCGTTGATCCACATGGGTCTTCCATTATCGTTCCAGGTTACCACAGGACCTCACAGGCTATTCCCAATAGCAGGGTTGACCATTTAATTGACTGACTCGAATTTACCACGGGAGAAATCTGTTCTCGTATTTATATTATGTAAGATCCTGCACACACAATCTGGCGCCGTCTGTGGGAAACGACTAGTTTTTCTATTTTCTTCTCTGTAAAGAACAGTGACCATGGTGAATACTCGACAAAAAGGGAAAGGTCGTCAGCAAAAGAGTCTTGAATTACGAGCTCCATGTCATGATGGAGGAAGGGATTACACTTATGGGAATAGAAATGTCTCTATTCAGTCAAGAGGGCCTACTCCTCAGACCAGTATGGGCATCAGGTCAGGAGGAACCGCCCCCTTGGCTCGCCAACTAGCAGAGGTGATCGAAAAAAAGTTTGGAGATCGATTACGACAGTTGGAAAAGGACAATGTGAACGTCCTAAGCCGGCTCAACGAATTCGCCGCCTCTGACGAAGGGTCGAGGGACTCATTCCTTTCTCGTGGACTCCCCGCCCAGGAGGCTGAAACAAAGGATCTGAGGAATCATTTAAATGACAAAGCGAAAATCTCTAGGGCCCCAAAATGACCAAGAGCCAACGAGCGTCCTCCTAACGACCGTTCCAGGAAGGCAAGGCCATTAGCCCTGGATGGTCTCTGATGAGGACTGTCAAGACGGAGGAAGGGAGACGAGTCCGAGGAGGATTCAACCCTATCCACGCGATGCCCAGGAAATGGGGGACCTATTGACGAACTCGGAGACTTCATAAGACACCCCGTTAGGGAGAAAATTGATCTCAGAGCTCGGTTGGAATCTAGGAGAAAGGACAAGACTGTCCAGGATGATGTCGAAGACAAGGTCATGCAATCACCCTTTACCAGGGGTATCACAAAGATGGATGTTCCAAAAAAATTCGTCGTGCTGAGGTTCAAAACTTATGATGGATGGTCCGATCTCGAAGCCCACCTCAGGCAGTACAAGCAAATGATGTCCTTGTATCATTCAGACCAACGGTTCCTCTGCCGAGTGTTTTCCATGAGCTTAGGGAACTCCGCGATGAAGTGGTTCGAGGCTCTTCCCCCCAACAGCATTGGATCATGGAAAGAGCTTACAAGACAGTTCCTAGTCCGATTCATTACGGGGAGTAAACAGCCTAAAGACATCGGATCATTACTGACGCTTAGACGGAGGGAATCCGAGACCCTCCGCCAGTACGTCATCCGGTACTGGAAGGAGGTTAATGAGGTAGAAGGTTGTTCGGAAGTCATGGCAGCGACGTCTTTCAGGCTCGGCTTGACAAGGGACATGGACCTGTACCGATCCTTGACCAAAAGGACTCCCTCGAATATGGGCGAGTTGATGGCCCGGATAAACAAATACTCTAGGATCAAGGACGAGATGGGAAGAAGCAAAGGCAGAACCCTCCAACCTAAGAGAAAAGAGAGGGAGCGGGAGGATACTTTCCGAAAAGGACTGCTACCCCCTCCGAGGGGTCATTCAATGGAGTTCACAATATGTTCAAAGAACCCATCTACAAGTTGCTCCACAAGATCAAGCATGAGTCATTCTTCAAGTGGCAGCCCAAGATGCAGAGCTATCCCTCCACCCGTGATCAAAGGGTAAAGTGTTCCTATCACCGGGATTTCGGCCATCACATCGAAAGCTGCAGGGTATACAAATTTTTCTTGGAGAGGTTGGTCCGAGACGGATACTTGAAAGAATACATAGAGCCCGGGCCGAAAGAGAGACGTACCCCTGTCCCGACTGAGGAGCCGGACAATGTCATAGATGTGATCCATGTATGTCTGCTAGATCGTCCCACGTCCAAGGAACTCGAGTCCGATCTCAAAAGGGTAGTTTTTACAAGAAAGGTGGCTGAGAATGATGGGGGGCCGCCCAGTAAAAGGGCCAAGATTGGCGAGCCGAGCATCACGTTCTCCGACGCGAACTTGACGGGCATGGTGACTCCTCATAACGACGCCCTTGTCATAACCCTGAAGATAGACAAGTTCGACGTCAAGAGGGTGTTGATAGACTTTGAGAGTTCCTCAGAAATAATGTACTCTGACACTTTAAAATGGATGGGTCTTGACCACAAGGACCTTACTAAGGTCAAGACATCCCTCATCGAATTCAACGGCTCATTCACCCTACCCATAGGCAAAATCACATTGCCGGTTGTCACAGGTCCCTTCACCATCAACACTGAGTTTGTCGTGATTGATACGAACTCTCCCTACAATGTGATCATGAGACGAGCGTGGCTGCATGCGTTGGGAGCGGTGCACTCCACTTATCACCAGAAACTGAAGTTTGCCATGCCAGAAGGGATCATGGAAATCCGAGGGGACCAAGCATCCGCGAAAAATTATTTTTATTTGGCTGTCAGAGTAGGGGCTTTCACCCAAGAAAAGGGGCGGGCTCCGGAAGAGATCCTGGAAAAATAGCAATCACAGACTGGGCGTCCAGGAATGGATGACCCCCGGATTGACCCGACAGAGCGGTCGGTGGAGGACCTCTAAAAGGTGCCCTTGGTAGAGGATGAGGAGGAAATATACTTCTTAGTTGGAACCGCGATGCCCACAGCCTAATAGGAGGAGATGATTGAGTTCCTGAGAGGAAATACAAACGTGTTTGCTTGGAACGCAATGGAAATAACGGGAGTGGATCCCGAAATAATTACACACAAACTGCATGTTGACCCGGCGCACAAGCCAGTGAAACAGAAGCCACGACGCATGGCCCCGCACCACGCCCGTGCGATCAACGAAGAGATCGACAAACTCCTGGAGGCTGATGCCATCCGGGAAGTACAGTTCCCAGAATGGTTGTCTAACACGGTCTGCGTGCGATCAACTGCCGGATACGAACGCCATCCGTGCGATCAACTGCCGGATACGAATGCATGGATTTCTTGGATGCCCGAGCAGGATATCTCCAGATCCCTCTCCATCCCCGAATCAGGAAAAAATGGCGTTTATCACTTCAAAGGGAGTTTATTGTTACAAAGTGATGCCGTTTGGGCTAAAGAACGTCGGGGCAACATACCAAAGAATGATGAATCGAATGTTCAAAAAGCAGATCGGCGACACCATGGAAGTCTACATTGATGATATGCTGGTGAAAAGCAAACGAAGCTATGACCACTTGGCAGATTTGGCGGATACCTTCTCCACCCTCAGGGAGTACGGGCTGAAGTTGAACGCTGCAAAGTGCGTTTTTGGAGTAGAGTCAAGTAAATTTCTCGGATATCTGGTGAGTCAGCGAGGAATCGAAGCCAACCCGGACCAGATTCAAGCGATCCTAGACATCCGGAGCCCCCGAACTGTCCGAGAAGTCCAAAAGCTCACAGGGATGCTGACAGCACTTAACCGTTTCGTCTCACGCTCTTAAGACAAATGCAAACTCTTTTTAGGAGCCATCAAGAGGACTAGGAAGGATGTGGAGCCAGGGTGCGAAGACACCCTGACTGGAATCAAGGAGTACCTCAGGACTCTCCCGACCCTATCCGTCTCTATCCAGGGGGAAATATTCTTCTTGTACTTATCCGTATCAGAATTTACAGTCAGCGCGGTGCTTATCCATGAGCATGAGCACCGCCAGAAACCGATTTATGACATAAGCAAGGCTCTGCTGGACGCGGAGACAAGATACTTGCCCTTAGAGAAACTGGCTCTATCCCTGGTCACAACTGTAAAAAAACTAAGGCATTATTTCCAGACACACCCAATTACCGTCCTTACCGATCAGCCCTTAAAGGCCATTTTGAGGAAGGCAGACCTCTCCGGAAGGATTTCCAAGTGGGCAGTGGAGCTAGGGGAACACGACATTTATTTCAAACCTCGAACTGCTATAAAGGGTCAGGTATTGGCGGACTTCATAGCTGAGTTTTCAGGGGGACATCCCGTTCCAGAAAGACCACCTCCTCCCGGCATAGCATCCCCAACGAATTGTGAGGGATCACCATGGCTTTTGTGTGTGGATGGTTCATCAAACAGTAAGGGGTCCGGGATCGGTATCTTGCTAGTCTCTCCGGACGGGATGGTCGCGGAGCAGGCTGTTCGACTGGGATTCAAAGCATCCAATAATGAAGCTGAGTACGAGGCTCTCATCTCGGGACTTCGGTTAGCCGAAACAACTGGGTTCACGGACTTGATCGTACATTTCGATTCCATGCTGGTGGTCAACCAAGTTAACAGAGAATTTGAGGCAAGGGACCCTAGGATGAAGGCTTACCATCACCAGGCGAGGACTGTAATCCGTAAATTCGGAAAGATTGAGATGAAACAAGTGTCCCAAGACAAGAACACGCATGCTGACGCCCTGGCTTGCCTGGCCTCGGCACTGGAATCCTCTCAGTCACGCAGAATTACCATAGAATACCTTCCCACCTCCTTCATAGACCAAACCACCGAGGCAATGGCCGTCCAGGACACACACAAACCGCCCAGCTGGATTGATCCCTTTCTCAGGTTCCTAATAATAGGAGACCTCCCGGAGTGTTCAAAGGAAGCCAGGAAGATAAAACTTAAAGCCCCAAGGTTTTGGGTCTCTCCGGATCAGAAGTTATATCAGAGGTCTTTCTCAGGACTTTACCTACTCTACGTCCAGGAGGATCAGGTGGGGGACCTCCTCTATGAGGTACACGAAGGAATATGCGGGGGGCACTCTGGGGGGCGATCCATGGCACACCGCATCATGTCGCAAGGATATTGGTGGTCGCGAATGCAAAGGGACATACACGCATATGTCCAAAAATACGACCAATGTCAAAAGTTCTCCCCAGCAATCAGGCAACCCGCGGGGGACTTGCACCNGGGACATCCCGTTCCAGAAAGACCACCTCCTCCCGGCATAGCATCCCCAACGAATTGTGAGGGATCACCATGGCTTTTGTGTGTGGATGGTTCATCAAACAGTAAGGGGTCCGGGATCGGTATCTTGCTAGTCTCTCCGGACGGGATGGTCGCGGAGCAGGCTGTTCGACTGGGATTCAAAGCATCCAATAATGAAGCTGAGTACGAGGCTCTCATCTCGGGACTTCGGTTAGCCGAAACAACTGGGTTCACGGACTTGATCGTACATTTCGATTCCATGCTGGTGGTCAACCAAGTTAACAGAGAATTTGAGGCAAGGGACCCTAGGATGAAGGCTTACCATCACCAGGCGAGGACTGTAATCCGTAAATTCGGAAAGATTGAGATGAAACAAGTGTCCCAAGACAAGAACACGCATGCTGACGCCCTGGCTTGCCTGGCCTCGGCACTGGAATCCTCTCAGTCACGCAGAATTACCATAGAATACCTTCCCACCTCCTTCATAGACCAAACCACCGAGGCAATGGCCGTCCAGGACACACACAAACCGCCCAGCTGGATTGATCCCTTTCTCAGGTTCCTAATAATAGGAGACCTCCCGGAGTGTTCAAAGGAAGCCAGGAAGATAAAACTTAAAGCCCCAAGGTTTTGGGTCTCTCCGGATCAGAAGTTATATCAGAGGTCTTTCTCAGGACTTTACCTACTCTACGTCCAGGAGGATCAGGTGGGGGACCTCCTCTATGAGGTACACGAAGGAATATGCGGGGGGCACTCTGGGGGGCGATCCATGGCACACCGCATCATGTCGCAAGGATATTGGTGGTCGCGAATGCAAAGGGACATACACGCATATGTCCAAAAATACGACCAATGTCAAAAGTTCTCCCCAGCAATCAGGCAACCCGCGGGGGNGGGATGGTCGCGGAGCAGGCTGTTCGACTGGGATTCAAAGCATCCAATAATGAAGCTGAGTACGAGGCTCTCATCTCGGGACTTCGGTTAGCCGAAACAACTGGGTTCACGGACTTGATCGTACATTTCGATTCCATGCTGGTGGTCAACCAAGTTAACAGAGAATTTGAGGCAAGGGACCCTAGGATGAAGGCTTACCATCACCAGGCGAGGACTGTAATCCGTAAATTCGGAAAGATTGAGATGAAACAAGTGTCCCAAGACAAGAACACGCATGCTGACGCCCTGGCTTGCCTGGCCTCGGCACTGGAATCCTCTCAGTCACGCAGAATTACCATAGAATACCTTCCCACCTCCTTCATAGACCAAACCACCGAGGCAATGGCCGTCCAGGACACACACAAACCGCCCAGCTGGATTGATCCCTTTCTCAGGTTCCTAATAATAGGAGACCTCCCGGAGTGTTCAAAGGAAGCCAGGAAGATAAAACTTAAAGCCCCAAGGTTTTGGGTCTCTCCGGATCAGAAGTTATATCAGAGGTCTTTCTCAGGACTTTACCTACTCTACGTCCAGGAGGATCAGGTGGGGGACCTCCTCTATGAGGTACACGAAGGAATATGCGGGGGGCACTCTGGGGGGCGATCCATGGCACACCGCATCATGTCGCAAGGATATTGGTGGTCGCGAATGCAAAGGGACATACACGCATATGTCCAAAAATACGACCAATGTCAAAAGTTCTCCCCAGCAATCAGGCAACCCGCGGGGGACTTGCACCCCTTGACCAGTCCTTGGTCATTCGCCCAGTGGGGACTTGACTTAATTGGACCCCTGCCTAAGGCTCCTGGAAACAGGAAGTTCCTCATTGTGACCACAGATTATTTCACCAAGTGGGTTGAGGCAGAGCCGTTGACTCACATCCGCGACATAGATGTTAAAAAGTTCATCTGGAAAAATATAGTCATCAGATTCAGGATTCTCCGAGCACTGGTATCGGATAACGGGACTCAATTCACTAGTGGGCGTTTCAAGTCTTTTTGCGAGCAACTTGGAATCCATAATTTCTATTCCACCCTTGTCTACCCCCAAGCCAATGGGCAGGCAGAAGCCTCTAACAAAACAATTATCAATGGAATCAAGAAGAGGTTGGAGAAAGCTAAGGAAAAATGGGCGGACGAGCTATTGAACATTTTATGGGCGTATAGGACCACCCCTCGGTCCTCGACAGGAGAGACCCCTTATTCCCTGGCTTATGGAATGGAAGCAATCATACCTCTGGAAGTAGGGCTCCCAACCACAAGGACACAGACCTTTGACACAGGGGGAAACGACCGACAACTCAGACTGGATTTGGATCTAGCAGAGGAAAGAAGGGAGATAGCTGCCTTGAGGGTAGCCAAGTATCAGGAAAATATTTCCCAACTTCACAACAAAATGGTCAAGGCGCGAGAGTTCCAAATTGGCGATCTGGTCCTCAGAAGGATAACGGCCAATACCCCTGACCCAGCAGAAGAAAAAATGGGACCTAACTGGGAAGGGCCCTACAAAGTGATATCTGTCGGAGGCTCCGGGTCATATAGATTAGAGGATTTGGAAGGGAAACCTGTAATACGACCTTGAAATGTGATAAATCTAAAGAAATGCTATTTTTGAGTATTATCTCCTTCAGTGCTCACCAACGGCAAAGTTAAAGGGTAAATCCCTGGGGACAGAGTTCAAGGACTCCTGCACCCCGAAGAAAAACACAAGAGCAAGCCTCCTGGAAGGGTAAGGCCTTGGGGACAGAGTTCAAGGACTCCTACCCCCGAAGCACACACAGGAGCAAGCCTCCTGGAAGGGTAAGGCCCTGGGGATAGAGTTCAAGGACTCCTGCCCCCAAAGCACACACCAGGAGCAAGCCTCCTGGAAGGGTAAGGCCCTGGGGACAGAGTTCAAGGACTCCTGCCCCCAAAGCACACACAGGAGCAAGCCTCCTGGAAGGGTAAGGCCCTGGGGACAGAGTTTAAGGACTCCTGCCCCCGTAGCACACACCAGAGCAAGTCTCCTTGAAGGGTAAGGCCTTGAGGACAGAGTTCAAGGACTCTTGCGCCAAAAAAAAAATGCACGCAAGAAAGTATAAGTATTCCAAAGAAAAAAGCTTTATTTCAAAAAGAGGGGTTTTGCATCCTCAAGAGCTACAAGAGAAAAAAGTACAATCGAGAAGAAAAAAGCTTTCATCTGGCCCCGGGCATCTCCAAAACATCGCCCGAGGGCGAATCAGCGTAAAAAGGTTGAGCAACTTCAAGAGCAGGCAGAGTGGGAGGTACTTTGGCAACAGAGAGAGCCTGAGGAATGTTATGGTCAGGGGCCTGGTCCGGCAGGGCCTCATCAGATAAATCCACAATTACTGCCTCAGGCGGATCTGTAGAAACTTACACCGGCGTTGAAATCACGCCCTCGGCAGCAATCTCGGCTTTGGCCTGTTCCATCTCCGTCGAGGGCACATATCTGTGCATCTGGAAGAACGGGGAGTCTAGAGGGATTCCAGCAGACCGGAGCGCCTCATCCCACCCCTTCTTGAAGAACTTCTTGCTATTTTCCTCAAGAGCGGGGAGCACGTCATCGGTGAACCTTTCCCGGAGTTGCTCCTCGGACTTCCTGTTCTGTGCCTCAGCCTTGATCCAATCCAGCTCCTAAGTCAGAGCCAGACAGCTTTCCTCTGAACCAACAGCCCTCTCCTCTGTCGAAGAGAGTCGCTGTGTCTATTCCGTTATCCTCCTCTCAGCGTCGACTAAAGCAGCACTCAGCTTTTCACCGCCGACTTTCGCCAACTCAGCATTCTTGAGGAGTTGTTCGATCTGAGCAGCCTGTCCCATGAGGGTGGAATCCCTAGCAGCTACGTCCTCCTTAGCGTTGGCCAGGGCACCCTCGGCCTCTCCCTTCTGCTCTCGAACCCACTAGAGGTCTATCCTGGCCACATGGTACCGAGCCGCAATTACTGAAATCTGTTGGGTGGCCTGCAAGGGAAAGGACTTGTCAATAAAAAGAAAAGCGGATGGAAGGGACTAAAGCAAAGATGAACTTACCACCAGGGAATTTTGGATGATAGAGCGAAACAACACGTTTGTTGATCGCCTCCTGTGAGCCGCCATGTCGGCATCGAAGTGCAGCGTCTCACTCACTGCATTGGCGACATGGGGGTCCAGCAAAATGGAGTCGTCGACCCTGATTACTCGGTTCATGTGATCAGTGGCTCGAGGATTCCACTCCGCGGCTTCCATCGTCTGTGGAGGGGGAGGGGGGAGTCTGTCGTTGCTGTTGTTGTTGCTGTTGTTGCTGGTGCTGCTGGGGAAGAGGTAACCCACGGCCTCTTCCGCTTTGCTGCTGAGCGGAGAGGGCCCTAGGTCCCCTGCCGAAGCCGTCATGCCTTTGTTTGACCCTTCTCTCCTCCTCTACCTGAGGATCTCGGTCATGCATCTGACCCCGACCATCGACTCTTGAAGGTGGGGTGGCGCTGGTCCCTATTGATGGGGCCCAACCGGTTGATCCTCGTCCCCTCCCGACAGTGAGGGTCTGCCTCTGCCTCAGGAACCCCAGATCAATGCGGGGAGTGTTGGACATAGCTATCTCGAGGGCGTCCTCGGTGTCTAGAGATTACAGGATGTGGAAGTCAGGCCACGAATCTCTCTCCAAAGTCCCCACCTCGGCGTGCGAAGGAACCAAATCCTCTCTAACCCCGAGCTCGTTAACTTCACCCTCTACTTCTGCCTCCGTAGCCCGGTTGGGGTCTTCCTCCAAATTCTCCTCGTCCTCTTGCCTCACCGCCTGATCGAAGAATTCAGACCACCGCAAAGGCTCGAAAGGCTGGGGAAGCTGCGAGAACTTTTTATATCCGGGAGTGTAATTCAGGAAGATGTGGGCAGCCCGGCCGAACCCGTCGTCACCAGTAAAACTCCAAACAGTGACTAGGTCAGCGAAGTTCACCAAGGACTGAGGTGGAGGAGCTGTTTCTCGAGCAGGAACATCTGCACACAAAAAAAAAGAGAGGAGAGGGGGTTATGAACACTTGTAGAAAATCTCAAGAACAAAAATAATGAGACCCGAAGAAACCGACGTACTTGTCGTTCTCCATTCCAAAGGGCATAACAAGCCGTTGTACTCAGGACCGGCACCTCTCTGCCAAGATCCCTTGAAGATAAGTAGGTCATCTTTGTACCCCTTGTCCGAGTCAGGAAGGTGAGTTACGAGGTACATGGACGAGTCCCTGGCTTTGAGGTAGAAGTTTTGTTGAGGCATAACTCTCAAGAGGGAATAACAAAAGAGGATATCATTCAGCCCAATATTTACCCTAAGACGCCTGTTGAGCTCTAGGACCCCCATAATTATCCTAAAGACATTAAGGCAACACTGCCCGGGGAAGAGGTGGAAATGAGAGAGAAACTGGAGGAGTAGAGGGGGCAGGGGGAACCTAATTCCGCCCTCTATGATGACTTTGGTATAGAAATGCATCTCATCCTCAGTCCTGAGAATACGGAGATGCACAGCCGGGTTATAGTCCTCTATGCCTACATACGGGGGGATGTTGTACTTGACCCTAAACCTATCAATTTGCTCGCCCCCCTTTACTTTATACTTCCCTGACCTTGAAGAACTGGCTTCGGGATTCTCGGGGGCAGGGCGACGATGAGGCATCTCCAAAAAGTGATAAAAAGTAGAGGGTGTTTTTCCACGAAGATCCCCCAGGAGGCATCCCGAGGGTTGGTCGCTGAGTGGCAACCAGAAAATACCTCCAGTTATCGAAAAACCAAAAGAGACAGAAGGGCGAAAAGAGGGAAGATACTAGTACTCACCAGAATGTAAAAAGAAGTTTTTTCTGGAAAACTTGAAGCGACTCCTTCCAGAAAGTTCAAAAGCAAGGATGAGTCTGATGGCCTTAAGACTCCGGTGAAATGGTTGGTCAGTTGACAAACGGAAAGAAAGGGATCTCTGACAAAGTTTCAGGCAAGGGCTCTCTGGAGAAAGTTCGGAATAACGAAATGAGCAAAGAAGAGAGGAAGCCCATTTATATATAGTACCTATCCCATCATTGGGCGCAAAGCATGAAAAGACGCATTTAATGCGCACTACGTCCTAAGTAGGGGAAAGTGGCTAGAAGTAATGATGAAGTGATTAGGGTTGTTGTAGAACCTTTCGTCTCCTTACGACACGTGTCCTCGGTGTCAGAAGATCGAAGGCTGGGGGGCAGTTGATGGGACATTTCCAAAATACTCCAAGATGAAGACACGTGTCCTCGGTGTCACTAAATTCTTGTTACTGTGATCACGACACGTACCCATCGGTTCACAAGTCTCTCTCCCCCGAGGTATTGGTCGTAGGGATCAATGGCATCCAGTACGTTTACGTACCGACACGTATCTCTTGGTCGGGGATATGGTACAACGGTCCCTATATGTACCTCCCTCTCGGCTCCAAGATGTACCTCCCCCTCGGTTCCGAGGTGTACTGTTCAGGATGGCATTCTCTGCTCCCGCAGAGGCTATTGATGTACAGGTCACTAGCCTAGGCTAGGCTAGATTAGTCATCATGACCTCGTCTTACACAATTGGTGTCAGAAGGCACAAGAAGGCAGAAGACGCAGCCAATGGGGAAAGGGCACGTGGCATATTATGTCACATCAGAGACAAAAAGACCGGATGTCCTTGCTGACACACAACTTGGGAAAGCAAGCATTTAATTAAGTCATTTCCTTGATGAGACAGCATTTAATGCGGTAAGGCTCGGAAGAGAAAGGCAATAAATATCTCCGATACTGGGCATTTATTACTCTCTTGCCGAGAAGAGCTCATTGAATATTCAACAGGCCGATGACGACGCATTGATTGCTCAGGGTCCCGAGCAATTAAGAGAGAAGACATTCCTTATAGGAATCAGTGCGCACGTTGCATGTACCTAATGATCACCTACTGACCACACTGACAGCAATCATGAGTTTTTAAGGTATAAATACTCCTCGCAAAAGGCAAGACGGTACGCAACAAAAACCTTTCCTAAAACATATACTCAGTGTTTTCTTCTTCCCCCCTCTCAAATACTAACTTGATCGTCGGAGGGGATACGCCGAAAAACACTCCGGCGCCCTTCTAACTTGTCTTTCTTTGTTCCAGGAACCTTCCTCAGCCTTACTGGATCGCTCTGTTGATCCACGTGGGTCTTCCATTATCGTTTCAGGTTACCACAGGACCTCACAGGTTGTTCCCAATAGCAAGGTTGACCATTTGATTGACTGACTCGAATTCACCACAGGAGAGATCTGTTCTCGTATTTATATTGTGTAAGATCATGCACACACACATATAATACTAAAGAGACATACAAAAAGCAAACTACAAAAAAAAAAAATCAGAAAGTAAACAAACTACAAACATTTGATTCATGTAATACGACTTCAACAGATTTATTGTGACAAAACCAATCCATTTATTATTCATTTTGATTGAACGTGTTATTTTTGAGTTTAAGTTTAAGGGATCGTTCCACATAGTGGATCGTGTAAAAAAAATTGTCACCCTCATGCAAAATAATGTTGACTTTTGAGATTCTTAGGGTTAATTTGTTAATAGTGTACTCATTGAATGGGCAAGTCTGACTCGAAACTTCCCATTCACGGCAGGACTTTCCCCTACTGGAAGCTTTAACCATCACATTCAAACCCACATGAAGCCTTGCTTGGGCACTTTGAGCTAGAGCTATTAGAAACTGATCAGGATGGAGTGAAATCTAATCATTTATGACCCAATTCATTGTAACGAACCCTATGATTCTTCCACATGTATACAGTTTTCAGATGGAGTTTTTCTCCTTGTTGAACCACCACCCTAATAGTAGTAACCGGTGGAAAGTTATGGTCCCCGATGTGGACTACTAGTTTGTTGTCCACAATGTTTTTTTGATAGCCATGTTGTCCACGATATTAGCAATGCAATAAGATGAAATTGTGTCACCATCATGATATGGTACCGAAGGTCATTTTTCAGCATCTTACCGAATCTTAGGATTCAAGCAATTCAAGCTATGACTATAGGATCGATTTCAAGTAACCAAAGTATTCTTTTTAGTACAATATCGCAAGTTCGCAAGCATTTGAACTTACCACTCATGGGGTTCTATAAGAATCATCCCAAAAAACTTGAGAACCATCCCAATATTTTGAGATGTCTATATTTTTTGTAAAATAACTTGCTCCGATTGAATTGTAACTCTTTAATTTTTTTTTTTAAAGTACAACAAAGAATTCAGTAACTTAGTCTTTTCCATCTAATATTTTTAAAAAACAGTGCATGACAAATGGTTTGTCTTGTGATGAGCGAAAAGTTAGGTTTGTGACTTTGTCAAAACCTTGACAAAAGTTTAAGAAAAATTTGTTGTATCATGTGATTCAGTGATTATTTTGGCAACCGGCCTGTCTTTTATTTTCTGTTGTTTTGGTTGGGTTTTCGAAGATATGCAATGGAACAAGTACTCCTACTTAATTGTGTAACTAAAACGAAGAAAATTAAAAGTGTTTATTGTACTTAGAATGTGTCTTAAGTTCCCTGATTCTTGAGGGTAATCTTACGATACCCACAAAAATATTTCGGTATCGTATCTAAAATTATTATTTTTTAGATCAAGTTACACTTTTTAAATGTGAAATTACAATTGTTTGAGAGAACTTTAAAATTTATCAAATTACAAACGTTATGATCAATCATGAATATCACTTGACTTTACCTTTAAAAAGTATAACTTAATCTCAAAAAATAGTAACTTTAACTTTTAAAGTTGTAACGTTCATCTATTTTCTAGTTGTAACTTTTACCTTTAACTGGGGTAACTTTACCTCTAAAAATTATAAATATGGATATTGAGATGCTAACTTGACTAAGTATACTAATTGAGAGTTTCCTAATCCGCTGAAAAGTACATTTTCACTTAGGGATGATGATGGTTCCTAAACTCAATTCTCGTCATTTCTAAGGATTAAAATTCTGTTTCGAAATAATTAAAAAAGTTGAAACGTTTCTTTTTTCAAAGAAATCAAAATAAATTAGTGGTGGATTTGAATTTCCAACACTTTACACTTGTTTCGAAATTTGTCAAGGTATTTTTGAGATATTTTGTTTAAATTATTATTTTGAAATTTTTAGAAGTGTTTCAAAATATTTTCAATATATTTTAACCAATATTTTAAAAATATATATTCAAGTTTCTTATTTATTTTCATTATGTTTTAAAATGTTTTTATTTCTTAGATAAGAAAAACAATATTTCTTATACACATTAACCAACCAAATCAGTGTGGCTAATCCTAATGCTCTGTTTGGTATGATGAAAAAGTAAGAGGATGAAAAGTTTGAAGGATGAAAAGTTGGAGAAATAAATAAAACATCATGTTTGATAAGGAAAGAAAGTAAGAAAGATGGAAAAGTTAATGGATTAACTTTCCTTCCAACTCACCAAAATCAATCCCTCTAAAATCAGAAGGAAAGTGGATGGAAAGTTAATTATTTATGTTGAGATGTATCTTATTTGTCTATATATCTTATGTATACATTAATTTCATATAAAAATACAATAATAAAATATGTATATATATTTTAAAAAATTTTAAAAATTAATTTTTAAAAAAAGATTAAAAATTAAAAAAAAATTTTAAATTAAAAAATTATTTTTTTCATCTTAACTAAGGGTGAAAATTTTTGACTCAACACGATGACACGACTCGAATTCGATACGAAAATAAATAGCTCAAACTCGTAACTCGACACTACATAATTAGTTAAATGAGTTAAGTTAGGTTTGACTAATATTCGACACAAACTCGTAATGACTTAACACGAATCTGACACGATACGACTCGACTCTATTATCAGCACAAAAAAAAATTAAAAATAATTATTTTTATTTTCCATCTATCCAATCAAACACAAAAAGAATGAAAGTGTATCCTCCCTACACGGCCCACTAGCAACTTTCTAAACCCATCTGCCAGTTGGGTCAGCAAGCTGGTCCGGCCGAAGAAAGCGTGTCTCACAGCCTATCCATTATGAGCAATAATGGAGCCGAACTATTCGGACTTAACTCAAATTTGACTCGTATAAGACTCAATTCGAGCTCGTCTCGTGTTTTAACTAGTCGAGCTTAAACAAATTTTTAGACTTATTTAGAAAAATGAGCCTAAAAGGCTCGACTCATTTATATATAAAATAATCGAGCTACTCAGGTTTAGCTCATTTTGAGCTAAACTCATTTTCTAAACGAGTTGAACTTGAACAATTTGTTAAGTTCATTTAAAAATACAAATTCACAAAACTCAACTCAATTATTAATCCTACTATCCATAGAGCTACCATCATGTCGGTGCTCATAAGCTTCTAATTGAACTATAATGATCAGATCAAAATATATATAAGGCTTGTTTGGTAAACGTATTATAAGGGAATTAAATATTTGATTGTACTATTTTTTTTTAATTGGGTCTAATACTTTGTTTGATAAGTAAATTTGATATCGTATTAATTTCAAAAATGTATAATAATCGTATACTTATCGTATATATTTTATACGGTATACATGTATTATAGAGATATTTTAATACCACCAAGAGATGTGGTATTATAATCCAACTCAAACGTATTATTCTAGACATTTATTATTATAACCCCCTAACTGATAAAACTAAGTTGTCATCAATATAACAAACACTGATTGAAAATATTTTTGTTAATTTAATATTAATATAATAAAATAATTTTTTAACCAAATAATAGATTGAATTAAATAACTATTATCCAACATTTATGTTGTGTATTGTCAAACACTAGATAAAATTACGTATTATTTTAATACCCTATTTAATCTTGTCTTTTATCCTTTCACATTGTATTAGACTCAATTACTCTATCTAATCTAATTATTTATAATACGATAACTTAGCTCATAATGATAATATTTCCATCTTGTTATTAAAGCTATAATAATTATTTTTTGAATTTTGTCTGGCCGTAAGACTATCAATTGGTCGGGCCACCGTCCTGGTCCATAAAAGGCCATCTCGTCATTTTGAAAAAGGCCTACACCCTATGGGCCTCCGTGAAAACAGCTATTTACTGTAGCAGCATTGTGCTTGGCCCTGTTTGGGCTCAATATAATTCCATCAGATTGAGGAAATACCAAAGTTGTTTGAATGCTCCATGAAGCAGTTCTCATTCACTTCTGTCCAACAAGGGGAAAAAATATATGGGGCCATTGTCAAATAAAGAAACAAATAGGGTGGAGAAACAATACAAAATTTGACGGGTAATGTTTGGAAGTTCAACCGACACGGGCGCAGGGGCGGAGCTAGAATTTTTTTTCAGTGGTGGTAACCATCAAGTTAAAGAGAACTGGAGGTAACCATCAAGTTAAAGAAAATGATTACTCAATAATTATCAAAGTTCGTTGTAACTAGTGAATATATTTATTATCTCAAAATTTCATTCTCTATAAGAAATTTTTTTTTAATCTAACACTTTTTATAAAATAATTCTTCATATTATTTTTTTTACTTTTAAAGATTTCACATATAAATACATGTGAAAAAATGATAGCCGACTATGAAAAATTAATATAATTTTTTTTTAAGCATTAGAATAAAGACAGTTTTCATAGAGATTGCTATTTTGACATATTATTTCGTGAGTGTGCTTGTCAATGATAAGATTTTGACTCATTTGAATGAAAATTTGTCTTGAAAACCCTATTTTGAATCTAATCTAATTATTCAATTGATTTCGTTTTTTTAATCCATATTCAAAGCTATTAAATATTATGAATTTTATCAAAAATCTAATCTTATATATATATATTGTGTGTGTGTGTGTCGCATTGTGATTTTAATTCAATTTAATTGTTTAGTTTTATCAAATGTTTACATATACATATTTGTGTATGCATATCAAATTGAATCGAAGTGAATTGAATTGAATCATAATTAGATCAAAATTTTTTATGCACCCAAATCTAAAATCTTAGAAAATGATGTAGTATATTTGAACTTAGATAATTAATCAAAAACATATATTTATGTCTTAGTAAGCGAATTTGGAGAAGGATTGATTCAGTAATTTAAGTGAGTCATTGTAGAATGAATAAAGATAACTAGAGATTAAATAAAAAATTGTGAGATTAAGTCTCCATGAGCGAACCTTGAGTCTAAATTTTTAATGCTAAAAAAAACAATGAGTGAGAACAAGTTATTAAAAAAATTAATTTTTATTATAATTTTAAATTAACCTTACAAATTTTTAGAATTTCAGTTGAGGCAATTGCCCCCTGCCTCCGCCCCTACGGGGTCGTACAGTATAGGAGGTGAGACATAAATCTGTATATCTTTTAACTCTGAGTCCGACCTTAACAGCAAAACCAGAATTTCTCACATGAAGAATTTGCTCCGCATCGTAAAAAGTGCAGATGATTCTGCTTTATATAAATCCATAGTAGGCATGTATCAAAGTCCTTTGAGGAATCATTTGGCAACTGATGAAATTGGGTAAATATTCAAGGTGATGGGCAGCCAGCCTGAAAGATGCCATTGCCTTCCATTATTATCCATAATTCGCGCCACGGCAACACCAGTAAACTAATTTAATACATGGACCATGACTAGAAGAACTATTCGAAAGTTATCATGGAAATGTGACATGTAATCTGTTGATTATCATCAATAATAGGAGGCAAAAAACTATTCGAAAGTTTTGTTGATTCATAATAATATCACAGCAATTGGGTAAAAGATTAAACTAATTCTTCAAAAAAAAAAAAATACTACTTAAAACACAGGTCCAAACTTACCTAGAAACCCAAGTCTAAAATGCAAAAATACGAAATAAAATAGAAATGAATAAAAAGCAGACTAAAAAACGTTTTTTTAGAACTAGCCAAGACTTTTTCAAAAGATCTTGAATAATTTTATACCAACGGAGTCGAAATTTGCCACCGATCAGTTCTACTTCTGACCATATTGATCTGTCATATAACCCTTGGCTACAAATGCCCAAAATAAGTGAAGTCACTTCTCTATGTTTATAGGGACTCCCTAACAATCCCGAATCTTCTAATAGTAACATGGAAATGTGACATGTAATCTCAGTGGAACACTAACAGGTCAAATTGCTGATCATGCATACAATAACATCATTATCATATTCTCTTTCTCCAAATGGAGCTCTTTGGTCTAACCCAGACTCAGTCCCCTACCTTAGAACACACATGAGCAAGCTTAGGTACAATGTTTGCTCATGAACATGTCATCCTAAACTCCATGTATAAGATTTCCTCAATCTTTATCTCCTCAAGGTCACAATGAATTCTATCAACTTTGTACAGCCCAAAATAGAAAGATAACAAAGAATCAATCCCCACTAGTTCAATAGCTATTACCCAGAATGGAAATTTTTTTTCTTTCTTTGAGAATGATCTCTTCCAACATGAGTACTACAACCACTATTCTTCCATCAATAATTGATTCTTATTCTATCTTCTTTTGGTGTATTTACATTCTCAGCTCCCAGGCCCCTACCCACCATCCCTCACAGTTCACCATTTTATAGAGTTTTTTTTTTTCTTTTTTTGGTTCCATGGTCAGGGTATCCGGGCCAGCTTGTGTGTACCGCGATTAATTTCTTCTCCAGTTCGGTCAAAGACGTGACATTCACACCGATACTAAGATATTCATGAGAAATAAATCATTTATTTATAGAGCTTTTGAGTAGGATAACAAATCACCAAGTTTGAGACCTTATAGCATTTCACACAAGGATGCTTTCTTTGTTTTGGAGGAAGTGAGTATAGTCCCCATAACCTAGTGGGGCAACTTGGGTAGATTAGATAAGTAGAGACTTGAGAGGTCACCTCAAGTTTAACCCATGTTATAAGATCTTTAACCCGAATTTAAATCAAATTTTTTAATTCGAATATTGTCAATATTTTTAGTTTGAGATTTTGATTATCACTTCTCAAGTTGAAATCTTATCCGATTCAAGTGATTGATTATTAGGTTACATGACTTGAGCAAAATCCAAATTCAATTTAGGTCCCAAAAACCACAAAGTGAGGATTACTCGATTTTTACTTGAATTATCCTCCTAACCAAGGACGATAAGGAGGTTAACTCGAATACTGATATACTATGTTCAAATACATAGTGTTTTACTTGGATTCGATTTGGGTTTAAGTTAACCTATCCAAAATCGAAACCTTTCATAACCCTCTTGAATCTTTGGCTCAATTTGATTTCGAAAAACAAGAAAAAGCATAGGGAAAAACAATGTTATGTTGCAGGCAAAACATCATTTTCTTCAAAACAATGATAACTACTGCAAAGTTCCAAGTATTGTCATATGCTTGCCGCCCAATTAATCAAATAACGTGACAGTTTCGACTTTCATCGATCGACTTCTATTATCTCTATCTATTTTCCTCATGTGGTTGACATTTTATTCCCCTTAGTCATAAATGCTTATTCTATTTTTATTTGAATGGGCCGGGTCTCCCGAGATACAATATGGCCGACCCTTCGGATGCCTCGAACTAAATAATCCCACATTTAATTGTAATGTTTGTTTATCATATATTGTGTTGTCCTTTGAAACACTTTTTTACATAGAGAATCTATAAAGGCAACAACATAGGAGGAATCATTCCCCATAGGTAACATCCAAAATCATTATCAAGGTCATGCCTTTCTTTTTTCCCTTTTAACTTTTCTCTTAGAGTTGCTTAGTTCTTTCCTTCCATCAATCTATGTGAATATTTCGAATTGAATATAGAGTAATACAAAAGGACTTAAAAAATTGATCCAATGTTTTGACTTAATAATTTGACATGAAATATGTCATTATTAAAAACCTTCAATAGTAATAACTACGCAATGTGAGTGACATCATTAAATTAGTGTATTAGATTAAACTTGTAGATCTCAATAAAAAAAATTTAAAAATTAGATCTCGATAACATTACTCGTGTACCTAATTTTTAAATGATGAGTTTTGATAATGAAATGTACTTAATTCTTTAGTTTGAAAAGTTTGAAATGTCTTTGATTTTGATACTTGATTATACTATCAAACACCACCGTAGTCCTACTTCTCTTTCTAAAGTTTCACTAATTAGAAGGTTTTAAAGGACAAATCCCCCCATTAATTGTCTTTACGATCAGTCATTACATTAAATTTATTTTGAGAGAAAATTTATACAGATTTTACCGTTAACTCACAAACATCGAAGAGAGTAGTCGGCCCAAGATCTAATACCTATGTAAATATTTAAAAGAAAAGAACACTAACCTTTTATACTTTACTCAAAATGCATTTGTTTATCTATTTGTTCGGGGGTGTGACCAAGTGTGTGTACCTAGCCTAGACAAGAACCACTAATAATTTGTGCACACTTAGATGCTCATACAAAGAGCACTACTACTACTTTGTTTCCTCTGTGGTACATTTCACTTGCTGACCAACCTCATTTAAGAAAATTCCATTTGGGTTCTACAAAAAAGCAAGAGTCATGTGGAAAAACTCTAGTTGGGTCTGCTTTTCTAGTTTTTTCTTTGTTTATATGGAACTTTTCTGGGGTCTATAAAGCTCTGGTTGGCTTTAGATTCCCTCTCACACCTTAGCTCAAACAAAAAAAAAGACAGCTTACCTAAGGTTCTCTCCTCTCTTGTTATTTAACATTCTGTAGTTCAATGAGAACAGTTTTCCCAAGTAAGAGAATGAGCAATTCCGATGAAGAATTTAGGCTGAGAAGAGGGCCATGGACTGTTGAAGAAGACACCCTTCTGATCCATTACATTAACTGTAATGGCGAAGGCCGATGGAACTTGCTAGCAAAATGTGCAGGTGAAAATCCATTACATAAGTTGAATAGTACGACATGTTCAATGTTCATCATCTCCCTTTTGTTGTTTTTTACTTTTGTTGGGAACTGAAAGTTGTTCTATCGTATATCCTTTGGACTCATGATTCCAATGCAAAAGTCGGGTGCATGTAATCATCCCAAAACATCAATTCCACTAAAGTTTTAATTTTTAAGCGATCAGAATGACTCGAATTCAGAACATGTAGTTTACGCTTTGTCAAATGTTCAACCACATAATGAACGTGGACGTGTGGGTTCTATTCTTCAATTTCCTCTTCACCTTTTTCTTCAATTTCATTTTGATATTGCAGGACTAAAGAGAACTGGAAAAAGTTGTAGACTGAGATGGTTAAATTACTTAAAACCGGACATTAAGCGCGGAAACCTTACCCCAAAAGAACAGCTCTTGATCCTTGAACTCCATTCCAAATGGGGTAACAGGTAATATATGTACCTATTTTACTGATGTGATGATCATAATTTTCTCTTCATTTCTGTAATTTTGTTGATTTTCTGAGCCCAGGTGGTCAAAAATTGCACAGAATCTTCCAGGAAGAACAGACAACGAAATCAAGAACTATTGGAGAACAAGGGTCCAAAAACAAGCCCGCCAACTTAATATTGATTCTAATAGCAAGAAGTTCCTCGAAGCGATTCGGTGTTTTTGGATGCCCAGATTGCTTGAAAAGATTGAGCAAAGTTCATCACTACCATCATCTTCCTCTTCCTCTTCAATCTCAACCATGGAACCTCAAAACTCTACCAGTCCTCCTCAAGAAACCAACAATGTTCCTATCAAGCTGAACAATATCAATCCTCTAAATGAACAGTCTTGCCCAAGCATTTATTCGCCTGACCTTCCACAAACCCTGAAGTGGCAGGAGTCTCATGCACAGGACAGTCCTTTTTATTCCATGAAAATTTCACAGCAGCCTGAAATTTTAGAAAAATCAGCAAGTTTTTATCAGGGGTTTGCCCAAACTGACTACAAAAACTCAATCCTAGATGATTGTTATCATGTTGATATTAGCAACTTTGATATGGAAGGTTTCAACCAGAGAGCTATGTCAGAAGAAGGGTCTGATGAATTTTTGCTTTCAGAAACCCAGATTGCTGTGGGTGATTGGATCAATGATGACATGGAAGCTACATTCTGGAACATGGATGAATTGTGGCAGTTTAAGAAGACAGAGGAGGTGGTAGGTATATAGGGTTAAAAGTGATCTACACAGGATTTTGTTCATATGTATATGAGTATGAGCAACCTCATGGTGAATCCTTATGTAAATGTTACAGACCTTAATTGTAGATTATGTTTGTAAGTTATTAGAGTTGAAAAATAGTACATGGTGATGAGGGTAATGTATCCCCTCTTTTTCCTCGAGGCAAACGACGACATTTTGCACCTGAAATTTTTAAAATTTTTCACTTTATCTGCTCACAGATTCAAAGTCTCATATTACAATCGGAATTCATTTGAATAGAACAAATGGGTCGAATTAATAAACGTTGTCATGACATTCTGTGTACTACACATGTAATCAGAGAATTAACTTGTAGAGGGCGAAGTTTAAGTAGTAAAAACTGTCAGGGAGCATAGTGGCATTATAATCTCTTAACATACGACAAACAAAAAGTTCCTCTAATCATTTGTTTATTGAACTCTGTAAATGCTAACTAAAAGATCAAGTGTGTTGTCATTTCAAGAAGGGGAAAATTACAATTCAATCAACTGTAGGAAAAGAGTTTGATGCAGAGGTTTACTATAATAGAGATAGAGAGAGAGAGAGAGAGAGAGAGAGAGAGTTCTATGGATTGTTTAATTTGGAAGCATTTTGAGCAGTAGCTAATTAATTAAACTGTCAATCTCCAAACAGAGAAGCGGCCCAAGCAGGGAATTTTGAACCCTCTACCTCCAACCTTCCAATGATTTCCCCTTGCGCACGATGCACGCAATAAGTTTTATTATATAAGGATAGTAATCGAGCCGTGTCGTGCTATTTTACCGCATAATGACTTTGAACTGTTGTTCCGTGATATCAAAACTTGCTTTCCCCTTTCTTGTGCTTCTTGCATGATAAAGACCTTATCAAATGCTATTTTATTCAAATCCTAGACCTTTTACACTTGGGACCATCATCCTCAGGTCCTCATCCATAAAGCTCATAACCAATAATTTCCTTATCTTGTGCAGTCAACACTTGGTCCTGAATTATCAATTGGCAGCGAGTCCATACTTAGATATCATATCAGTCTCTGATTTTGTATTCTAATTCCTCTGTCTATCTCTCTACATGTAAAGACTAGTAGAACTTGTCATCTAAAATATAAAATAGGATAGGTTTTAATAAATTCATCTGACGATTTCAAATAGACTCATCCAACAGCTTCAACATTTATCTCAAAATCATTCGTATTAAATTTTATCTTCCTCTCCTCACTCTTCACTTTCTTTCTCTCTGGGATCTTTACTCCTCACTTCTCTCTAAATTAATTGATTGGTTTACGTTGAACCGTGCATGTGCCGCATGGGTTACCCTAGTGTATTGATAAAGAAACACGTCCTAAACTAAATACGAGCATCGTGGACATCTCCATTCATTAACAAATGTCAATGGGAAAAGGTAGATGGGCATGATGATGAGTATCAGAGTGACTAGTGGAAGACTAAACACCATCTAACATACAAGCAATGAACCTGAAAAAGATCGACTCTTACTGGCTTAGATAACATGCCAAAGTGATCTATCAATTTCGACACCATAACGTACACACAACAAACATTTGTTTTTGTCCTTAAAAGAATNATTTTGAGCAGTAGCTAATTAATTAAACTGTCAATCTCCAAACAGAGAAGCGGCCCAAGCAGGGAATTTTGAACCCTCTACCTCCAACCTTCCAATGATTTCCCCTTGCGCACGATGCACGCAATAAGTTTTATTATATAAGGATAGTAATCGAGCCGTGTCGTGCTATTTTACCGCATAATGACTTTGAACTGTTGTTCCGTGATATCAAAACTTGCTTTCCCCTTTCTTGTGCTTCTTGCATGATAAAGACCTTATCAAATGCTATTTTATTCAAATCCTAGACCTTTTACACTTGGGACCATCATCCTCAGGTCCTCATCCATAAAGCTCATAACCAATAATTTCCTTATCTTGTGCAGTCAACACTTGGTCCTGAATTATCAATTGGCAGCGAGTCCATACTTAGATATCATATCAGTCTCTGATTTTGTATTCTAATTCCTCTGTCTATCTCTCTACATGTAAAGACTAGTAGAACTTGTCATCTAAAATATAAAATAGGATAGGTTTTAATAAATTCATCTGACGATTTCAAATAGACTCATCCAACAGCTTCAACATTTATCTCAAAATCATTCGTATTAAATTTTATCTTCCTCTCCTCACTCTTCACTTTCTTTCTCTCTGGGATCTTTACTCCTCACTTCTCTCTAAATTAATTGATTGGTTTACGTTGAACCGTGCATGTGCCGCATGGGTTACCCTAGTGTATTGATAAAGAAACACGTCCTAAACTAAATACGAGCATCGTGGACATCTCCATTCATTAACAAATGTCAATGGGAAAAGGTAGATGGGCATGATGATGAGTATCAGAGTGACTAGTGGAAGACTAAACACCATCTAACATACAAGCAATGAACCTGAAAAAGATCGACTCTTACTGGCTTAGATAACATGCCAAAGTGATCTATCAATTTCGACACCATAACGTACACACAACAAACATTTGTTTTTGTCCTTAAAAGAATGTGACAGATCCATAACAACACTCCTCCCATTGCCACCATTAGGAAGTACCATTAACGTCGAAAAGGTAGTTTTGGAGAAAGGGTGAAGTGCTCATGGTCAATAAATAACTAATATAAGGGGGGCAACCCTCTTATCTCAATGAGTCCTGTCATTCAATACTATTATCAATTAGTACTGATGTGTCTAAATCATGTATCGTCTTATCAAAATTCACTTAATTCATCCTCAATTGATTTGTAATCATATAAAATCAACCAAATTCAAGTCACAACAAACTCATGTTGTCTATAAACCACGAATAACTCGTTTTTAGTGGATTAGTGTCATGTTTAGTTGGAGCTTTCAGAGAAAAGCTATATCAAAACAAGACATAACATAAGTCAATTATCTTCACTTAGAAAGCTGTTACCGTTTTCAGATATGTGTATAGTAAAGCGTCACTAGTGCAAATAGAGTTCATATGTAACGGGGTCATTAGACAAGTCGAGTAAAAAAAACAATATCGAACAGAACAGGCTCAAGTACACGAGCGAGGAAACGATTTCCATGAGGGATGAACTATAATCCAGAGAGAATAGGAAGAGCGGCCAATCCACCAGCGGATGATACGTGAGCGAGATTGTCAGTAAACCAACCAAATCAATCTCTTTCCATTTTGCACTCCAATTCTTGATTCTTTTTTAGTCCTTTTCAACCACATGCGATAGCACTCCTTACCCGAAGAAATTCAATGGAATTTCCCAACTGGCAAGTAGTTGTTCTTCTTTAAAGGTTTCATTGCAAGTTATTTCTTCTCACAACTAGTGCAGGAACAACCACCTAAACCGAAATCGCATCAACGACCCAACTTGTTATTTAAAGTCCCGATCACAATGACTCTTCTTTTGAGCTCAATCTAACTTTGTCTGTCGTGAGTTAATTATCATTAAGGTCAACAGTATCAGAAGTTTACTGTTTATATTCTTAGGAGATTTTAAGTTCCTTCATAGTCACAGCGACTAGTTTATCTTTCAAGAAAAAGTTGAACTTCAGTGGGTGGGAATTGTCAAGCAGCATGTAACCAAACAAGCAATGTTTTCATGTGAAAATAGAATTTTAGAAAGCTAGATACTTCCCCCCCGTTGGATTTTCAGTCACATAAAAGTGAAGAGACTAAACTCTCACAAAGTCACACTACATGCTTTACAGACTACAGAGTTATTGTCCTCTCATGTTGGTCCTTCAAGCCCTAAGACTTTAGGGTTCGTAGATGAATATGTTGCATTAACTGTCCACTTTTCCATGGTGGTGGGTCCCTTGAATTGAAAGGCACCTTGTCACCCTCAAATATGCCATTATAATGCTCTCTCAAGATCCTCAATTGCTTGTTTGGGAACTTTCCCAGTTGTTTAGGGGTAATGGAGATGAGATTAAAACTCGCAATTACCTACGGTCGAGATTTGAGAATGAACCATAACTACTGGACTACTCCCTCGTCTCACTTGTTTGAGAACTCATCTTGTGTCTGGTTGTGGAAGACTACCAGTTCTCCTTTTAATCCTAGCAGTCAACTTGTTTCTCAAAGCGAGTAAACTTGCATGTTCATAAGACCTCTAATATTCGTTGGCTGTCAACTACAAAACGGAAACCCCTCTTTTATTCGGGTTTAGAACAAGATGTATAAACGACAAATACTAAACAAACTCATTTTAGTCAACTTCGATTGCATTAAAGTTACGCAATTTGGAAGAAAAAATGAACATTTATTCTCGAGAAGAAGGCTTGCAAATTACAACTTACGTGTGGTTCCTCTGATTTTGATGAAAAATGGGTAGCCCTGGTCCCAAGTCCTTCGTGTCAAAGCACACTATTATTATGCAATAAGAGCTGCTTTGACCTAAAGGAAAAACTGCAACGTACGTACGGCTATTAAGTTCTAGAGGTGCTCTACCAAGGTCACCTCCAAATATTGCTGCAGATCTCCTGGGGCACCACAGCACAAAGGTATATATATATATACACGTACATGTGTGTGTGTGTGTGTGTGTGTGTGTGTGAGAGAGAGAGAGAGAGAGAGAGAGAGAGAGAGAGAGAGAGAGAGCATTTGGAAAACTGAACAGCTGAATTATGATCTTTCATGTGTCCAATATAGATGATGTACAAAATCTGAAGAGTCACCAGATTTGAAGCCTTACAGCAGAAAATATACTTTTGGGTAAATAAATTAATAGTTTATGCCTATACACAACAATTCAAATATAAATTGTTGGATTTGCTACCTTTTTTGTGATTGGGTTGTGAGTTATGACATCTATATGGACGTGCATTGTGCTGCCTTCCTATTCCATTCTCACAGAAGGGAACCTACCTGCCACCCTTTCCATAACTATCTCGCAATGTGTCGAAGACAAGCTTTTCAGATGTCGAATCCTTATCAACCACGAAATAACCTAAGATGACAAATCCCACAAATAAAAATCAGACTGAATAAACAACAAGTGAGTACTTTGGAGCAAATTAGTTCAAATTGGAAAAATAGCCACACAGACCTGCCATAGAAGCTATAAAAAAAAATAGCCCGAGCCAAAAGAAAATTTCATTCAATTTCATCCACGATTCAAGATGTGCAATGAACAGGTAAAATCTAAGGAGAGGATGGTAAGTAAATGGGTAGAGTTAGTGAAAAGAGTTTAGTGTTTTCTACACGTATTGTAATCATTCCAAACACCGAGAAGAAGCAGCAACTAGCTCCTGAATTTTACTAAACCAAAAAGCTCACTGATATTGATTTGATCTTTCAGTAACTCCAATCATTTACTTTTACCAGATTCCACATGATGACAGCAAAAACAACCTCAAGTGTTCATTTATATTATATCTTCGCTTGAATTACCAGTCAGACTATTTCAACTGGTCAGGCACATTTTTTATGTTTAAAAAAATGCATATCCCTCTTTCACGTCTTTCCAGTATTTAGTAGCATAATAACTAACATTAACAGGGTTCAGGAACCTACCAAGCCTTTCAAACTGGAATCTGTCTCCAACGGCGGCATCTCGGAGTGAAGTAACGGCATATGCTTCCGGTATCACTACTTTGGAATGAGGGTTAAGATCACCAATCCAATCATCAAGTTCAACCGGATTCTGATTGCAACAACAATAACTTGTCAGATTTCACACTACTTCAGCACCACAAGGAAAGACATCAAAAAAAGAAAAAGGAGAAAGAAAAAAGTGAGGGAAGCCTCAAAAAGAAAAGATTTCCGACCTCAGAAAGAAATAATTTGTCAAACAATCTGACATCCAACTTAAGTGGATTGACACCAGGTGAAGGTTATGCAACCCAGTGAAGAACCCCCTGCAAAACAGATTGTACAAAATGCAACCCATCAAGGATGTTACTATCCGAAAAGAATCATTCACATTTGCGAACAGTCAATTTCAGCATGATGAATTACCTTCGGCTTTGTTTTTTTGGAAGGATCATACTTGGCCCGGATCTCAATAATAGTCTCTTTATCATCAGCAAATATTACTTCTGTGCACATTATAGGAAATGCATATCGGCATGCGAAAATAACTTTTCAATACTGTGCCTTCACTTTAAGTGGATAAGAATGTATTAGTCCGAATTTATGTGCACCTGAGGACAGATTTTCCTGGAGCAAGCCCATAGTAATCTTTCGAATCTTTCACGCGGAAATCAGTGTGATCGATATATACAACATTGGAAAAAGGGACCTATATTGAGAGCAGAAAAGGCAATCTCAGTTACAAAATCAAAACATCCAGCACTTGCATTCATATTTGGCATAGGTAAGATAGAGAAACAGCCGCTTAGATGAGTGCTCAAAGTCAAAAAGCTGGAGAGAAAGGTCATCACACCAAGCATCATGGATAATAAATTAATAAGATTTGAACTTGAAATTCATGTTTACCTTGTACAAAGAAGATGCATCATCTATTTGAGCATCAGGCCATTTCTTTGCCTCCATATCAATTACTGAGCCTGCTTCCAAGTTGCTAATAACAACCAAAAACAAAGAAACAGTCAGACCAAATACAGATAATTTATTTCCCACAAAATGAATAGATAAGATTCACACCTTGAGTGGATTTAGCACAACCATTGAGCGAGGAGCTGTTTTGTTAAGTTCCTCTCTTATATGATACTCGAGGCGGTCCAAACGTATTATACTACAATCACTGCAGTACAGGATATCATTAGTGAAACAACCGAAATATATATCATATAGAATCTGAGATAAAAATTTATATACTAATATTGTATATGCAATTCAACCTTCTGGTGATTCCGATCCCTCGAACAAAAGCATTGATTGAAGTTGAAGTAACACCTCTACGCTGCAATCCAGCTAATGTCATCAGACATGGATCATCCCAACTATCAACCCACTTTTCTGTAACAAGACAATTCAACTGCAACAGCATACCATGGTCGAGCATGATTTATGTTGTAGAATAATGGAGTACAAGAGAAGCAAAAAATACAAAAAATTCCTTACAGAATATTCATTTCATTAACGCACCTTACATTAGACATCACTGTGTTGGTGACATTCAGACGAGAGTATTCCCATACATGAGGTTGGTAAAGGCTCAGTGCATCCAGTAACCAGTAGTATGAAGCACGCCGTGTCTCAAACTCAAGTGTGCACAGCTGCATCAAACATATTCCAATTCTGAGTGATTAAAATTTACAAACCACTATAATTTTTACCAGGACAATACCCGAAATTCTACAGTGTAATGTAAACTGGGAAATCAAGTGGCAGACTAAAAACTTGAGTTTGCCTAGGCTCACAACCATGTAACAATCTAGTATATGGATTTTTACCCCCCCCCCCCCCCAAAAAAAAAAAAAAAAAAAAAAAAAAA
>CAUOFW020001859.1:445564-468051 GCA_963454935.2 Ilex paraguariensis | reverse complement strand
AAAAAAAAAAAAAAAAAAAAAAAAAAAGGGAAAGGGAAAGGGAAAGTATGCTGAGACGGAAAAGTGTCCAAAGTCATATAATTAGCCAGATCAGGTCATGAAACAAAAACCAGTCTGAGTTTTCAGCACCAAAGATGCGTAGGAGGGAACAATGGAAGGAAGAGGGGTCGAGAGGACATCAACTGAAAGTGGAGGAACAAAAAGTATAAAATGTTGGCAGGAAGGAGGTAATGAAAAACCTCAGAGCCACCATGCTCTGTGTGGCAGTAGGTCAACAGGAACAGAAGCAGGAAAGAAAGAAGCTGGTACTTCTCATGTTTTTATACTTCAAAGAATGCATTGTTTTAAACCTAGGCATATAACATTGATAGTGAAGCTGGTACTTTTCATATTTTTACACTTTCAAAGAACCCATTGTTTTACACGTGTATTCCTACCTGGTGGGAAGCAAAAGTGGAAAGAAGAGAAGAAAAAAAAAGAGTAGGGAGAGGAAGGGAGGAATGGATAGGAAAGAGAAGTGAAAGGAAATGCGGAATGAAAATCCCTTTTTTAGTTAAAACTTTTCCAGACACATACAAATTCATCAAATATTACAGAAAATACGAAGTCTAAGAGATGTGGTGAGGACAACAATACATATATTACAAAGTTATCACAACATAAATTATGCAATTCTACTGAGATTGGGGCACTGAAGGAAGAGTTAAGGTTGTTTTAAAATGATTTGCATGTAGAGTCACTCATGACTAGGATTTTTTATTAAATGCCAATAAGCATATATATTAAATTAGCCATAGGAAGACCCAATAACAAAGAATATCCAATAAAAGCAAGGGTACATACTGAATGTGTTATATTTTCAATCAAATCCACAATGCAATGAGCATAATCATAACTTGGATAGATACACCACTTGTCTCCTGCGTGAGGGTGAGGAGTAAACTGGAAAACAGAAAGTCAAACCACTGACATATGACTAACTCCTTGACATTCAGTAACCAAAGATACTTATGTAAGCATACTTGCCTTGATACGATATGCAATGAGGTCGTACATATTGCAATTGTCACTCTGCATGTCCTGTTTCATCCTAAGTGTTGCCTTTCCTTCCTCTATCATGCCTTGTTTCATTTCATCAACCAGCTTTAATGATTCTGTGATTGGTCTATCTCTCCAAGGACTGTTCATCTTTTTCTCCCTGTACTCTTTTATCTCTTCAGGTGTCTAGATAACATACCAAAGATTAATGATATTATATAGTTGAATTTGAGAAACGCACTTCGTTAAAAATCATTGATCCTTGTAAACGATCTTGTACAATTGAGTAATTTGCATAACTTCACAAGTATCAAAACTTGATAATTCAAACCAATAGAAAAAAAGAAGAGAAACCAAAAATAAAGGCGGCAATTAAAGAAGGATAAAAAGGAAACAAAAAAAAAGTATCATAAATCAGCAGAAGATTAATATATGTTTGTATCACGAAAAACAACCTGGTGATCAACATAAGCATGACCCCGTCGTATAAGCTCCACTGCTAGCTCATAAAGTTCTTGGAAATAATCGCTGGTGTAAGTGATCTGCAACATTCCAACAACTATTACATGTTGCCAGGCCACAAAGATTGCCAGTAATGTGGACCCAAAGTATACCTTGAATGGTTCCCAGCCCATCCATCGTACAATTTCTTCAATATGTTCTATATATTCTTTCTTCTCAGCTTCAGGGTTGGTATCATCATATCTGAAGTCAGAAGTTTTACAGATCAGCACAGAATTTAGAAACAAGAGCCTCTAAAATATTCTGTTATCATTTTTCAGTTAGATTTGCGAAAAAAACTCTCAAAAGTAAAAGTTAAGTAATATAAATATAATCTTATGACCGCGCTACATTAGTGTAACAATAAGGCATCAGAAAAAGTTTTCCTACCACTTTCAGGTTCAGGAAGGGTTCCCATCACAAACACAGTTCATTGACATTACTATGTGTGTGGTATCCTTCCAAAAAGAGACTGCCTTCCTTCCCCCTATAATCAGAACCTTTCTTGAGGAACACCCGTGTTCAGCATCTCAAATATAATGAGCTTCCCAAACACATTAAGATATGCACACTAACTGTTCTTTTACATGTGGTGATGAGTGACATGTTGTCTTATCAAATGTTTATGTCATGTCTTGCACCCAACTCGTCGAATTCTCACTTGACTTCAATACCACGTCTTTCTGTTGTCATACTATCTCACGCCGAAGGAGGAATAACAGAAGGCATGTGATTGAAACAATAACAGATTAGTACATGCAATTATTGCGTTCCCAAAAATGGTAATGTTCAGGTAACACATTGAAAAAAAATCAGGCATATCTATCAAGGCAGTCACCAACACGATTTCCAACCCTTATGCCCAATATGAATTAGACCAACGACGGTAATGACATACTTTAGCAGTTCGAGTTTTGAAGTAACAAACGGCTCCACCACCAATCAATATGTATTCATTTTGATACTCGTCCAGTATTGTTATATTTGCCACAACATTATTTAGATATTCATGCATATTAAGGGAAAAATGCATTCATTGTCAAGAACATAAATAGGTCAAACTTCAAAAAGATAAAACATAAATAAGTAAAGACAAAAAGGAGGGTGAAATATATCGGTTGGATACCTTACAATTTTCCTCTGGTGAAGCGAATACTGAAAAAGGATTAAGTTCTTCGTCAGATGGTTTTGGTGGAGGAGTGTCTTCGGCAGTAGCTTTTTCCTAAGGAAGTGAATACATAAACAAAGCTCTGATGAAAAAAATTTAACCCATCTTCTAAGTTCTACTTTATGTCTGCAGACAACAGTCAAGAGTCATGCAGCTCCACTCACCTCTACTTTAACGGGCTTCTCTTTCTTCTTTTTTATGGGTTTCTCTTTATCTGCAGCTGTTTTTTCACCAAGTAGCACACACAGTTTAGCATCTATGAGTTCCTGTTACAGATGGTGTTATGGGAGTCAACAAGAGGGAATGAAAAAATGAAACAACTCAATCAATCCCTTAATCTATTTTTGCCAGTGAGTAAAGAGAAAGGACAGGTAGCAAAGTATTACCTTGACAATCTTTGGATCGCCCCATGGCTGCCTCCTTCGAACATGACCAAACAATACACCAACTAGACAAGAGAATATTGTTCAAGAAGTGTTGATCAGTAATAAAACATTATCTTCAGAAGAGGGGGATAAAAGGGAACTGAACATGTCATGCCACAAAATTTTTCTTCCTGATCCAATCATCTACGTAGTGTTCATGTTGATGTCAATGAAACATTAGCCACAACATTTTGCTAATAATCTTCACCCCAACAAGAAGTCAAGCCCGTAGTTGTTGTACAACTTACCATGTCACAAGTGAGAATGTCTTGTGAAGATGCAAAAGTTTTCTGATTCTGAGGCCCACAGCAACCCATGGAGTGGAGATTCATACTTTAAATACTAATCAGTCTTCTATACGGATATTTCACATACTGGCCATGAGGCCATCACTTCTGACCCAATGTTACACAAGATTGAACACAAGTTCATCCAGCCCCTTATCCTGGCATCGTAATAAGTTCTAGCAAAGCTCACTCAGACTTCATAGACAGCATCCTAGAGAGAGAGTTGCATATCCTACATTGAGTTGCTCCTTATCTGGTTTAAAAGTTCATGAGCATTTGTCAGCCTTTCTGTATTGTGGCAATGGCAGTTTTTTTATTTTGCGTGCATTTTTAAGCACTTAGAGCTATGGTTAGTCAGCTTTCCAGTGGGTCGGTGAGCAACATCCATATGTCAGACAGCCCCGCCAGTTTGAGAAGATGTTTGGTGAGCTCTGATAGAAGAGAACAACTTTGTTGTTTGAAGTATACTATGTTGGATTTATTAGGCACAAATAGTTGTGCTAAAACATAAAGTTTAAAAATGAAATTGATAATATAAATACACCCCTGTTGTTCCTTTGAAAACTCAATTGATTACAATATGTATGTACTACAGATCTATTTTGGGTTGGATAAAATCTTACACAACAGTTTATCTTTTCATCTCTACAATCAGCACTTGACATGCATGTGTTACTATAATTAAGTGAAAAATATGTTAAAATGATTTTCTGGTGTATTTAAAAAAAAAACACAAGATGAAAAGGTTATTTTCTTGACAATTAAATGTGGGCGTTGTTAAGCATTTGTACATGATTTAACTTGCACAATGGACCAAGGTCCTATTCATAGGAGGGTACAAGATTTAAGGACAAGGGGGTAAAATCTCATGCAGATTCATGTAAAAAGAATCCATGTGCACCATCTATGAGTAAATGTACCATATATTAGTAATAGGGCTAAACAAGATTTATTAAAATGCCATCTGCCACCCACAACAGTACATGAGCAATGAGTGACTCTTGTTTATACTATCAGTCAACAAAACAAGACAACATCAAATAGAAACGTCCTATATAAATTATCATTTGAAGAAAGACATATTCATTAGCATAGCATACTAGAAACTCTAACCATTTGTAAGATAGCGCTGCTCCAAAATTGCATTATTGTTCTCTCCAAATATCTCATTAACAGTATGCTCCATATCTTCTACAGAGACCTCGACTCCTGTTTGCAAATGGAGAGTTCAACATAGGGAGGAGGAAGGGAGATGGTTGAGGAGGTAGAGAAAGGGTGGGGGATAGAAAGAAAAATGACCAAAAAGAGAGTACTTAAATGCAAATTAAGGTTGCGAAAAGATGATGAATAATGCATTCCAATTTAGAGTGTTACTAAGTAATGCTAAGACTCCGTGAAAGCAAGGGGACAAGTCATTTTATCATACCAACACCACAAGTTTTTTCAAATTCAGAGACATTGAAACTCTCTGAAGCACTAGCTGCTAAAAATGAAAATGCAGCTTCTAACTGGGCTGGAGTTTTAATCTGCAAGAGTATAAATGTGTACAAATTAGTAGAACGACAAAAATGTTCTAAATAGTGTAGTTCAGATCTCACAACCATGGTAGCCTTAACTAAGGTAAAGGAAAAAAAACAATCCTGCTACTAACTGTAAACAAAACTAATGTCTGACAAAACTTCAAATAGTCGTATAATGATATAGAGAAATCAGTAAATGAAAAATTCAGAGAGATAAGAGACCCTAAACCTTCAAAAGTACTATATATTTAAGCAATGTAGGGCGATGCACAAGGGCATTTGCTGGGAACTTTGTAGCAACCTGTTATGTAAAAGGAATAAACTAGTGTCAATTTTTTTTTAATATCACCTGCAGCTATTCGATTTTGCTACTAAAAGATGCTAACATTTCATCAAACTTCACAATTATGTACAAACAAAAAGAAAGGGCCTCAAGAACAAAACTTTCCTAGTTGTACTCATTCTAAGTTTCCCTGAAAAAAATTTATATTGAAATAGGCTGATACAAAACATTTGTAATTCTAAATTAGCTTACTGTGTACAGAAGATTTCCAACTGTACGATCACATCCATCAGTTACAGCTGCCTGAAAACACAAATAAACAAGATCACATATAAAAAATTCCGATGCAAAGGCACATAAAAAATAAAGAAATCCGGACACATCAGAATAGAAATCAACAAAAGAATCGAAATCAAAACTCTTTCAATTGCAGAACACGATTGTATAACAGTGAAGATAAACAATGTATCTGGCAGCTGTAAATCAAAGGAGACAAGAAAAATAAAAAATTTGACCGGAGAAATTTCTCTCATTCTGACAGTTCACACCCAAAAAATGAAGTCCCACCTCGGTATAGTTTAGTACAGCTATGTGACTCAGTGTAGTTACGAATTCTCTGTTCTACTTTCATTCTCAAATTCTTCATTAAATACCCCTAAAATTTCTCGGTCACCATACAGAAAGCGACCCAATCACTCTTCCGTACGTGCGCGCACACACACACACACACATATGTATATATTCTGTGTGAGAAAGATTGAATATTAGAATTGTATCGTTTTGAGAATCTACAAGAAAAATAAAAAATCCAAAACCCAGCTGAACCCATCGCAGCTTTGTAGCTCATTTTTTCGCATGCCACCAAACGAAATCAAAACGAGAGTTATAATCTACAATTTGGTCTGCAAATGCATACATATATATATATACCTGTGTGTGTGCGTGTGTGATTGGCTTGTGGAGAGAGAAGAGCATTTATTACCTCGTGAATGACGGTGGTGAGATTTGCAGTGACTTTATTGTTGGCAATTGTGTTCTTGGCAGTCCGTTCATCTAAGCCGATTTTCAGGAACAGGTCCAGGGGAGGCTGCTCGGTGTTGCTCTCATCTTTCACCCCCATTTTCACCCAGGAAAAAAACCCTAGCTTTTGGTGACCGAACTGAACTGATCCACCCGTATGAACCGTCGTGAAAGAACAGCCAATGTAAGACTCAATGGGTGGCTGCGTGGGAAGAGATTCATTCAGTTTAGGACATGGCACTGAGGATGTGTTTCTTTTTCTATCGAGCTAAAACTCACTAATACTAGCCATAAACCCAAGAAACATAAGTTTCGAGTATTTAAAAAATTTATCTCACAATATTAAATAATAATTTTTTATTTTTTATTTAATTATTTAAAATTAATTTTTACTTATTATTATTTTAAAAATAGTGTCAAAATTTTTTCAAAATAACTAATTTGATAGATTTTTTTAATATATATATACTATAGTATATGAACAATATATGAAATAAAAATTATATTAAATTATAAATTAATCAAATAATTTTGTCAATATGTGTGTACTATTGTGTATGAACAATGTATAAAATAAAAATTATATTAAATTATAAATTAATTAAATATTAATTAATTAATTACATGATAAAATTGAAAGATATAATATTCTTTTAGAAGAAAATATATAAGAAATAAATTTTCAAACTCCTGGATATTTTGTTATATATATATATAAATGTTTAGAATTTGGATTGTCAGTAAAAAGGGAGATAATTTTTATAGGATATGATAAAAAAAAATATATGTGGAGGTTATATATTTCACGTTTAGTAAGTAAAAAATATATTAAAAACATCATTTTCATTCAGATTTTATTCTAATTCGATTTGAAAAATGAACTTTAACCCATTTACATGGGATAAATGAAACGTAAAAGGAGGCTAGGATATTTTTTGCCAGGATAATTAATACAACTGACTGAATTGTCCTGTTCTCTTCTTCTTCTCGCTTTGTCTCCTCGTTTTATTTTTTCACAGATCTTTTTTTTTTAACAAATTTATTTTGTCAATACAAGGCTCTAGCAACATACTTCAGAAGATCAAGACATCTTTTTTAACAAGACAACTAATTTAAATAATGAACTAACTCTAATAAAATAAGAGCAATGCTACATGAACTCAAAAAATAAATTTAAAAATTAGACTTGATAATCTCAGCCATTAATTTTACTGTAGGTCCTAGCATTTATTGGAACCCACTACCTATTCAATGATTGAGATTATCAAGTCTAATTTTTAAGTCCATCTAGCATTACTCATAAAATAATATCTTATATGGATTAAGATTAATTAATAACTAATAATAAATAAATAATTAATAAGAATTTGAGTTAATTATTTTTTTATCCAAATAAATAAAAGGAGATTTTTATTTATGTTGCTGGATTGCGATTGGCCCAGCCCAACAGACGCTTCACATATAACGTTACTGGGTCAAAAGATTAAAAAAGTTTATTAAAGATTATAAAAATCAGTCAAGCTTATGACGTTGACACTTAAATCTTAATGCAGACTTTCTTGGACCCCGAGGAAGACAGCAATGCCTATAAAACGTAAGACTTGGTTCCCAAGTTTATAATACATTATTTCTTTAATTTTTTTTATTTTAAAAACTATTTATCATTAATAAATGAGTATCTCACTTATATTTAATACGAGTAATGATATGTATCTCAAATTTATAATTCAAATTTGCATCTCAAATCAATGAAGACCATAGTGGTCCTATTTAAAAAGGTTGATGAGACTCACTAATTCAATGGTCTTCCTTAATTTGGGATACATAGCACTACTCATTCAATAAACTCCACTTGAATACAAGTTGGGTTGACTCGCCTGAGATATGTGATACGGGTTGGTCCAATTTTTTAGATTTATTTGATAAAAAATTTACTCAAAACTTTGTTTGTGTTTAAATTCATTTCGATCTCTATTTTTCAAAAATTTCCAGTATTTACATCTAATTAAAACAGATTTGAAAATTAAAAACTTTTAAATTTTGAAATTTTTCTCACATTAAAACTCAAATTTCTCTCATTATATAAAGAGTTTGAATTTAGAGATAAAGAGTGGTCTAAATCGTTTCGTGACCAAAAAAGACATCATCCAACGATCGACGTTATCCCAAACTATCTCGAGTTATTGACGTCTTAGATCATCTCAAAATTTTTCATCTAACGCACAATATTCATTTATAAAAAAAAAAAAAAAAAATCCCCCTCATCACAAATTCTATCTTTAATTCTCCCAAAAATCACGCACTTGACTGCCCCAAAAAATTCATTGTCCAAATTAACTCCCACTTAATTCACGCTTTCTCTCTTTGTTGAGTTATAGTCGCTCCCCCCACCCACCCAATCTCTCTCTCCCCCCCGAAATTTAAGCAATGAAATCAGATTCCTTCACCCGTTGCATATATCCCCTAAAAATAGTTTTTCAAACTTGATACAGATCTCTGAAAAATCCCACTCAAATTATGCCCTAATGGCTTGCCAAAATTATAATCGAAAACTTTCAGCTGCTGCTCTCTATCTCCTTGCCTATTCTGCTAGGCAGACTCTCTCTGCCTGTCTGCTTGGGTCTCTCCCCTCAGTTGTTGTTGTTTCCTTCTCTCAGGTATGTCATGTTTTGATTTTTTTCTACTTCCTTCTGTTTTGTTGCCTTGCACACCAACTGTTCGATGAGTTGCCTGTTTGTATCTTATTTTTTTTCTGTTTTTTTTATATAGTCCAGCACATAGATGAGTTGCCAAGCATTTGTTAAACATGATAATCTTGACAATTGTTTAGCCATCCAAGTGTTCGTCATTCACAGCCAGAATACCTCTCTCTGCATCACATTCAAAACCATGGTTAAATTATTCTCCTTTCAAACTAATTAAAAACATGATAGAAATAATGACACTCTTCTCTCACTTCCAAATATAAACTAAAGAAGCAAGTTAATATAAAACATGAGGAGCTCGATAAGTAGTAGTAACTGCTTCATTCAACTCACTCAAGACTAGATGGCAAGAGGCTGTAACATAATGTACTCCACAAACACATCGTTCCCATGTTATAGAAAAACAAACAAGAAATCAATTATTCATCAATTACCTCCAATGCGTTGTGCACAATTCCTTCAGGTCAGTATCACTGAGGAACAATGTCAACGGGACAGACAAATTTGTTGTGGAACAATTATTCATCAATTTGAACGTCAGCAAGTATTTGTAAAAGCATCACAATGGTTTGACAAAGTCCAGAAGTCAATCTACTGCAAATTCAAATCATGTTAGGGAAGGGTAAGCGAAGCCATCTACTATTGGCTCTGAAACTATTCCAGATAGGAAGTTTGACGAAATTAGAACAACCTTCAGATGATTTAGGATATATGATTTCCAAACAATATATGTGAAATTTTAAATGACAATAGTAGCCTTCTTTACTAGGATGGCAGCACGATAAAATGTAGGAGTTTTAAAAAATTTAGGATATTTAATCATACTGCTAATATTGATAGTTTTCTTTATTTTCCTCCCTTGGATACACAATAAACAAGCACTGAAAACTAACTAACTTTTTAATAGAGAAGAGTTACTTGACTAGAATAACCTTCTAGACACCCATCCACCAACCCAACCTAACCCACAAACACACATGCATGTGGATGCACACATCAGCATCTCCTCTTTCTCAAATGACTGTTTTTCTATTTGGATTTTTTTTTTCTGGACAAAACATTTGGTGCTTGCTAGTGTTATTTGCCTTCGTGCCTTTAGGTAGTGGTTTGTGATTTTTTTGTCTAGTAAAAACTCTGACACAGACAAAAAGGGTATCAATTTTTTTGTTAACTTAGCTGTGGCATGTTTGGCCCTTTTAGTTTGCAATATCAGAGTCAACGTCCCCCCCCCCCCCCACAATTCTGTTTTGGCCCTTTTAGTTTGCAAGCATGTTTCCTTGACCATGTTATGTTTTTAGTTTGCAAGAAATTATCTGCTTAAATTTTTTAATTTTCTTTTCTGGCTGACTGTGTTCTATTTTTATTTTTTTTCTCTGTTTTGATGATTACCATACTGGGGTGTTGGTCTCATACTTATGCCTTTTGGCACTTGATTAAATTAGTATAGACACTTGAAAAGGACACTATGAGAGAACCAAGGAAAAATCAGAGATTTTTTTTTTGGGGCACCTCATGGCCGAGAATTTCAACTTTTGTCATCCTTCAACTTTTTTTAGGATCTCAGGCACATCAATTGGGAATAAAACCAACAGCCCAAAGTTGCTATTGAAGATCAAAAGTGGGAAGAAATAGATATGAGCCTTAGAGAAGTGATGATAGACCAGTAGGAGATGATTATTTAAAAGAAACTCTACACTCCAAATTGTTAAGAAGTAGATTATGAATGAGAGGTCTATTGAGGTGTAATTGTAGAACTCCATAGGTCTAGAAGGATTGTAAGTAACTCCCAAAATTATATGAAGTTCCCTAAGTTTTGATTTGCTCTACTTAAAAACCAACACATTTGAGTTACCTAACCAATTAAAGGGGATCGATAACCAGTGAGATTATTAAAAATATTATTATAGTCAAAAAAATTTTCTAAACATATTAAAAGAAAGAGAAAGAAATTTAAATTTATGAGTTACTGATACTCAAGAGTCATTATAGATATTAAATTTCTTATTAAAAATAAAAAGTATAATTTAGATAATATACAATGATGATATATGTTCCTTTTGTTTATATCTCTGTCGGTTCACTATTGTTTTCTCCTTTTAGTTTACGAATCCTAAATAGTTAAGGTGTTCTGTTAATGCTAAATACAAGCATGTTTCCTTGTTCTCACCAAAATTATCTGATTTTTTCTAAAATCTACATTAAATTTTAATTTTGTTTTCTAGCTAACTGTGGTTTTTGAATGTAGTTGTAAACAAACAATACTGGGGTGTTATTGCATTGTTTTTCCTATTTAAAAAATCACGTTGAAGTTTTGTTGTGATTTTTTGCTGCGATTGAGATAATTATGAGTTAATTTTTGTAGAGTGTAGCCATTTTACCTATATTTCATATGTTTATATTATATCATTCCTTTTGTTTATAACAGTATTGATTTTTGGTGGACAAGTTTTTTGTAATTTGGGTTCGAGAGTTCAACGAATTAGATTATTGCCGCTGAAAATTCACTGCAATGGGGTAATTTGGTGCTGCTAAATTGTTTATTATGTTCAAGTGCAAGGTGCATTTTGTTTTGAATTTTAATATAAGATTTAATTTTTTGGCATTGGTGATATGGTTTAATATTAAGAATTAGCACTGTTCATTAAGTTTTTCTCAATATTTTATTTTGTTCAAGGTGTAAGGTGAGTTTTGTTTTGAATTTAGCATTATTTGCTTAATTTTTTTTTTTTCATTTGTTAATTGTTCATTGATTTATGCTCAAGATTTTATTTTGACATTGATTATATTGTTTTCCATGTATGCCCGATGAATCCTATACTATAAGGATTATTTGTTATTTGATTTATTTTCATGCAAGCAATATTACAAACACGAATCATATAAATTCAATTTCATAGATAATTAAATTTCAAAACAAAATTCAAAATTCACCTTGCAGGTGAACAAAATATAATATTGAAGAGAACTTAATGAACATTGTCAAGTCTTAATATTAACAATATGACCAATGACAATTTTGAATGCCGTTTATTTGGGCAACTTAAATATCAAGATATATATTAAAGAAATATGTTTAACATTTAAAATATACACGACGCATTTGGAACCACACCCTAGATGCTCTATAGAAATCTCTGAACTTGCTGTAGAACAAACTGTGGCAACAAATGGTTTGGCCATCTCACGTGATTTCCATGTTACAAGCAATGCCCAATTTGAACGAAGACACCACAACAAAAGTTGACCAACCCTACAGGTGTTTGTTATAAACTAGAATATTTGAAAATCACCATTACATTTTTTTAAAATTTTAACTTATCTTTTTAAATATCATGTATGTATTGTTGGCATCAATCCTCAAACACACATATTAGAAGATCGTCATTCACTCAAGAGTGTGGATGTACCATGTACTCATTGTCAAACATTACATTGGATGGCTGAACAATTATCAAATTCCCGTTCAGGACGTCCTCTATTTGGAACATGTTGCTTGCAAGGAAAGATTCAACTACCTCCACTTATTACACCCCCGACAGAACTTAACGCGTTGTATGATGGCAATGATGACAAATTCAAATCGTTTCAACAACATACACGAGAATGTAATGCAACTAATGCTTTTACAAGTCTTGGTGCTACACTAGATCCAAGATTACTGATAGGAAATGGTCCTACATTATTCACTATATATGGAGAATTACACCATCGAACAGGATCACTCATACCACAACCAAATCAAGAACCAGTATATAGTCAACTATACATTTATGATCCTATTGCAGCCTTAGATGTTCGTAGTCGTAGAAATTCTTAGTTGCAAAGGGACGTTTTAGAAATCATTCAAGACTGTTTGTTGCATGTAAATCCATTCCTAGATAAATTTCAGCAAGCCTATGAGATTTTAAGTCAATCAAATTTGATAGGTCAAAATTTACCAGCTTATCTTCATTATCAACCAGCATTAGATCGACGAAGATATAATCTCCCTACCACGGACAAGCTTGCGGTAATATTACTTGAAGATGGCACTGAGTCAAGTGAAATGAGAGATATCGTTTTACATTTGAAAATAAATAATGAGTTGATGCAGATTAATGAGTGTCACCCCGCATATTTACCCTTGTATTATGTGTTATTGTTCCCCTACGGTGAACTTGGATGAGAACCTGAATTGAGACAGTGGGATAGTTCACTTGGTAGACCCTCAATTAATCGACTTACTCAGTTGCAATATCATAGTTATCGTTTGTTTCAACGTCCAACTGAATATTCAACAATTTTGAGGGGAAAAAACTGTTCCAGTAGTATTTAGTAGAATGCTTGGGCTGCTACAAAACAAAATCGATTGACATACTATAATCTTAATCAATCAAAACTTCATGGCCTTACAGATGTTTGTGCTGATGAGCTGGGTCTTGAATAAATTGGTCAACAAATGATTTTGTCACCTTCCTTCACTGGTAGCGCAAGACATATGTTTGAAATATTTCAAGATTCAATGGCTATTACAAGGTACAATCAACACCCTGATATATTTCTCACCATGACTGCAAATCCCAATTGGCTTGAGATTTCTTCAGCTTTGTTACAACATCAATCAGTTTATGACCATCCTGATTTAGTTGCGAGAGTTTTTGAGTTAAAGAGAAAAGTTTTGATGAAGGAGATAGAAACAACACAATTGTTTGGAAAAAAGGTAGCACATGTTTTTACAATTGAATTCCAAAAACGGGGCCTATCACATATGCATGCACTTCTGTTTCTTCATGGCCTTGATAAAATTCAATCATGTGCTCAAGTAGATAATGTGGTATGTGCTGAATTTCCTGATTCTGACTATAATCCTATTCTTTTTGATACAATCAAAAGTTGTATGGTACATGGATCATCTGGTATTGGCAATCAACGAGCGTCATGTATGAAAAATGGCGTGTGCACTAAGAGGTTTCTTCGAACATTTGTAGAATCAACAAGTATGGATGAAGATGAATATCCTGTCTATAGTCGTCATAATAATGGCCGCGTGTTTACAGTGAGAAGGGGCAACAAGTTGATAATAGGGATGTTGTACCATACAATCCGTATCTTTCCAAGATGTTCAACTGTCATATCAATGTGGAAGTTTGTGCGGGAATAAGATGTGTGAAGTACATTCACAAATATATTTACAAGGGCCATGATCATACCACGATAATGCTGGGAGGAGGAAATGAGATCCAATAATATCTTGATGCAAGGTATATTGCACCGCTTGAAGTTGCTTAGCGATTATTTGATAATCCTTTGCATAAAGAGATTCCAATTGTTGTACGTTTAGAACTTCATTTATCTGTGATGCATCATGTTATTTTTAATACAGTCAAACCAATAGGTGAAATCATTTCTAGAGGTGCACAACAAGACATAACCTTGACTGGTTTTTTTATATATTGTACTTCAAATGAATCTACACGGGCATTGACCTACCAGGAATTTTCACAAAAATTTGTTTGGAATAAAAAAACACATAAATGAACACTTAGACAAAAGGGGTACGCAATTGGTAAAATGTACTTTACTATCTCCAATTCAGGTGAGCAATTTTATCTGCGTTTGTTACTAACTGTTGTAAAAGGACCAACATTATTTGATAACTTACGCACAGTAAATGATGTTATGTACAACACTTTCAAATCAGTATGTGTTGCAAGGGGACTTCTGGAAGATGATGGAGAATGGGTACAATGTATGCAATAAGCTTCATCTATGAAAACCGGATATCAGTTGAGGAGACTATTTAGTATTATTCTCATGGAATGCTCTCCGTTGGATCCACTTGATTTATGGAATCAATTTTCGATGCATATATGTGATAACATAAAGCACAAGATTCATACAATGTTTGGCATTACTAATCCTTCTCATGATCAAATTGAAGATTATGGTATATATTTATTAGACCAGTTGCTCCATGAGTCAGGCAAAAGTTTAGTCGACTTTCCGCCCATGCCACAACCAATTGGGAATTGGAATCCAATAGTTGGTAACAGACTATTGTTTGAACATCAACAACTCCATCATAAAGTCGAACAGTTGGATGCACAAGATGATGTCGATCGCCTCAATGATGCACAACATGTTGCTTATACTGCAATTACTTCATCATTAATTGCAAATAAATGAACTATTTTTTTCTTGAGTGGGGGCACCGACACAAGAAAAATGTTTGTGTGTAATACAGTTGTTAACAAATTGCGCAGCTCTGGCTATATCGTCGTTACTGTGGCTTCTTCCGGTATTACATCTTTATTATTAACAGGGGCCGTACAACACATTCAACATTTTGTATTCCCTTGGATGTGCTTGAAAATTCAATTTGTGAGTTTACCAAACAATCGATAAATACAGAATTATTCAAATTGACTAAACTAATAATATATGATGAAGTACCTATGCAACATAGGTATTGTGTTGAGGTAGTAAATCGTACACTTTAGGATGTTTGTAATAACCAAAAGCCATTCAGGGGATTACTATTGTTTTAAAAGGAGACTTTCGACAAATCTTGACTGTTATACTGAAAGGAGTCCGCGAGTAAATTGTAGGTGCGTCATTGAGGCGATCTGTATTGTGGAGGGATGTACAAGTTTTAACTTTGGAGTTAAACATGCGCTTAACTAACACAAATTCTGAAAAATGTTGAATTTACAAAATTCTTGGTAGAGGTAATATTCCATTGATCATTTAATATATAAAATATCATTTTTTTGTAATTATTATCAATTTATCTTCTCTAATTTTTAGGTAGGAACAAACCCACAAGAAACTGTACAACTTCCATCAACAATACACAAGTGTCATACTTTTCAAGGATTAATATTTAGAATTTATCCACATTTGGATATTGTTGGTTCCGTTACCCCGGACTTCCTAACCGAGCTCACAATTCTTTCTGCAAGGAATGACAACGTGAATGTTATAAATGCCGCAGTAATGAATATTTCACCAGGACAGATAATTACGTATTTAGCAACTGACAAATTGACAGAGGGTGATGACTTGATCGATTGATCACTAATCGATATCCTAATGAATATTTAAACTCTCTAAACTCTGCTAGGTTACCTCCGTTTTAACTAGATTTGAAGGTGGGTAGCCCAATAATGTTACTGAGAAATATAGCGCCGAATGATGGACTTTGTAATAGCACGCGATTGATTGTTGTTAGATGTGTCACACGTGTGATTGAAGCTCAAATTTTAAATGGTGATAAATCTGGCAATTTGGTTTTCATTCCAAGAATATCTTTGTCATCAACATCTTTAGAATTGCCTTTTCAGATGACAAGACGTCAAATTGTTGTCCGATTAACATATACTATGACAATCAATAAATCTGAAGGACAGTCTGTAAAATTCGTTGGGGTTGATCTGCGCACACCGGTGTTTAGCCATGGACATCTGTATGTGACATTATCCAGATGCACATCTTCTAATCTTATATGTGTTCTTCTTCCTGAAAATGGGTCGAATTGTACATCAAACATCGTTTACCCTGAAGTTCTGTTATATAACTTCTTATTCAATAGCAAACAAATGGTACCGTTTATTTACAAATTGCTCCTATCGAATACATATTGAATTAAAATAATCACGTTAACTTTACATTATAATTCATATTTGTAGGATTGGAGTGAACTGGCTAAAGTGGTGAAAAGAATAAATACAACGCGACTTCACCGATGTGGATATCGTAATAAGGTAATTCGATTCTTATATTGTTGCAACGAGATTTATTCTTTTATAACTAATATATATCACTAAAGTTTGGTTTTCTTTCTTTCTGTAAAACTAGGTTGTTGTGCATTCTCCGAACTTGTAGTTTCGCATATGTATTGATACAAGAACATTCAGGAAAGTGATGAAGAGAAAGTTCAAAGACCTACTGGAAGGCTAATTTATTAACTATATCTTCGTGAAGATAGATCATATGTTTGATTCTAGAATTTTTAATATAAACTTGATATTTAATTACTTGCATGATTGCAATTACTGCTATTATGTCTGTAGTGACAGTATTATGATATGATGATGATTTGAATAATTATTCTATAAATTTCATATATGGTTTGGTATATTTTGCTGGTGTCTTGATTTTATTGTAATTTCTCATTCCTAATCATTTTTTCAATTTTTTCTGTTGGTATGTTATTATTTTCATTAAATCACATGAGTGAAAAAAATATTATTTTGTTTGTTGTAATGTTTATTACTTTATTGCTAATGTGATTATTACAATTTTAATTTATATCTTTTATATTGTGTACAGATATAATGGAACAACCTCCAATATTTATACGTAGTAGTACGCGTGTGGCTCTATCAAGCATACAAAAAAATTTTGAAAATGAATCGTTTGAAGATGGAACCCCAATCTCGAAGTTTGGGATGAAAAATGTTGAATTAGGTCGTATGTTACAAATGACAGAGAAAAATATAAGTGATAATTATATTATGCATAAAATAATAGAGACATTTCCCACAACTTGGAATTCTGCAACGGAAAAAAAATTTTTAGACGACAAACCAACCAATGCAGTACGGTTTGTACAATTATTGGTGGAAGCGGAACGCGATATCCATCCATTATGAATACAATTTGAGCAAGGAAAAATGGGTATAGAGACGAATGTTCTAGATCACATAAAAAAAAGAACATTTATTTCATAAACTGCAACAAGAAGGTTTTATGCTGAATAATCCAATTATGTTATATGCTGTTGTTAACACGTTTCCATCTACGTGATCAATTGAAGAAATCAATTAGAAGTTTGAGAATGGCTTCATATATATGATAGAATTGGAGGAGACATTGATAGATATCGAAGATGACATTCTCCCTTCACGAGCATTATAAGACATGAAGGCTCAACTGAACCTACTATGAATAAAACCTCCACAGATGAAGTAATATTTTTTAGGTAAATATTATTTCTCTTTGTTTTTATTATTTGAATGTGGATAAAAGAAAAAATGTATGTTGTTAGAGAATAAATAAACACCTAGTTGTAATCTTTTTTTTTTTAGATCGTATCTTTTGGAAGTCAATTGAATTTTTGATAGTTATATTTGGTCATTTGACAATATCTGCAGACTTAGTTTATTTGTGGGAGTATTGTTTTAATTTTTATTCTATTAGTTATGAATTCTGTTATTATTTAGATAAAGTTGATTATGAATATAGAAATCGTGAATTTTGAATCAAAAATAGAACATTAAATATTGTCAACTGATATATTTTTTCAGATGTTTGAATTATTATTTTTCGGTGGTTATAACATAATTTTTGTAGTGTAACAATTTAATGTGGAAATATATGTTATGAATGTAGTTTGATGTTATAAAACATATTAGTAGACACATTTTTTTCGTCGCTTACTACAATGTTGTATTTTATTTTATATTTATGTATGAGCAAATATTTGTAACTAATTTGCGAATAACATCGTGCCTTCAGGCACAAATAATTACTAGTGTATATATATATAATGTCTTGAAATTTTAATTTTGGTAGGCCGAGCTATTGATTTTTAGCCAATGGTCGTATTCATCCTGTAGGGCAGGCTGGGCACGACATAGGCTAGACCGAGCTGGACCGAATACCTTTTTCACCCAAGGACTTCGGGTCATCAGGAGTTAGGCCAAACCATGATTTCTAACAATGTTATCTAATTGGGCAGGTTCTAGCTACTAACTCATGAAAGGAATTGCACGGATGATTTTTTTGCAGTAGTTTGAAATAGTCCATCCCAAATGACTTTGAATGAGATTTCTGAAATAAGGAATAAAGTCAGAAAGGGATAGACGATATACCCGATTTATCATTTTCAATACTTAAGTTAGTCGATACTTAAAAACGAGTGGATAAGTGTACAGTACGAAGTTATATTAGGGTGCATACATGTGTTCTTCTTCATTGGGGTATTTATACATTTAAATGTGATGATATGACAGCCACTTGAGTACACACAGCCTAGGCTTGGCAGCCTACAGACATCGAGCTGCACAATAAGTGTTTTTTGTCATGCCTCATAAATGTATGGCGATGGAATGCAATTGAACCTGAATGCTTGGGGAAATCGAGCATTTATAGTTTATCGCACTTTTGAACACTAGGTCTTTTCGAAGATCGAGTGTCCTATGCCGAATACTCATGGTCTATCATCGAGCATTTATGGTTTCATGTTGAGCTTTCAATTTGATACCCCGAGGACTATTCGACAGTTTGACATAGGAATTAAGTTGATCTAACAATAATAATTGCTCATTACATAAATATTGTGCACGAGGCACACTTTCCAAGGGCAATTAATTATCAAGATCGGTTGTACACATGTTCATCTTTTTGTGTGTCGTATTCACTTGGTCTAAGAGATACTCGTTACTCGGTTTAGATCCTTTAAAATTCAAGAGACACATCTACAAGTTACAATAAGTCATGTGTTGACTTGTGACTGACGAGCCGTCCACGTCCTGTCAAAAATATTGTGCATACCATTGCTCGTCACTCTTATTTACTTCACGGATTTTACTATTTTGGCCAAAACGAAAAAGTGGATGTGAAGGGGGTTCCTTCCATAGGAGATGAAGTTTTCCCCAAGTCAGTTCAATTAGAAAAGGATCAGCCTGCTGTCTAGACTGTATTTCAGAAGTTTGAACAACAACTTATTTCAATCAAATATACATCCCTGTCAAAGATATTGCTATAGGAGATGGTATATGTGTCTCAACGTCGAGGCACGATCAAGGCCAGCTAGGACGATGACTAATATGTAGCGTCATATTATATACATCAAGACAAACATTTATACATAAAAATTAAATTTAAAAAATTAAATTCTATGCACAACTATGTGAAAAATTATTGGATGGTTTGGAAGTTTTGGTGAGTCTAGTTGAGTTTGAAAGTTTTTGTGGGTTTAGGTCGTGGAACCGGTGGTGATGGGTGGATATAGGAGGTGGACCAGTGGTAATGGGTGATAGGAGTAAAAATTTATGTAATTAGATAAATAATAAATAAAATTAATACGGTATAATTGGATAGGGAATTATTAAGATTTTAAAAACAATTGATTAATTTTTAAACTGTACTAATAATCCTAAATATTATTTAATAAATACAAAAATTTTAAAAATTAACTTGTTAATGTAATAGATTAGGAAATTAAACATTTCAGTGTTAATTTTTAAATTTTAATTTATATATGAAATATATAGGTTAAATAAAAAAAATTAAAAAATTATTTAATTTTTAAATCTATATTGATTATAAACTTCTGAAATAGAAATTATAGATTACAAATATCATTCCAATTTGATACATATCTTTATGTATGAATCAACACTTTACAAATAAAAATTTAAATAATAATGACTAAACATAAAAGTAAATAAGAGTACAAATTCGCAATTTTTGGTGGGAATTTGTGCATAGAATGTCGACTGATTTAAAGGATTATATGACTATTGTCACGATTCGTGAACCCAATACAAAATAGACACAAAATTAGCAGAGTAAATTTAGTTTTAGTAAGTTCGTGTGATAAATGGTGAAATTATTATATCCGTGAAATAAATAAATTGATACAAATTGAGGTAAAACATTACATGCATTCACTAAGCAAGACTTACAAGATATGGACCCATCTAAAAATGGATAGAAAACTTCATAATCTGCTAGTCACTGTCAAGCTATTGGTTAGACAAATTCAAAGATAAAAACAGATTTTGACACGACCTGATTAAAATATGACATAACTTGAACACGACATTACTTATCACATCCCTACGGTCATGGCCGCTGGGTGAAGATTTAACATTCAAAAACTAATGGAATGGGGAAGTGTAAAAGGGAAGACTACTTCGTATATACCAACCGAAGTCAAAACATGTTAATCAAACAACTTTGCAGTTGGCACTTATAGACGATAGGTAAACAGAGTTTCCCTCCAAATTCCAGGGTTTTGTAACGGTCAAGCAATGCAGAGCTACAGTGGGCATAAATAGGATCAGCCTTGAGCAACAATTATGTTATGTTAAAAAAACTCATACATGTTGTGGGGATAGGAAATACAAGTAGCACATCAAAACAGCCACTATAAACCGAGACTTTTACCTACGGGTCCCACTTTATACCTCTTTTTTCCTCGCAATAAAATGGGGCAATAAATTATGAAATGAGTTCTTGTCTAATATTGACATCATGAGGCATTTTGTTGGGTATGAACAAGCGAGAATCATGCGAATCATATAGTGTAAGTGTGTGCATTTGCGCGTGTATGTATGTGTTGGCAGAAGGGAACGAGTAGTCCTAAAATTTCTTGCCATGATCTTGACATAAAGAAAAGTTTGGTTCGACTTGAAATATAACTTTCTACAAAAGGGATAAGAATTATGTATCAAATGGTAGAAAAAACGTGAAAAGAATATGCATTCATTAGGTGCAGGAGCAAATACTAAAAAATAGATGAATCACCTACATGTAGCTAGCTACCCATCTCAATTACCAAAATAAAAAAACAATAATAAAGTTGCCCAACTCCTTTCAATTTCCTCATAATGGTTGAACCAATATCCCAGGAAAAAAAAGAACTACACCTAAAAAATTGGAGATACTGATTAATTTGTCATACGATATTTACTCGTTTCTTATTGTCTCCTTAAAAATGAAAAATCATCCCTAAAAATGAAGAGAAGTAAAATGAGATATAAGGTACCATATAATAAGGTACATCAAGCACAATCATGATGATTATAATTGCTTGCTAGAATCAACAATAAAAGAAATCTTGAAAACGGAGGTACTTTAGAATCAACATAAAAATAGAGAACTTTTTCACATTAACTCACATTTTCTCATTACTTAGGCTCAGCCACCAAAAATCTACTTATGTTATGTGGAAGTAGATCAAGTGTGACCAAAGCACAAATAAGCATTTAGCCAACTAGGCATTTCAGATGTCACAATACTATACTTGCACATAAACAAATAACAGTATTTGCACGGATGATTTCCTACAATGGTATGAAATAACAATCTTCAAGGCGAATCTGATGGTAAATCTTGAAACATGGAACAGTTTGAATGGGGTCAGGGATACACCCGATTTATCCCCTCCAATGTTTAAGTCAATTGTACAGTGTTGAACTATTTTAGCATGCATACCTTAGTCCTGTTTCAATGGGGGTATTTATACCTTTGATTTGTGGCACTCACTAGAGTGCCAATCCTAGGCATCTTTATTCATTGTTCAGTGTAATAATTGCTTCCTCGTCATTAGGTGTGTCTATGATCGGGCCGGGTTAGACCCGTAATTTTTTTTTCGATTTGAGTCCGAATAGGATAAGCCCAAACTCCTTGACCGTGTGAGTTATCGAGCAGGTTGTGCCAAACTAGACTTCGGATAAATGTAAGCTACTTATAGTCAACCCCCCCGCTCACTAAGCAGCCCTACTAGGCGGGCCTTATATATATATATATATATATATATATATATATA
>CAUOFW020001859.1:397824-443971 GCA_963454935.2 Ilex paraguariensis | reverse complement strand
TATATATATATATATATATATATATATATATATATAGTCATTTTTTGACCATTGTTCTTGTCGTCGAAGCATGTGATGATGTGCATCTTTTACAAAATCAACAGATACTCCACCTTGTAATAAATTATAAGTATGCCACTTAACTTACTCAATTAGACAATTTTTTTTCAAACAAAGTGGGTTGACAGGCGGTGGGGCTTGCCAAGCTTGTTCTTGGGCCGAAGGGTTAATGGATTGGATTTTGGGTTAGGTACTAGGTTTGGGGCGCATGCTCAAACCCTCCCTTTAAGTTTATTAAACTCGAATTTAGGCAGATTAATTATCGAGTTACATGTTTATTTTTTTGAATCGAGTAATACATCCGGTGGGTTAACATGACCTATGTACACCTTTATTCGTCGTGCTCCATTAATGTCAAGTGATTAGACAGTTGGGGTTGAATATTTGAGATGGACTGTGCATTTATAACTTGAAGTCCCCACCGAGGCATTAAGTGCTTTACTATAGAGTGCTTGTAACCTACTTCCGAACATGAACATGTAAAAGTAGACGCCGAAATTTCTGCCAGACATGCAAGGGTCGTGCATTTTCTTTTTTGAGAGTTAGACCTGAATCTTTTGTGAACGAGACAACTAATGAAGATTTATCACATCAATACACTGCACAAAATTCATATTTCCATGACAATTAATACCCCGCACACATACTCGATTTTTAACATGCCGTGCACTCTCGGTCTAAGGTGCCTTTTCCTCTGTCCCGGCCGGCCGTAAAAAATCCAACCAATATACTGTGATGGCCCTAGGTTGCCATGTGTCGATTCCTAACTGACAGATCGCCAACATCCCATCAGTATTATATCTGGAGGACATCAATCAAACTCACAATAATAATGAGTGGCATACTAAAAACACAATCTCGAACAATAAATCATTGTTCTTAAAATAATAAAATCATCCAACATCTTTCCACAATATTTATCTTGTTCTAATACATCAATAGCTATGAACAATTTCGATAATTATTGACAAACTTAGCATTCAGCTTACACCAAGTTACCAACGAAATTCAAGGTGGTAACCATCAAATATTTCTTAGTTACTAAGTATATAATATTATCTATATTACTACATTTTAATCTCACTAGAACCCTTTTTACAATTTTTGCCTTAGACCTCTGTCTCAGTCTCAGTCTCAGCAGCGTCAGGAACTTTGCAAAGATTTAGCATCAATCTCCTTCAACCACAATCCTGGAAAAGCATGCTGCAAAAATCAATAGAACACTTAATTCGCAAGTTAAAATAAAATAAAAATCAAAATCAAAATCAAAATCAAACAATACATCGTCATATATATAAAAGAACCGAAAGTTTCGAAACGTTTTTAACATTTACTCACATCTACTTTTGTTTGCACAGAGTTGGGTCTTCTCTTTGGTCTCTGAGACGGCTTGTGTCCCATCATCATCATCATCAAATCCTCCTCAATCTCTCTCCGCGAAAGAGATAACGAGAACTGCGCCTTTTCTCTATTCTCTGCAGGACTGACTTCGCCATCGTTCGGAGACGTACGCGCTGCTCTTCTCTTCCTCAAGTTCCAAGGCCTTACTGTATCGGCCTCCGCTGCGACCACAGCAACTGGCGGCTCTACCACGAATTTCACCTTCTTAATTGCATCTTTCATCTTATCCGCTTCATTCCTTAAATCCGACATCAGTTTCCCTCGCACCGCCTCTAACCCGTCCTGTCCACTACCATATTTCCGACCAACATCCTTCGGCGCCGGCGAAAGATCAAAACTATACGTCCGTATTTTCGGTTCCGACGATCTCAGACGTCCGATCAAACCATTCTCAACCAGCGAAACTGACGAATGACGTTCGATGGTGGTGATTTCGCCATTTAAATCGACCTTCGCGCACCTCATACACTTCCGTCTCCCCCAAGTCACACTAGGCGACATCGTGAAACTGGGCAAAAACTTCGATCTTTTTACTCCCATCGCCGTCAATCCTCTCTTATTCTCTTCTCTTCCACCGAAAACCACCATTTAAATGCTCGTACACACACAAACACACAATCGAAATCTCAAAGCTCTCTTTCCTGTCTCTCTATCTCTCTTGTCCCAAACCCTAGCAAGACAGAGAGGGGACAAGAGAGAGAGTCCCGCTTATAAACGCTAAAGCACGAGCTGGGGTGGTGGGTTTGTTCTAGCGGTTAATCATAAAACGGGGATCCTTCCGCCTATCCGGAGTCGTACTATAATTTAATCCGAGATTAAGACAGACTTGCTTTAATTCCTTGTAGAGTAAGGATCGGAAATAGTATCTTAGTTTGATAACAACATCTTTGGAATTCCAAATTGTATCTGACATTAGTAAAGATGATTAGATTAGTGGTTTCGTTAATTTTTTTTTAACGGGATTCTCTTATTTAAGAGTTTTTATTTATTTGGGATACTATCTAAATTTGAGATATAAAGTATTTTTCGTAAATATCCAATAATAAAAAAGGAAGTTACAATGAATTAACAAAAATTAGCTGTAATTTAACTTTAAGATAAACTAAAGTCATTATTACTAGTAACTAGACTTTAATAACACATTCTTTTTTATAAAAAAAAGTTTCATTAAGCAATGTCATATAATTTATTGCCGTCAAACAAAATTGCATAAAATATTGATTAAATTTGAAAAAAGATAATAAAATTTTAAAATAAAAGATACAAAATACAAAATAAATGTTAGTTTCACAAAAAAAAACACTTAAAAAACCCGATATCTAACCACAGAAAAAGATTGAATACATTTTTTTATTGCAAGAAGTTGAGTAAATATTGACCTATTGAATTTTTTTTCCTCTAAATAAGTTAAATGTGCTTAGATTATCAAAATCAAATTACTCATATTTAACCTAATTAAAAGAAAAATAAAATTATTTATGCTTAATACTAAATTATCCGTTTATTATTTGTGGTAGTATAAAAGGCAAAGATTTCCTACATCTTGTTATAAGATTCACCAAAAAAAAAAAAAAAAAAGGTCGGGAAGTCTTATTGTACGATAATCTTTGCTTCGGCGTGTGGCTTAGCGGCTCCCATCTATTGCACGTATGAAAGCTGATAAAGCGAGTTAGGGTTTGTTTGGATGAATTTTTAGGGAGGACTTGAATTAATTTTTTTAAACTCCGTTAAATTCAAATTTTTTTTTACAAATATGAGAATCAACATTGAATTCGATTCATACCTATGTTTGATATGCAATAAATATATATGTATGACTCATAGATATATCATAATTATTAATAATTATTTATCTTATAAATGATCTCGTTGATCAATCTAATTAATACTCATATTAAAAGGTATAATTATTTTTTGCATGTTTAACCCATCTTTTTAAACTCATCTAGATTTAACGAAATTCATGATCATGAGTTTAATATTTGAGTCAATTGCGGGCCAGGTTTAGGAACTCGGAATTAAATTTTCAAAACAAATATGAAGTTTGGAGGTCATTTAGACTATTTTCCCCTACTTGTCTCGATTGAGAATATAATTTACCTTTAACATAAATTGGCTTCCTTAATCATCATGTGCTGCATTAGCTAGATGTAGATTTTGGGATCAAACTGTAGACATTTTTGCTGCTTCTCTTACTTTTTCAAGCATTAAATCTTATTTCCAAACGAGTTAAAAACACTTTGGAAACCATATTGTAATCTCTCAAAATGCTAAGTGCTTTGGATAAGTTGCTCATGCAATTAATGTTGCAGACTCTATGTACTGGCTTACATAAATATCCCATGCTTGGAGGTTAATGTGCTTTTGTTATTGTCTTTATGAATTTAGAATAAAGGATTTAAAATTAACTTGTTGGTTTCATTAGTGCATTTTTTTTTCAATTCGTTAACCATAGATTGTAGTCATAGTTGGATCAAATGGAATTATGCAGGTATCTAACACACTTGGGCTATGAAGTTGTTTATTTGCAGAATTTCACTGACGTTGATGACAAGGTGAGAAGTACAATGCAACATCTTAGGTCTTAGTTTATGCTTGATTGATTACATTTCAAGGTTTTGAAGGTTGATGGGTTTTCGTTTTCGAATTTGAATCTATTCAACATTCTTGATTGTTCTCTCTCCTAAATTATTTTTCGAGAAAAATGTATTGTACTTGGTTCTAAATGGTGCTTCTAATTACAATGAAAAGTACCAAGTTCAACTCTACCCAACAAAACCTTGTATTAACAGTGTTGGCATCAGTTATAGGAATCATGTTTTGTCATTATGCTCTATTAAGGATCATACTTTCTCCTAAACCATATTTATCCTAACTTTTTTTACTATTTCAATAATTACAAAAGAAAATAATTATTTCAATGCAACAGTACTCAAAATATTAGAGGTGTCAAACTCAAAATATTAGGGGTGTGTCAAACGTTTTGGGTTGGGTAATTTCGTGTCGGATTGATTTTGTATTTGTGTCAAAAACCCTAAAAAATGAACCTGACCTTTTTAATAATTGTGTTGAGATGTGTAAACACTAACTTAATCGGATTATGAAACGGGTTACTCGAACCCGACTTGTTTGACTTGTTTAATAAATAGGTTATTTTTGGGTTAACATACATACATTGACTTGTTTATCTTGTCTAACACATACAACTTGTTTCACATTTGTTCACTACAATTAAATACACTATTCAATCATTCATCTAAAATTTTAAATAATTTTTGCACCAATAACAAATTGTATCTCATCAATGAAATTAATTAAAGTGCATTCAAGATTGAACCCAAAAATTAAAACAAGAATTATATTAGTATATTGTCATAATAACGTTAACAACTATATTGCGAATTGTCACAGCTAAAGCAAGAACTAATAAGTGGAAATGAAAGTTAGATTAGAGTTATATTTATTTTTGCTTTTATATACTTGGATAAACGGGTTAAAAGGGTCTACAATGAGTTAGGTTGAGTTCGTGTCTGAATTATGTCAACCCGTTTAAAATATAAGGGTTAATCGAGTCAAAATTAGATTGACCTGATTTTGATATGAACTCGACGTGATATTTTTCGTGTTTAAATATGTTGACCCATGTTCAGTTCGTGTCAAAAATTAACAGCCCTACAAAATATGACGCCAACATACTGAAAATATGACTATACTAATAAGCAAGGAGTTGTATTTCCATCTGATTGTTAAATCATAAATGTCATGAGGAAAATTGTGCCTTCAATTAGAAATACCGTAATTGAAGCTTAGAGATGTGAGGTAACTATATGCTAGATATATGACTCGTGTAATGCTCTGTAGCTGTTGATCACAGGGTGTGGTTGAGCTTTTGGTATTATTTGTACGTACTTCTAATTGTCCATCAACTCGTGCTGTTGTTTACAACTGGTGAATTTAGGCTATGGTCTGTCGACGACCACACTTCAACTTTTCTATTCCCTATAAAACTCAGCTCCTGGCTGTGATTCTTTCCTGTAGTATTGCCAAGGAGAATAACTGGCTTAAGGGCAAGGCTCCTCTCCTCTCAACCTTCTCTCGAAACGCTTTCTACCCAATCACACTGCAAACTTAATGAGCAAATGTTCGAGATATTTTAGGGAGGGTGTGCATGAGGAGGACTTCGCTGGAAGAAAGTTAAAGTTCCTTTACTCTTTTTTGTCTCTAACTACTTTCTGGAAAGGTGATATCTAGAAATTTCAGGCAGAAATATCTGGCTACAGCAGCAAGTGTTTCAAACTTCAGTAAATTTTATAAATTCTCACAAATTAATCCTACATTTACAGTGATAAATTTTAGAGATTAAAACCTTGGACAACGGAAATTCATAATGTGTTTCTATTTTTTCCATAAATGGTCGCAAGCAACTTTGAGTTTTGATGTCAATGGACTCCGTGGAAAGTGAGAATAGACACATTTTGTAATGTCCTGTTACTGAGTACGATTCAATTCTACTTGGCAATAAAAATTGAAAAATGCCAATTTATTGCATGCCTGGAGTAAAGTATGCATTCATTTCTTTGGACCAAAGTGTTGCATTTATTTTATTATATTACATACACTTTCGTCAACATAGAATATAAAAGATCTTGGAAAACAGAGAGAACCGGTTCTGGGCTCTTACAACTTCAATTTCTCTCTCATCAGTTGGTTGTTTTTGTGATTTTCATAGTGGCTATAAGAGCTGAGGTCGTCGGAGTGAATTTGGGGTTCTTTTGATGCTAGAGATTATAGTTGGAGGCTCAGTTCTCAATGGACGGAAGCGTAGAAAGTCGAAGAGCAGGAAGATGGTGGCCTTCATTGTGATCGTGGAGCAAACCTTGCGGGTCTATTTCAAGTTAGAGGAAGTAGAGAGCGTGTGTGTGTGACAGAGAGAGAGAGAGAGAGAGAGGGAGGGAGGGAGAAGGACGATGATGTGGTTGGTGGCTATAAAGGTAATGAGTTCCGTGGTTGTCCGGTGAGAGTAAAAGTGTTCAAGTAATGTTACTTCTCTGCAGCTTATTATTATATGGACCATTACCTTGATAAGACTGGAAGTGACACATCTCAAAAGTAATTGTCACAAATTGTTCATTTTCTTTGAATATTAAATATCTTTGGGGAATAACTTTCTTTTTGTTTTCCCAAAAGGTATGAATAACAACTTGAACAATATGAAGAGTATAATCTTTCTGAACTTTTTTCTTTTCCCTTGTTTCCTTTTTTATTTTATTTACACCCCCATATTTTCAAGTTCTCTTAAGGCCACTCTGATACATCTTGTTTGTTTGTCTCCTAAAAAAGGCCGCGGTTAGTTGGATACTTGCAGGCGTGCAGCTTTGTAAATTTGATGCTACTTGGCGAAAGAAATTAATGCTTATGTGCCTGTATGTTTCTTGTCTATATGATACACTGAAACTAATTCTGTGTGAGACAAATATGCAAAATATGGATTACTCTTCAGTCACAGCATGTGTGGCTTATGCAAAATGTAGATTACTCTTCAGTAGCAGCATATGTGGCTTCTTGCATGGGACTTTTGTTTCCTCCTTTTTTTTGAAGATGTGATTATTCTTGTGTTTATCAATTTTTGATGTTGTTTGCAGATAATTGAAAATGGTTGCGCTTATACAGTTGACGGGGATGTATACTTCTCTACTGATAATTTCCAATTGTATGGTCCCTTATGTGGAAGGAAGCTAGAAGATAACAGAGCTGGTGAACGTGTAGCTATTGATTCCAGAAAGAGAAATCCTGCTGACTTTGCACTGTGGAAGGTGCAAAATCTTCACAATTCACATTATGGTTATGGTTATGGTTATTCTTGTTGGGAAAATAGGCTTTCCCATAAGTGTAAATCAATGGAAGCAATATAAATAAAATAACAGAAAATAAGTAAGCACACAAGATTTACGTGGTTCCCTCAAATAACTTGAAGTACATCCACGACGACCGGTAGGTCAGTTTTTTCCACTATCACCAAATCAGATTACAAAGTGGCCAAAAGGCATAAGCCTTACAAACACACCAAGGTGTAAATCACAAGAGGAAAATACCTCACAAAATAAGTGAACCAAATCTCCAAGAACAAACCGCAAGAAACCCAAATATCAAGTGAAGAAATGTTACCCACTTGAAGAACAAATTTGCAGATTTTTCTGGCACCAAAAAGGAGAAGAAGAAGGCTGAATTTTTGTTGAACCAAAGACTGCCGAAAATATGTCTTCTTGCCAAACCAACAGAGAAAAGATGAACCAAAGAAAAGGACAAAACTTATAGTCTTTGGTGGCTGCCAAATTCCTTTTAACTTGAAGACTCCAAACCAAGCCTTGGATAAGAGTCATACACGGGTAAGCCACCAAAAAATTAGCAAATTGATGAGTCCCACAAAGGAGGGAAACCCAACAATTCTCCCCCTCCCGACTTATGTGGAGGATTCGACCATCCCCGCCAACAGTCGACACTTCTCATGCTTGTCCTTAGTCAATGCCTTAGTTAACATATCCGAAGTGTTATCATCAGTGTGAATTTTTTCAAGTTGTAACAACTTATCATTCAAGACATCACGAATCCAATGATATCTAACATCAATATGTTTCGATCTCGAATGAAATGAAGAATTCTTGCTCAAGTGGATTGCACTCTGACTATCACAATGAAGGACATACCTTTCTTGTTTCAAACCCAACTCTTGTAAGAATTCCTTCAACCACAATAATTCTTTGCAAGCTTCAGTGATGGCGATGAACTCAGCTTCTGTGGTGGAGAGAGCAACACATTTCTGTAATCTTGATTGCCATGCCACTGCTCCCCCTGCAAAAGTAATCAAATAACCAGAAGTAGATTTTCGACTATCAACATCACCAGCCATATCAGAATCTGTGAACCCATCAAGAATAGGCTCGCCTTTACCAAAACACAAACTCATCTTTGAAGTGCCCTGAAGATACCTCATAATCCATTTCACTGCTGCCCAGTGTTCTTTCCCTGGATTAGACAAAAATCGACTGACAACCCCAACTGCGTGAGCAATATCCGGTCGAGTACAAACCATGGCGTACATCAAAGAACCAACTGCTGAAGCATAGGGAATTTTCTGCATCTCATTTCTCTTTTCATCACTTGTAGGACACTGACTTGAGCTTAGTTTGAAGTGGCCTGCAAGTGGACAATTAACAGGCTTTGCTTTGTCCATATTGAACCTCTCAAGAACCTTTTTAATATAATTCTCTTGAGATAACCAAATCAGCCCATGTGATCTGTCACGAACAATTCTCATCCCAAGAATTTGCTTTGCTGGACCCAAATCCTTCATGGCAAAGGACTTACTCAACTCTGACTTCAACTTGCTAATCTTACTCGTGTCTTGGCCCACAATAAGCATATCATCAACGTAAAGCAAGAGAATAATAAAATTACCATCTTTATATTTCTTCACAAACACACAATGGTCTGAAGTGGTTCTTGAATACCCATTCTCACTCATGAAAGCATCGAATTTTCTGTACCACTGCCTCGGTGCTTGCTTCAATCCATACAAGCTCTTCTTCAATTTGCAAACTAACTGATCATTACCCTTATCTTTGAAGCCCTCAGGTTGCTCCATATAAATTTCCTCTTCTAAGTCACCATGCAAAAATGCGGTCTTCACATCAAGCTGCTCAACTTCTAAATTCATACTCGCAGCTATACCAAGCACAGTTCGAATGGAGGACATCTTCACAACTGGTGAGAAGATCTCATCAAAATCAACTCCCTTTCTCTGATCAAAACCTTTCACGACAAGTCGTGCCTTGAATCTCGGTTGAGAACTGTTCCCATCATTCTTTCGTCTGAAGACCCATTTATTTTTCAAAATTTTCTTCCCTTTAGGCGGCTTCACCAAATCATAGGTGTGATTCTCATGCAAAGACTTCATTTCCTCTTTCATTGCCTTGAACCATTCAGTTTTGTTCTCATGCTTCAAGACTTCTTGATAAGTCCCTGGCTCCCCCTGATCTGATATCATCACATACTCATTTGAAGAATATTTTCTGGATGGCTGTTTTTCTCTAGTAGATCTCCTTAACGGTGTCTGTGGTAGTGGCTCTTGGGGTGGTTGCTCCCCCTCAATCTCTGGCTCAACATCATCTTCTGCTGCATCATCATGAGGTGTTTGCACTTCCTCGTCAATATCATGAACAGCAGAGGGATTGAGAGGATCTAAATCAACAAGATCATCAGTACTAGACTCAGCTGACTCAAGCTTGTCGATGTCTTCAATAGTCTGATCTTCCAAGAAAACAACATCTCGGCTTCTGACAACTTTCTTGTCAACTGTATCATACAACCTGTATCCAAATTCTTCATGCCCATAGCCAAGAAATATGCATTGCTTTGCTTTTGGATCAAGCTTGGACCTTTCATCTTTTGGAATATGAACAAAAGCTCTGCAGCCGAATACCCTCAAGTGATCATAGGAGACTTCCTTCCCTGTCCAAACTTTCTCTGGCACATCACCATTCAACGGAACTGAAGGAGACAAATTGATAAGATCAACTGCGGTCCTCATTGCCTCACCCCAAAAGGATCTTGGCAATTTAGAATGTGAGAGCAAACATCTGACTCTCTCAAGAATGGTGCGATTCATTCTCTCTGCAACCCCGTTCTGTTGAGGTGTCTTTTTAACTGTCTTTTCATGCCTGATACCATGATTTGTGCAATACTGATCAAATGGTCCAATATATTCACCACCATTATCCGAGCGAACACATTTCAACTGTCTACCTGTTTCTCTTTCAACCTTGGCCTGAAAAATCTTAAACACATCTAGAACTTGATCTTTAGTTTTCAGTGTATAAGCCCAAACTTTTCTAGAGTGATCATCAATAAAAGTGACAAAGTATAGAGCACCACCAAGTGTCCTAACTTTCAAAGGACCACATACATCAGAATGTACCAAATCTAAAACATGAGATTTTCTAGATGCAATGTTTCTACGGAATGATATTCTGTTTTGTTTACCATGGAAACAATGAACACAAGTTTTCAAAGGCGTACCTTTTATCCCCACTAGAAGCTCTTTCTTGGACAAAACTTGCAATCCTTTTTCACTCATATGTCCAAGCCTTCTATGCCATAAATCAGTGGATGAGTCATTCTCTAAGGTATTCACAACACCCTTGCAGATTTTTGCTTGCATAGTGTAAAGAGAACAAGTCTTCTTTCCTTTTGCTACCACTAGAGAACCTTTGGAGAGCTTCCATTTTCCATTACTGAAATTGTTGATGTAGCCTTCATCATCTAACTTTCCAGCAGAGATTAAATTGAGTCGAATATCTGGTACATGCCTCACATCTCTAAGCAGCAATTTGCATCCAATATTTGTTTCCAAGCAAATGTCACCCATGCCGACAATTTTTGACACATCTTCATTTCCCATACGGACATTCCCAAAATCACCTTGTGAGTAAGAAGTAAAGAAATCAGCCCGCGAAGTAACATGAAATGAAGCTCCAGAATCAATTACCCAATCCGTCTCTTGGCCAATCAAATTAACGCTAGCATCATCACGGATAATCATGAGTTCATCATCGGTAACTACAGCTGTATCAATTTGCTTTTTCTCTGAATTTTTCTCTTTGTTCTGCTCCTTGAACTTGAGTTTTCTACATTCCCGCTTCATGTGCCCTTTCTTGTGACAATAATAGCATTCAACATCCTTTTTTGACATCGAGCTTGAACGACCTCTAGATTTATCACGGTTGTGCGGAACCCTACTCTTACTCCTGCCTCTCCCCCGGTTTTCCATTACAAGTGCCTCGGAGTAAGAAGAACCTGATGATTTTCTTCTTGTTTCTTCATTCAACAAACTGCTGGTAACTTGACTCATTGTTACCACTCCATCAGGTGCGGAGTTACTAACTGTGACCACCAAAGTTTCCCAGCTTTCGGGAAGTGAACTAAGAAGTAACAAAGCTTGCAACTCATCATCAAAAGTAATTTTCATGGCGGCCAACTGATTCACAATGCTCTTAATCTCATTCAAATGCTCTGCAATAGAAGTACCCTCCTTATATTTAGAGTTCACAAGCTTTCGAAATAAAAAGGCTTTATTCACTGCCGTCTTTCTATCATACAAACTCTCCAATTTGGTCCAAAGACCATGTGCAGATTTTTCTGTAGAGACATGATGAAAGACACTATCATCAATCCATTGCCGAATAAAACCGACAGCTTTCCGGTCTAGCTTTTTCCACTCGTCATCTTTCATCCCTTCCGGTTTGCCACTATCACCCTCTATGGGTCCATTCAAATCTTTACAAAATAAAAGATCTTCCATTTTAGTTTTCCAAGTCACCCAATTTGTGCCATTGAAACTAACCATACGTCCAACGTTGCCGTCCATAATTCACACACAGAAATATAACGAATCGGAACCGAATTAACCAATTGCTCTGATACCAGATGTTGGGAAAATAGGCTTTCCCACAAGTGTAAATCAATGGAAGCAATATAAATAAAATAACAGAAAATAAATAAGCACACAAGATTTACGTGGTTCCCTCAAATAACTTGAGGTACATCCACGACGACCGGTAGGTCAGTTTCTTCCACTATCACCAAATCAGATTACAAAGTGGCCAAAAGGCATAAGCCTTACAAACACACCAAGGTGTAAATCACAAGAGGAAAATACCTCACAAAATAAGTGAACCAAATCTCCAAGAACAAACCGCAAGAAACCCAAATATCAAGTGAAGAAATGTTACCCACTTGAAGAACAAATTTGCAGATTTTTCTGGCACCAAAAAGGAGAAGAAGAAGGCTGAATTTTTGTTGAACCAAAGACTGCCGAAAATATGTCTTCTTGCCAAACCAACAGAGAAAAGATGAACCAAAGAAAAGGACAAAACTTATAGTCTTTGGTGGCTGCCAAATTCCTTTTTAACTAGAAGACTCCAAACCAAGTCTTGGATAAGAGTCCTACACGGGTAAGCCACCAAAAAATTAGCAAATTGATGAGTCCCACAAAGGAGGGAAACCCAACAATTCTCCCCCTCCCGACTTATGTGGAGGATTCGACCATTCCCGCCAAAAGTCGACACTTCTCATGCTTGTCCTTAGTCAATGCCTTAGTTAACATATCCGAAGTGTTATCATCAGTGTGAATTTTTTCAAGTTGTAACAACTTATCATTCAAGACATCACGAATCCAATGATATCTAACATCAATATGTTTCGATCTCGAATGAAATGAAGAATTCTTGCTCAAGTGGATTGCACTCTGACTATCACAATGAAGGACATACCTTTCTTGTTTCAAACCCAACTCTTGTAAGAATTCCTTCAACCACAATAATTCTTTGCAAGCTTCAGTGATGGCGATGAACTCAGCTTCTGTGGTGGAGAGAGCAACACATTTCTGTAATCTTGATTGCCATGCCACTGCTCCCCCTGCAAAAGTAATCAAATAACCAGAAGTAGATTTTCGACTATCAACATCACCAGCCATATCAGAATCTGTGAACCCATCAAGAATAGGCTCGCCTTTACCAAAACACAAACTCATCTTTGAAGTGCCCTGAAGATACCTCATAATCCATTTCACTGCTGCCCAGTGTTCTTTCCCTGGATTAGACAAAAATCGACTGACAACCCCAACTGCGTGAGCAATATCCGGTCGAGTACAAACCATGGCGTACATCAAAGAACCAACTGCTGAAGCATAGGGAATTTTCTGCATCTCATTTCTCTTTTCATCACTTGTAGGACACTGACTTGAGCTTAGTTTGAAGTGGCCTGCAAGTGGACAATTAACAGGCTTTGCTTTGTCCATATTGAACCTCTCAAGAACCTTTTTAATATAATTCTCTTGAGATAACCAAATCAGCCCATGTGATCTGTCACGAACAATTCTCATCCCAAGAATTTGCTTTGCTGGACCCAAATCCTTCATGGCAAAGGACTTACTCAACTCTGACTTCAACTTGCTAATCTTACTCGTGTCTTGGCCCACAATAAGCATATCATCAACGTAAAGCAAGAGAATAATAAAATTACCATCTTTATATTTCTTCACAAACACACAATGGTCTGAAGTGGTTCTTGAATACCCATTCTCACTCATGAAAGCATCGAATTTTCTGTACCACTGCCTCGGTGCTTGCTTCAATCCATACAAGCTCTTCTTCAATTTGCAAACTAACTGATCATTACCCTTATCTTTGAAGCCCTCAGGTTGCTCCATATAAATTTCCTCTTCTAAGTCACCATGCAAAAATGCGGTCTTCACATCAAGCTGCTCAACTTCTAAATTCATACTCGCAGCTATACCAAGCACAGTTCGAATGGAGGACATCTTCACAACTGGTGAGAAGATCTCATCAAAATCAACTCCCTTTCTCTGATCAAAACCTTTCACGACAAGTCGTGCCTTGAATCTCGGTTGAGAACTGTTCCCATCATTCTTTCGTCTGAAGACCCATTTATTTTTCAAAATTTTCTTCCCTTTAGGCGGCTTCACCAAATCATAGGTGTGATTCTCATGCAAAGACTTCATTTCCTCTTTCATTGCCTTGAACCATTCAGTTTTGTTCTCATGCTTCAAGACTTCTTGATAAGTCCCTGGCTCCCCCTGATCTGATATCATCACATACTCATTTGAAGAATATTTTCTGGATGGCTGTTTTTCTCTAGTAGATCTCCTTAACGGTGTCTGTGGTAGTGGCTCTTGGGGTGGTTGCTCCCCCTCAATCTCTGGCTCAACATCATCTTCTGCTGCATCATCATGAGGTGTTTGCACTTCCTCATCAATATCATGAACAGCAGAGGGATTGAGAGGATCTAAATCAACAAGATCATCAGTACTAGACTCAGCTGACTCAAGCTTGTCGATGTCTTCAATAGTCTGATCTTCCAAGAAAACAACATCTCGGCTTCTGACAACTTTCTTGTCAACTGTATCATACAACCTGTATCCAAATTCTTCATGCCCATAGCCAAGAAATATGCATTGCTTTGCTTTTGGATCAAGCTTGGACCTTTCATCTTTTGGAATATGAACAAAAGCTCTGCAGCCGAATACCCTCAAGTGATCATAGGAGACTTCCTTCCCTGTCCAAACTTTCTCTGGCACATCACCATTCAACGGAACTGAAGGAGACAAATTGATAAGATCAACTGCGGTCCTCATTGCCTCACCCCAAAAGGATCTTGGCAATTTAGAATGTGAGAGCAAACATCTGACTCTCTCAAGAATGGTGCGATTCATTCTCTCTGCAACCCCGTTCTGTTGAGGTGTCTTTTTAACTGTCTTTTCATGCCTGATACCATGATTTGTGCAATACTGATCAAATGGTCCAATATATTCACCACCATTATCCGAGCGAACACATTTCAACTGTCTACCTGTTTCTCTTTCAACCTTGGCCTGAAAAATCTTAAACACATCTAGAACTTGATCTTTAGTTTTCAGTGTATAAGCCCAAACTTTTCTAGAGTGATCATCAATAAAAGTGACAAAGTATAGAGCACCACCAAGTGTCCTAACTTTCAAAGGACCACATACATCAGAATGTACCAAATCTAAAACATGAGATTTTCTAGATGCAATGTTTCTACGGAATGATATTCTGTTTTGTTTACCATGGAAACAATGAACACAAGTTTTCAAAGGCGTACCTTTTATCCCCACTAGAAGCTCTTTCTTGGACAAAACTTGCAATCCTTTTTCACTCATATGTCCAAGCCTTCTATGCCATAAATCAGTGGATGAGTCATTCTCTAAGGTATTCACAACACCCTTGCAGATTTTTGCTTGCATAGTGTAAAGAGAACAAGTCTTCTTTCCTTTTGCTACCACTAGAGAACCTTTGGAGAGCTTCCATTTTCCATTACTGAAATTGTTGATGTAGCCTTCATCATCTAACTTTCCAGCAGAGATTAAATTGAGTCGAATATCTGGTACATGCCTCACATCTCTAAGCAGCAATTTGCATCCAATATTTGTTTCCAAGCAAATGTCACCCATGCCGACAATTTTTGACACATCTTCATTTCCCATACGGACATTCCCAAAATCACCTTGTGAGTAAGAAGTAAAGAAATCAGCCCGCGAAGTAACATGAAATGAAGCTCCAGAATCAATTACCCAATCCGTCTCTTGGCCAATCAAATTAACGCTAGCATCATCACGGATAATCATGAGTTCATCATCGGTAACTACAGCTGTATCAATTTGCTTTTTCTCTGAATTTTTCTCTTTGTTCTGCTCCTTGAACTTGAGTTTTCTACATTCCCGCTTCATGTGCCCTTTCTTGTGACAATAATAGCATTCAACATCCTTTTTTGACATCGAGCTTGAACGACCTCTAGATTTATCACGGTTGTGCGGAACCCTACTCTTACTCCTGCCTCTCCCCCGGTTTTCCATTACAAGTGCCTCGGAGTAAGAAGAACCTGATGATTTTCTTCTTGTTTCTTCATTCAACAAACTGCTGGTAACTTGACTCATTGTTACCACTCCATCAGGTGCGGAGTTACTAACTGTGACCACCAAAGTTTCCCAGCTTTCGGGAAGTGAACTAAGAAGTAACAAAGCTTGCAACTCATCATCAAAAGTAATTTTCATGGCGGCCAACTGATTCACAATGCTCTTAATCTCATTCAAATGCTCTGCAATAGAAGTACCCTCCTTATATTTAGAGTTCACAAGCTTTCGAAATAAAAAGGCTTTATTCACTGCCGTCTTTCTATCATACAAACTCTCCAATTTGGTCCAAAGACCATGTGCAGATTTTTCTGTAGAGACATGATGAAAGACACTATCATCAATCCATTGCCGAATAAAACCGACAGCTTTCCGGTCTAGCTTTTTCCACTCGTCATCTTTCATCCCTTCCGGTTTGCCACTATCACCCTCTATGGGTCCATTCAAATCTTTACAAAATAAAAGATCTTCCATTTTAGTTTTCCAAGTCACCCAATTTGTGCCATTGAAACTAACCATACGTCCAACGTTGCCGTCCATAATTCACACACAGAAATATAACGAATCGGAACCGAATTAACCAATTGCTCTGATACCAGATGTTGGGAAAATAGGCTTTCCCACAAGTGTAAATCAATGGAAGCAATATAAATAAAATAACAGAAAATAAATAAGCACACAAGATTTACGTGGTTCCCTCAAATAACTTGAGGTACATCCACGACGACCGGTAGGTCAGTTTCTTCCACTATCACCAAATCAGATTACAAAGTGGCCAAAAGGCATAAGCCTTACAAACACACCAAGGTGTAAATCACAAGAGGAAAATACCTCACAAAATAAGTGAACCAAATCTCCAAGAACAAACCGCAAGAAACCCAAATATCAAGTGAAGAAATGTTACCCATTTGAAGAACAAATTTGCAGATTTTTCTGGCACCAAAAAGGAGAAGAAGAAGGCTGAATTTTTGTTGAACCAAAGACTACCGAAAATATGTCTTATTGCCAAACCAACAGAGAAAAGATGAACCAAAGAAAAGGACAAAACTTATAGTCTTTGGTGGCTGCCAAATTCCTTTTAACTTGAAGACTCCAAACCAAGTCTTGGATAAGAGTCATACACGGGTAAGCCACCAAAAAATTAGCAAATTGATGAGTCCCACAAAGGAGGGAAACCCAACAATTCTACCCCTTGTCATACCATAAGTATCTTCTATTTTCCAGGCTGCAGAGCCTTGTGCGCGTCCCTGGGGTCCTGGAAGACCAGGGTGGCACATAGATTGCAGTGCGATGAGTGCCCATTATCTGACCTACACATTTGACATTCATGGTGGTGGGATGGATCTTATCTTACGGCATCACGAAAATGAAATTGCCCAGAGAGCAATATCAGTTATTGGATTCATAATGGGTTCGTTACAGCAAATGGTGAGAAAATGTCAAAATCACTTGGTAACTTCTTCACCATTGGTGAGGTAAAAAATGTGCAGATTTATTTTTATATATGTTTGAAATTTTTAGATCTTTTATTTGGTCGCAATTTAGCTAGAGCAGAAGCAAAGCTCATACTAACCCTTTTGTGTACCATCCACTTGCTTTGAGGTATTTTTTAATGGGCACACATTACAGATCACCTGTCAATTACTCAATTGAACAGATAGAAATTGCATGAGAGTCTGTTTTCTATGTATACCAGGTAAAAAGTGTGTCTAAGGTCCAAGGTTCTTCCATTGGATGTGTAATGATTCATCTGGTCATGAATGTGGCAAAACTTCTGCATGTGCGTGTGTATGCATGTTGATAGCACATTGCTCATGTGATTTATATGCTGGAAAGAGACATAACTCTCCATTCTTGGTCAGGCTGTACTACTCTGTAATCTAATATATTGACAACCATTTTGTCCTATGGCCAATCAGAACCATGGCACATCAGATGTTGCATTGTCTGTCATGCTAATGTTATGTTTGGTTTTAATATCCACATAGACACACTGGCAGTAATTGACACATCCTCTCAACAAAGAAAATCATTCAGAGTGTTTTCGTGATTGATAGACGCTACAAGATTGTAAAGATGCTTTATCATTATTTCGAGAAGGAACTGAATCAACATGCAAACCAGCCCATATTACTCCTGCTGCGCAAGAATGCATGAGTAAACTTCTTCATGATTTTGAGACAAAGATGTCGGATGATTTGCACACACCAACTGTAGTAAATGCTTCTCTTCAAGAAGCATCGAGACTCATGAATAGTTCTTTGAACATGCTTAAGGTAGGAATTTATATCCAAAAAATTCTCTCTCTCTCCCCTATATCACTGACAATATTTGTTTGGTCTGATAAATCCCCATAAGAAGCAACAACAGCTATCGGTTATTCAGTCTCTCACTGAGCTAGAAAAAAAAGTCAAGTGTTGGATGTCCTGGGACTGTTGTCCAGTTCAGCCTATTCTGAGGTGAAAGTTTCTTTAATGCTAGTAAATCTGTGATTGGGATTTTTTTTGTATGATGCATTTTATCAGAGTGGCATGATCCTGTACAGGTTCTGCAGCAGTTATAAGAAAAAGCATTAAAAAGAGCAGGGTTGACTGAGGATGATGTTCCACGTCTGATTGAGGAAAGAGCACTGGCAAGAAAAAACAAAGATTTTTCAAGGGGTGACCAAATTAGAAGTGAATTGGTTGTAAATGGCATTGCTTTAATGGATGTGGACAAGGAAACAGTTTGGAGGCCATGTGTGCCCGTTAAACAAGGACAGCCCACTACGCCAGTTCAACAAGACCAGCCCTGTGTGCCAGTTCAACTACAACCCGTCGTACCTGTTCAACAAGAACAGCCTTTTGTGCCAGTTCAACGAAGTCAGTAATGTGCGCCAGCTGATAAAGAACTCAAGGCACCTCCAGACTCGAATTGATGGTCCATGGCTTTGCTTTGGTCGATAGGCATACGATTTCAGAGCTCCCTCCATAACTCGTGAACTACCATATTCATGGAAGAGGTGGTGGATACCTAGGCACCCAGAGACGAGGAAGGGCATAGTAAGCGACAAAATGTTTTGGGGAGTTAAAAAAAAGCTTAAATCCAGAAATCCCTAAATAGGTCAACCTTTTAAATTGCTGTTGAATTTATGGGCAAACAAGAGATAATTTATGGGCAAACAAGAGATAACCTAGGGACCAATGGTTAATAATGGCTTTGATCGGTGGTTTCGCTAGAATAGGTAATAATGAGATTATTGTTTTAGTAAATGATGCGGAAAAGAACAGTAACACTGATCCACAAGAAGCTCAACGAACTCTTAAAATAACGAAACTAATTTGAGAAAAGTTGAAGGAAAATAATAAACAGTTGAGACAAATCTAGCTCTCCAACAAGCTAGGACATGAGTAGAGGCCATCAATGCAATTTCAAAATTAATTGGTGCGTCCAAATAAAATAATCAAAAGGAATTCTATTTATACACCTCATTTTGTTTGATTATGTCGAACGAATACAATCAAATATAAGCACAGATTTTGATGCAAAGAAAAAAAAATTCAAAAATAAAATAGAAAAGATATAAAGTCACTAAAAAAAGATGGGCAGAAAAACTTATTAGATATCGGGGGTATTTAATCAGTAATACTATACTGACTAAATTTTGGGACCAAATTAAGAGCTCAAATGACATGACAGTTAATTTAGACCTTATTTATTTGGTATCATGTCATTTGGGTCCAATAAAGACTTCAAATAATGTGTTGTTATGTCATTTGATTAACATAACATTACTGGTATCTAATAAGTTCTACCTACTATTGGATTTGAATACACGTAGTATAAGATGTTTTACATGTTGCAACCCTTCTAGGGTTGTGACCAAGGTGCCATTGGTTTTCGATTTTAAACCTTGTCCTTTATCATTTAATGGCCCTGGGCCTATGAAAACCAAGGAAGCAGGAAAAACTGCTTAGATACTCGGCATCATGTAGGGTCTGATTTAGTGAAATGAAGAATTTTTTTAGGTTTAACCATCCTTTTGCTATACTACTGTTACAAGACTCTTTAACATACCATTGAGGCCCAAGTTTTATGATATCCTTTTATTATTCTGTTGTGCTTTTATGATGTTCTCTGCTAATTTTTGTTGTGCATAGAATAGTAGATGATGGATTAAGCTTCACTCCAACATTGGATCCTTTCGATTCCTCCAATGCTGGATGATCTCCATGAATCACATAAGAGCGTTGGGGGAATCTAGTACCCGACAGAGGCTGAACTCCAAATGGTGCTAGCCTGGACAGGACCAAGTTTCCACCATAGAGTTTCAGGTATCCACATTAATCTTGAAGTTAGCCTGGACAGGACCAAGTTTTCACCATAGAGTTTCGGGTGTCCACATTAATCTTCAATTATAAAGTTGGTAGTTAATACAAGCCAATTGACAAAATGCAAAAAGAGGTGGCAGTGGGGCACGTTCTTTCCACTTACAGCAGGTTTGAAAGAGATTAGTGTAGAGTGTCTAATTTCTATTTTTGAGATGTTACTTTCTTGACTTGAACACGTAACAATGATAGCACGTCGATTGATTAGATATTCAATTGCAATCGTTTTGGTCCGACCTCTAAGCTAATTGACAGAAGCACTTACAATTTCATTTTCATGGTATTCCATCTATTCTGGTGGTTCCTGATAAATCAAAGTCATTATGGAATGTGATCGCCATCATCACAATGCGCAAGAATACTTAGTTGGGGACCATTAGGATGATTAGGGGGCACTCTTCGATCCAAATTCATTGATGTGTCTGCCCAGTGTGAACTAGGGTTTGATTATAATACCGAAAAATAAATATTGGTATTATACGACTTATTACTTTTTGAGTAAAATTTATCAACTTTTGGGATGTATTCTCTTTTTGAGTTAACTTGCCGTCTTTTGGGTTCAATTAACACATTTTAAAGTGAAGCTTATAACTTTTTTGCTTGAAATTTACTACCATTTGGGGTTTTTGTTTTTTCAATCTTCCGTGTGGTTCCGAAAAGTAAAAAAGGGTACCATAGTGTTATCCCAAAAAACAAGAACAAGAGCACTAAGATTGGATATCTACCGGGCTTTTTTGAATGTTGTATGGATTTCTATTTTCTGTTTTTTATATACTCCTTGGATTCAAGAGTCATTTGTGTACAATTTTTTTTAGTGTTAGATCACCAAGTATGAATCCAACCATAGGAAAGTTAAATTTTGCCTTTCTATGGTTTGAAAACTTACGATTCACCTCAACTTTAGGGGATATGATAAGACATGAATGAAATACCAAGTTCACCTGTCCATCTTTAAGATAGTTTTTTTGGTAACCAAAGATGTACAAACCGATAACTTTGGGGGATTAAATTTTAGTTAATTAGGCTAAGATTCCTCCTTTGATTTGTAAACTTATTTTAGTTCAACCAAAATTTTAATTTAGAAAAAGGTCCTAATTGTATTTAAAAAAATGGGACGCGATACCTATGCAAGCACAAACATGAAGAGGTTGGATAATTAGTGGATTTTTATTAACCATTTTGCCCTTATAACATGATTTTATCTTAAATATAGTTAGTTTTTTTTTTTTGGTTGGCGTTTGTTATTGAGGATTAATTGCGTCTCTAATATATTGATGATGAAGACAAAAAGAATGAAATTTTGAAGCAAGAGTGGCCTACAGAACACAACCAAAAGCTACTGTTACAAATACGATGTGAAGCAGTGAGACTGATGCCACCCCCTCGGGGCGCTTATCTCTCTTTCTCTCTCCGTGTGTGTCTGTTCATCCAAGAAAACAGTCTTTGAAACCTATGTTCATGTTGCATATACCAAGTTCATGAATGTTGGATACTGTCATTCTTTGAAGATTCTAGTTCTTACAAAGATTTTTAATTTTGCGGGTATTTATGTGCTATATTACATCTTAATTGAATTGGAGATTTTTTTTTTTGTAACCCAAGAAAATATGGTTTCCTCCCAATTAATATATTGATGTATATATATCATGGATGTATATTTCGTATAACGAACTTGATTGATTGTGTATGTTGTTTGTAGTATGTAATATGTTGTAACTGTTGCATGCATGTGAACCCTTGAATTTAAAGGTTTGATAATAGAACCACCTTTTAGGTTTTTTTGTTTTTCGCACTAGGTCATTTTAAATTGGATTTGACGGTTTGTGTTTAAGTGTACTTGTCTGATGATCTGTGTTTATAGAAAATAAGATACATTATGATGAAATAATTTTTTAGAATGTGTTTCAATTAGGTGATGATATTGTTGTTATTTTTGCAATGTTTAAAGAGCGTTTGTTATATCTATTATTTTGAATTTTCAATAGAGACTTAATCCAAAAGAAAATTAACGAGTGATTTTTTTTTTTTGAAATTTTATTGAGCCTAGGGACCGGCCTCTAAAAAACTCATTAAATTATAACAAAAAATTATTAGAATTTGATCTTAAAATATTGGGATTTAGTCCAACAACCTCATTTTGTTAAACTTTGATCCAAAGATGACGTCATTCAATACCAAAAAATTATAAATTTTGATATGATATGAAAAAAGTTTCTCAGTACCCTATGTTTATGGTAGTTTATGAATAATCATTTCCACCATTCGTTCCTTGATTTGGGATCTATGGAATAAATGTGGATGATGTCCAGCAGATTTTTATTTTCCCGGTAAGTATGTCTTGCAGATTGAATGAATACATTATCGCCATATAGGCCAATATTCACCCATGCTAGAATAGGCTGAAACTTATAAATGATTCTTTGGCGGCACAATGACAAAACATGATTCATGTAATTCATTCGAAATAATTGGGGGCAAAGGTATGTTTAGAGTCGAGTTTTATACATGCGATTATACCAGAGTTGTACACGATCTTTATGAGTTATGAAGACTAAATTATAGGGATATCAATCGTGTCATATCGTATCAGTTTCGTGTCGTGTCACTTTCGGTCGTGTTATTTTCGTGTCGTATCACTTTCGGTACGTGTCGGGTTCGTGTCAATATTCGTGTTAATAAAAAATTATTTAATTTGACAACAACTAATATAATACTATTTAAAAAATTAAAAAATTCTTATTTTTTTTATCTAAAATACTCATTAAATAATTATTTTATATTTACTGTATCCATTAATCGTGTTATTCGTGTCGAACCTTAATTTGACCCATTTTTTTCTCGTGTTAATAAATCGTGTTATTTTCAGGTTCGTGTCGGGCTCGGTTCGAATCGAGTTCGTGTTCGTGTTCGAGTGAAAAATTGACACACCTACTAAATTGGTTACACTTAAAACTAAAAAATATTCCAATATTTGTGTTGGAGCTGCTGAAACTGGAGCTTTCACCTTGAAACCTTAAGGCATCATGTGGTCATAATGTGAATGATATGATGTACCATGCATGCACCTCCTGATCAATCGCCATAATTGAAGGATGATGCTACAATTGGCATCATCCTTGGCCCTTGTAAAGTGCTTATGTCTTTATCAATGGGTGGGGCTTACAGTTCAAGATGGGGGAGGTGAAGATGAGCATAAATATCTTGCACATGGCTACAGACGTGGAATTCCTGGTTCCTTAAAAAAAAAATATATATATATATATATATATATATATATATATGGAGAGAGAGAGAGAGCGATGGAGTGTCAGATGCATTGATGGATGAAACCAAAGGAATTGCGGGGAAAAATCGAAAGACAAGTAATTCATACAGTGAAACATGAGAAGTGGGATTACTTAAAACCGAAAGAAATCGAATTCACCCACACAACGACCGATGATGGATGAAACCAAGGGAATTGCGGGAGAAAATCGAAAGATAGATAATCTATACGGTGAAATATGAGAAGTGAGATTACTTAAAACCGAAACAAATTGAGTCCACCCACACAACGACCGACGGACTCTTGGTACTGAAACTCTCATTAAATGAGAAAGTGATTGACAAACCCCTTAACGTACGTTAACCAAAGGCTCCTGTCAGCTCGACCCTAACTAGTGTTGTGGAAAAACATAGAAATAATTTTCTGTGTTTTGCCTCACCAACCACCTTAAGATTGGACTTGGTGATACTTAATGTCAAAAAGGTTACTCGAAGAAGAAACTTTTTCACCTGCACAAGTTTTCAAATCCATGATTTATGCTTGCAAACTCATATCAACCTATTGTCATCGACGTAATTGGAGGACAGTGCCATCGACTCATTTTCATCTTCACATGCAATGGAAAAACAGACAACTCGATGTACAAGACTTCGTAGATATAAATAGTATCAACCCGCTATCACAAAGACTAGTTCTGTTTTATTCCAACATGGTTGACAGTTGAGGTATTGGCACTCTTCTAGAAGAGTTATCCATGGAAACATGAAGAGGTCCCCAGCCAAAAGGTCGACACTTCTTATTCGATAACACTTTTAATCTTCACTTTGCACCGAAAAGTGCTGCGTACAGTAAGGTTCACTTTGTTGACCCCCCCCCCCCCCCTTCTCTCACCCTCTCTCTTAAATATTTCTAACAAAGAATTATCTCAACTATGTGTTTTTTAGACTTGTGATTAAAATAACTCCTAGATATACCGAACTCAAAATGTACGTATTTATGTTTTATTTTTTTGTTCAATCACTAATTCAAATCGTATGTGGCCAAAATTTCTTCAGATGTAAGGTGTATTTAATTGGGTTTTGGGAGTTGCAATCTCGGCGTCCCCTTGTACTATAATCTCATTTTTTCGGACCAAACCTGTCCTAACTTTCGTCAGTTGTTCTTCTACTATTTGTACGACGGAAGAGATTGGAGATAAATTGGTCGTAGTCATTTGTTTACTCTCATTGTTTTCCTAACAATTGCATTTGAACCAAAACACTATAATTATATATGCATACCCAATCAAACTTTTCTATTTCCAAAGGTGGAGGAATGGGGTTGCAAGTGATTGGTCCTGCATTAAACCAACAGCTACTCAAGATCATAATTGAGGAATGCTTAGTGTGCACTTAATTAGAATTATTATGCTTTCAACTTAATAAATATAATATCCATTTTTTTCCATTAATAAAGCTCCTTATTTTTCAAAAGAAAAAGAAAAAATTATCAAGGGTTTATACTTTATATTGGCTTTAAGAAAAAAGATTACAAGTTTTTTCTACATTAGTGAGATGTCCTTGAAGATTTTTTTCATAGTTTTATTTATTTAACTTGATAATAAAATAACCCTTTTTTTAAAATTCTTTCCTTGACAAAAAATTGGCTAGTGAACAAGTTTCTTAGTTGCTCTGGTGGATCAAACCAGAACCTTAATTTTTTTTTGCTATTTATTATTAATTTCGTGAAATTTTCTCAAGATCGTCACCACCAAAGAAGAAACAAGAATCATTATTAACGACTACTTAACCTCTTACACATTCTCCTTCTCACTACCGAGAATGAAAAACATTGTTATGATAAATAGTCATTGACGGGTGCAATGGTAATAGTGTTGGGTACAATCGCAAGTTATTTATAGAAACAACTATTTTTTTTACAAATAATAGTAAACGGTAGCTCTATATCGACTCTCAACTGTCGGGGATGAAGCTATATTATAATTCTTAAGTAATCTGGATGAATAACTCTCATATAATTATTGCAATGACGAGATTCTCAGGCATTAGATTCACAAAAACTGACATATGCACAACTGTACATAACTTTGACAAACTTAATTGTAGTACTTATGAAAGAAAATGTTAGATCAGTAAGGATGATAAGAGTTAAATTTCTTCCTTCAATGAAAAATAAATCAATAAATCCGAAAATTTACAAGAATAACAGAACAAACCAAGCACAAGCCCAATCTCAAGGCCCGGCTGGAGCGAGACTAAGATGCAAGTCCAGACCAAATGCATCATCAAAACTAGGCCCACCATCCCCTCTCGAGAACCTACTTAAGGTGGCCTCATCATCACGATGGGCCTTCGCCTGTGAAGGCCCAGCAGTCGTCAGGGTAGATTCTCCTACACTGCCGGGATAGTGTAAATTCCCTAAACCTCTACCCACCATAGTTGATGTTGATGGTGAAAACACACATCCATGTGAAACTTGGAAGGGCGGGGCGGCGCGTGGAAGGTAAACCCAAGACTGAGACGGTGTAGCCGCCGTAGGGATCATCATCGGGCCAGCTTGGGAGAGGAGGTGCTGCGGTGGAGCGAAGGCGGAGACTATGGGGTTCCTCATGTAGGAAACGGCGGCGTTTCGGCTGGCTTGCATTTGGGCACGTTTGAGTTGTTGTCTTTCTTTCTTGTGAGCGTTTTGGTGGCCACCCAGTGCTTGCGAGTTGGCGAATTCTCGGCAACAGTATTGACACTCGTATTTCCGGCCGTCGGTTGCCGGAAATCCGCCGGATTCCGGTGACCCTAATGGTGTTTTGGTTGAGTCTACCTCTTCGTCCTCTGATACTTGGAAGCCAAAGAGCTTTAGACGTCCATTACTTGTTGTGTTATTGATAGGTTTACTCTGATATTCGAGTTCTTCCATGTAGGTCGTATATGTGTCTGCTGAGAGAGAGAGAGAGAGAGAGAAACAGAAAGAAAGACAGTAACACAGAGTTGAACCAAAGGGGTGTGTGTTAAGAGAGTTTTTGCATGTGTGGGGTATTTATACTGGTTTAAAGTTTTGTTGGAGAGAGAGAGAGAGAGAAGGTGGGGGGGGGGTGTTTAGGAGGATGGTTGCGGTCGTTCCAAGGAGAAGAAATGAAGTGTAAAATTGGGAACACGACCCAAGAACACTAGGGGACCCAATGGATTGCACTTGTTTTTTGAGCATCTATCTTTCAATTAATTTATTGTCAAAAAAAAAAAATCTTTCAATTAATTTGCTCTGGAACACATGAAATTACAAAAAAACCCTCATGATGTATATATATATATATAGACACACACACATGTATATATAAAACCAAAGATGATAATTACATATAGATTTATGTGGGGGGAATTAATGTCATTTTTTTGCTGTTTTTGTTGTGTTTGATGGTAGTACTTTAGGTTGAAGTATGTGATGCATGTGATTTTTTCAAAGGGTGGTGGTTGAACTATCAAATGATTGAGCTTGTACACTGTTTTGGGTAAACACTATCTGTTTTCCTGCCCTACCTTGTCTAACATATATAATTAATGAAGAAAACACCTAAACACATTAATGCTCATTTAGACTTAGCAAAGAGTAGACAGGATCAAGAGACCTATAAGCAACTTATATGGTGTCCCAATCCAAAGGAAAAAAAAACTTATATCCTACATTATTCCACTCACGGAAAAAAAAAAAAAAAGATTAATGTTATTTAAATCTAATAATTTATTGATATAATGTGTTGACTTAATTTATCACAGTTGTTGAATTTACAATAAACTCCATCAAATATTAGAACTTCCTCTTGACAAAGTTCCTCGCTGAGCTAACCATAGGACCCAAATCATTTGGCCAAGAAAACGCTCGATTTGCCACCCGAAAGTTTACCTTTATCGGAGAACTGGGGTTAAAGATAGAAAGAGGTACTTATTTTATGAAACTTCAACCTTATTTTTTTGATCGGAATACGAATTCGGTTAATTTTTTGGGCTAATCCAACGATGATAATGATTTAGGCCATCAATTTATTGAATAGTTAACATGAATAAATGAAGCGGGTACTAATATGTAGAAGTATGTTTTCATCAATGCATGATCGGAGATCTACTATTGACAACAAATTGGAAGAAATGTATATTGAAATTTGATCTAAAACCGAAAAACCCATATGGTCACTCCTAATTAATAAGGTGTAATTGGTTTGGGGTACTATGGAGAGTTTTAACATTCTTCTGGAAAATGCACTAAGAAAAGGATATAGTGGAAGTGGAACGAACACCAATGAGCTACCGTGAAGCCCATGTCTCTGTTCACTGACTCGACTGTGATACCAAGAGCTACTAGAAAATGCTTCCCACCTTCTTACTCTTACATGGTTACATGCACTGATTCACAACTCTCTCGCTCTCTATCTCTCTCTCTCTCTCTCTCTATATATATATATATATGCACACATACATATGTAAATAACTAATATATTACTTTTTTTGTAATATTTTCTCTCCCTCGGGTAATATTATATGTACCTTAATGTATTAATATAATGAATTACTATTATTCAATTGACGGTATATTGCAATATTAATTAAGATTCATTACTATTTTAATGATCATTATGATACATTATGTGTGTAAATTAAATCCATATAATATTTTTCTTCTCCCTGTATATCAAGCGCCGCACAAAGCCACACCACTGGGTGCCCCTCTCTAATTCTTGAACTGATCTCTCTCTCTCTCTCTCAAAAGTCAAAAAAACATCCCATGCATGCACGTCAATCCAAAATAATCACCTCTCCTGAGGGAGGGCCCCTTCTCCCCCATCATGACCATCATCTATTTCTAAGCATAAAATCTATATATATATGTTTCAACCTGAAAATATATCTTCGTTTTACCACTTTGCAAAATGGCCCTTTCATGATTGAAGTCAACAATAGTCGAAACTTGGAAATCTCTTTCTCTCTCCTCCCTCTCTCTCTACCTGTATATATGTGTATATATGGATAGAGACTTTCTTTGAAAGGTATGAAAGTTAAGGTGTTACAACTCACATAAAGACCCCACCATTACGTGTTGATGATGAATTATGTTTAGGATGTTTGCGTGATTGACGTTGAATCTATAATTCTATATATTATATGCTTTTAATTCCGTGGGAGAGATCTCTCCGAATCTTACTAACTACATGAGAGAGAGAGAGAGATACAGAAAAAAGGGTGATCTATAAAACCATAATGATTATATACAAATGAATGTGTATGCACAAATGGGACAATCAAAAGCTCTTTCAAAGTCTTCAACTTAACTCCAAACATGGCCCACCTAGTCCCCTCTTTGCTCTTTCTTAATTATCTGTGTGGTATTCATAGTTTCTCTCACTTAGTCAAATTTTCCCATACGAGAAAGCTTAATTTCCCATGATTTTTTTTTATCATCTTTGGGGTGGAAGTTTATACTCTTTTCGACCGTTGGATTCTTTGATAATTAATCATAATCACAAAGAAACAAAAAGTGAATGAATAGCACTATTAGAAACTAGGTCTCACACATTGGTTTTCATCAGGTGTGTATAAACACGAACAATTCCGTTGGAATTAAATTTATTGACTTAATTCACTATAATCTTTGAATTTATTATGACCCTAATCAAACATTAAAACTTAATGTTAATTCAATAATTTTAATAAAGTCATATCATTAGATCAACAAATTAAATCATATTTTTAAATCTAAATAGCATTACACGTATAAACACATTACCATAATTTGGGTTATTCAGAAGTCATCCTTATATATCATGATCATTTTTTCAGTACCATGATCTTATTAAATTTTATCTATAGCTAGTAAAGTTTTCTTTACAATTGCTTTAAGAAGTGAGAGATTGGATGGTTCTCGGTCCCCATTCATGTCAGCTCCCAACCGATCGTATTTAAATTGGATTACAATTGATTCAAATATGAATCTAATTTAAAAGTTTCAATTTGAATCTGATCTCAATATTCGATGAATTTTATTTTCATTGTTCATATTTAAATATAATAAAAAAGAATCCGATTCAGATTCAATTTGGGATAACCAATCAAAAAAATTAAATTATATCCGATTAATTCGAGTCGAATTCAAATTTAAATCCAATACATTCATGCATTATTAGTGTGGACCATCCTAGTGGTCTTTGATTACATAACATGGCTTCTAGGGGACCTGAAATTATGGTTATAGATTTAGGACTTTGATTAGAATCTCCAAGATTTGGAAAATGTTACACTAACCTAACCACCTTTTTGCTTTAATATGGGGATCCAATGATTTTTCTCATTGGTTTTTTTTCTCTCCCATAGGAAGGTTAGAAACTAGGGTTGGGCCACTTTCACCCACCATGGGGCTCTAGAAGTGGTTCTTATTCATAAAGGAAATGTAGTAAAGTCATGACCTTTTCAAATTAAAGTGAATAGTCAGGTAAGACTATGATATCAAATTAAAGAGAGCATAGTGAAAATAACTCTCTGGGATTGTAACATCACCAAATTGAGTTATAACTTCACCCTCATTTTATAATAACTTCTGATATAATAACAAAAAATAATTCTTCAGGATAATAGGCATACCCATCATATTCATGATGGTTTGGAAGCTCACATAATGTTCTTGAGTCTCACAAGTAAGGGCTAAGTAAATTGACGAACACCCACTTATGCAGTAGTCTTCCTTGAATTCATAGAATGCGATATGAATTCGTGAAACACGATCTACCATTTAAAAAGAATTGAGAAAAAAAGTGTGTATCCAGACTCTAAAACTTATCTCTACAGCATAGATTCTCTAGGGAAACAGAACCCGACCCCAACATAAATTCATTATATTTCAAACATGCTTGACTTGAGAGGGCTAACAGTAGTAACAGTGGTTGGGAAGCTATACTGATTGGTTTAAGCACATGGTTACTCCATTGAAGCAAGGAAACACATGTGGATATGCATCTTGCTTCTCTGAGTTCTGTCAAACTATTCAAAACAAACAATGGTAGGGTCCATTGCAAATTGGCCATGTTGGGATGAGCTAGATTTGTGGCACTGGCCCCACATTAACAATCTCTCTCTCTCTATAGTATAGAAGTTAAGTAGGGTGTTAGCATTGTCCAATCAACTTTCCAAACTCTTGTTTATTCATCATTAATAATGGGTTTATTTTCTTGTTGTTAGTGGTTTCCACCATCTAATAGAAAACACAATGAAAGGACCTTAATAATGCTATCTTTGTTGTTGATTGAAGTGATGCCCGTAATTATCATTTAAGATCCCCCAAATCGTGAGTGTGGCCCACCAAGTTGTGCTTATCAAGGAAAATCGACCAATGAGTAGTATTATATTATTTTTAACCTAAGATTATTTCAGACATGATCCTATGATAATAGAGCTCCATTTACTTTCTAATCATCTTTGTTCCCTTTTGTAACCATTACTTTGGAAGGATCCAAAAAGGATAAAAAGATATCCCCCCACTGTTCAAGGCATTTTTAAGTAATCCAAACAATGTGGGTATGACTAAATAGGTCCCTATATGTATTCCAAGTGACACTACCTACTTCTTATTAAATACAAAGGTGGAGGTTGGGTGGAGTTAGCTTTAAGTCATGTGAAGTGACTCTCTCTCTCGCTCGCCCTCTAAAATACAATTAAGTATGTTATTAATTATTGGTAATAATCCAACATGAAGCCTAGGCCTAGATTCTAGGTACATAATGTAGAGACTTTTGAATGGATGGTAATGAATTCCATCAGACTATAGAGTATAAAATAAAAAGAGATTGGAGAGTGAGACTTAGTCAATCAATGAGATAAAATAAATGTGCTTTGGGTTGCCATTAAAGTAGACACTTAGACGGCTACATAAACACCACATAACATGAGACGCAAACACATTAGTTGGGAGACACTTGCACATGACTTTAGATTAAACTATTTTAGTTATGCAATTTGGACAACAATTTATTTGTCTTTGCTTACACATTTTTTTGTGTTACATAATACCGACTGTCCTTATCAACCTAGCTTCCAAGAATCATTTCAACCATATATTTGTTTTGAACTAGTAGTTGCATTGCACTTGCGTAGTTTCCTTTCTTCACAACCTAATCAGTTTTCATTTTGGAAAGTGATGTACCAAAATATTTGGATCCATCACCCCCACTGTCAATGGTGACTAGCTTGCGTAAACTAATGGAACAACAGATTCACATAGCTATTGTTGCAAAGAGGGAATCTAGCTAGCCTTTAGCTTATGTATAGGACTGGGTCTTAGAAAGAGGGTTAAACTTTATTATTCCCTTCCCAACAGGATGTGCTTACTTTAAGGAAGGGGCTTAGATAAACAATCTTTGAATTTTGGAGTTATTTGTCCAACAGAAGAATTGAAGTACTAGATGCAAATTGGTCTAGCTATAAGTTATCAAAGGCCTGTAGTTCTTCAACAAAGGTCAAGACAAGTTGTTTTGAATAAAAGATATGTACTTCAAGTGAGTTGTGTGTGTACATTTGGTCATCTATGTATTTCTTAAATCTAGCTAGTAGCTACTATATAAAGACCAAGTCCTGCAACAGATAACTTAAAATGGGGTTTTCTGTTTCAATTAATGTAACCCATTTTTGTAAGTTACTTTAATTAAAATTTTGTAGCATTGTCTTCTCTCCATGTTTAGACCAACCTCTTGGTTGTTGAAGTTCCATACATACATAAATCCAAACACAAAAAAATAAACATATGTATATAGTATATAGTATATATGGCTCCCTGGAATTTAGGTTAGGTTGTAAGGTGGTGACACAAGTTGAGGAAGTTCTTAAACCCTTCTGGCTTGAACCTGTCAATCACTAAAAACAATGGAAAAGAGCTAAACTCGAATAAAGAAGCAAAATCGAAAAATAAAAATTAAGTAGCTAATAAGATTTCAAACAGATTTTTATACAATAATTTCTGGCCTTTTTGACTGACTCATATTATAATTTGGACGGCCACATAGGTTTTGAGAGATGAATTCAATAATTCGATTTTGACCAAATTGTAGCTTTTAACCTCATCGAAGAACCCATTATGATAGTTGATTTTATTCGGAAAACGTTATGTAGAAATGGGTAACACCCTATTCCCATTTTCTGCTTCATACTTTACTCTTTTTTCCCTAACTGAGTCAAAAACCAATCCGATCCTAAACCGAGCCCAACGGGTTCATTCATTAGACAGCCTTAATCTTACTACTGTTTTTTCCCACTTTTTTTTTTAAATTTCTTTTTTTTTATTTGCAAAGTGTCTGCCAATGGATGAGGATTTGTTGGCCAATCAAAACTGATTGGCTTCAAGATGAAACCTAACTTCCTTACATAGTAAAATGGGTTTATGCAGAAATAATCAATAGTGATGGTAAAAGCGAGGAAAAAGTTATACAATATGAAGCTTTTAACATGATTGAGGTGGCTGAACATCTAGTCATTGACCATTAAATTTGGGAGTAAAGTAACCTAGTTTGTCTTAACTTTATGTACAAGTTCTTCATCAAAATTACTTAGGAAGACATCATATTTTGAGGTTGAAATCATGACGAAAGAGGAAAAAATGTCTGAAAAATTCAATCTTGTGCCTCGGCCCTCGGGTAAACTTTTGATAGAAAACAAAACTTTCGTTTGATAGAAAGAGGTAAAATACATATATGGTGGATAACTTGGCCCTTAGGTCAACTTTTGATAAAAAACAAAACTTTCATTTCATAGAGGTAAAAATCATATATGGTGGATAACTCGGCCCTCGGGTCAATCATGCTCAATTTATGGTGAATAACTCTGTAATTACCCATAATATATATATATATATATATATATATATATATATATATATATAATTTAAAGAAGACTAATGTCTCTCTAATAAAAGTCTTGTCCTAGAGAGACCTAGTGGAATTCTTTTACATGTGTTTTTAAATAGAGTAGTATTGTCGGATAGGTAAAATCCTAGAAGACCAAAACAAATGATAGCAAACAAAGAAAAAAATAATAATTACGGGCATAAAGGCACAGAGTAATAAAAAATGGTAAATAATAAACATATTTGTATTCATATTCAAAATCAAATCATAAACATAGAAGAAAAATAAATGAATTTAAGTATCGGTTGTAGTGAAGGTGAGAAACGGTGGATGGTAGTGGTGGTTGTAGGAGATGGTAATGGTTGTGGTGGGTGGCAATGACTGTGGTGGCGGCGACAGCAGTGGTGGTGGCAGCGAAGGCGATGGTGGCGGTGACAATAGTGGTGGTGGTGGTGGCAGTAGGCGTGGTGGCGGCGGTAGGGGTGGTGGTGGCGACAGAGGCGATGGTGGAAATGGCGATGGCAATAGTGGTGGCGGTGGTGGCGGCAACGACAGTGGTGGCGACGATGGTGGTGGTGGCGGTGGTAGTTGTGATAGAGGTAGTGATGGGACAGTTTCAAACACTATTGTTTTTAAAGTAGTTATAAAAAATAATTCCTAAAATGACTTTTAAAAAGTCACTACAAACACACCTTTAAGAACCTATTTTTTTTTATTAAATTTAGGGTGTTAATATTAGCCGTCAGATTAACTTTAAGTAAAATTTAAAGTAATCTGAACAGCGAAAAATAAAAGTTATTTTGTTTATCATTGAAATTTGAATTGTAAACTATTTTATTTTATATATATATATATAATTTAAAGAAGACATGTGTCTCTAATAAAAGTTTTGCTCTAAAGAGACCTAGTGGGACTCTTTTACATGTGTTTTTAAATAGAATACTATTGTCGGATAGGTAAAATCCTAGAAGACCAAAACAAGTGACAACAAACAAAGAAAAAAAATAATATATATATATATATATATATATATAGACACACACACACACATATATGTCAGAGAGAAGGAATGGAGGAAGAAAAGAAGAACGAAAAAAAAGGGTTGAATCCATTAAAAGTATGGATTGGTTACTTCTCTTATGAGTTTTATATTCTTATTCAATTAAATAGAATTCTTTGATATTGAAAATAAATTGTAGAACTAGGATATACCCCAGTATCCAACTAAGAAAATCTATAATATTGACACGTTTAATTTTAAATCAAGTTTTACTATTAAAACGATTAAAAGGACTATTTTTTTTTATCAGAATGGAGATATTTTACAATTGTTAACTAAACGAGAAGTCTTAAAAGCTCAAGATAAATATTATAAATTTTTGCATATTGGTTTATTACAGGTTATTTTAAAACCTTTAACTCTTCATGGATTAAATACCTCTTTTATGTTAGCATTAAGAGATGCCAGATACCTTAATTTTGATCAGTCTTTAATGGATGTTATGCAGTCCAGCTTAAGTACTGGTCCAATTTATTTTAACTGTTTTCCAAATCTATCTGTATCTTTAACTGATAAAAATATTTTGGATGTTTTAACATGTTATATAAAACCTTATGGTTATAATTATGAAGAAGGCACAGATATAATTGTGTTTTAAAATCCCTTATGAAATTATATTTATGGAGAACTAGTTTTTGAATGTATTTCGGAAGGATTAACTCTTTGTAATGATTTAAATCTTTAAACCCAACTTAAGAGACAAAGATTAACTGGCAGAAAAGAACTTGGAAAATTTTGTAATCAATTTGCTTATACTCTTGATATACCAAAAGATAAATCTTCTAACAAAAAGGCTTATTCCAAGCCTTATAAAAAGGGTCGAAAATTCTGTAAAAAGAATTCTGAGATAGCTAACAAACCCACTAAAAGAATCAAAGAAAATGACAAGAAGCCTTATATTAAATGTTTTAAGTGTGGAAAAGGAGGTCACATGGCCTCTAATTGCTTAACCAAACAATAAATAAATGAATTAATTAATGATGAGGACATTAAAGATAAAATCTTTAAAATTATATTAAACTCAGAAGACTATGATGAGGATAGAAGACTATCCTGATAATTTCTCGTCTGAAGATAACAACATTAACGAAATTAGTAACTCATCTTCAGGTACATTAGAAATTGACAAACAAGATAAAGTTTGTTCTTCACATTGTAAAACTGAAAATAATTATTATAAAATTATTCTAGCTATGAATGGATTAAGTATAAATACTTTGACTAAGTCACAAAATTTTATTCTAGACCTTATAAATAAAATTCAGGATTCAGAATCCAAAAGAAAAGTTATTGAACAATTTTTAGAGATAAATCCAGAAGAAAAGAGACCTCATCTGTTTCAATCATATTCATTAAAAGAAGTCCTTAATAGAAATAAAAAGGACACGAGTGATAGCCCACTCCATATAAAGGAAGTCTGGCCTACTACGGTTTAAAATATAAAGATAGAAATCAATAAAGTTAAAGAAGACATAAAAGTCTTAAAGTCTAGAGTATTAGTTTTATAAAAAATTTCATCTAGAGAATATGATATACAAGATGATATAACATCACCATCACTATCTACCTTTAATGATAAACCATCACCAAATGACAATATAAATATTTTAGAAAAAATAACTTATCAAAAATGGTATGTTAAAATTATTTTGGTTATAAATTCTAAGTTTACTATCGAAACTATTGCTCTAATTGACAGTGGAGCAGATATGAACTGCATAAAGGCAGGATTAAGTCCAATTAAATATTTTGAAAAAACTACTCAGTCAGTCAGTGTTGCTGATGGGTCAAAATTAAATATAAATTTTAAACTCTATAATATTTTTGTATGTAATCAAGGAATTTGTATTCCTACAATTTTTATGCTTATTGATAATTTAAATCAATTGAGGATTTTAGGAACACCATTTTTATCCTTAATCGAACCTATAGAAAGAATAGATTCTAAAGGTATTTTGACTACTATAATTGGTCAACAGATATTATTTGAATCTATAACTCCACCTCAAATAAAATTGATAAATCAAATAAAAAAAAATCTGATTTATAAAGAAAATCAATTAAATTTTCTATCCTATTCTAACATATTAAAAAGTGATGTTTATTTTACAGGAAGAACTTTAAAATTATAAAGAAATGTTTCCCCTTTATATAAAAAGGGAAAGGAAAATAATTCTTTTTGTTAGTTGGTTTTTAACTTATTATGTCCCTCCTACTATAGAATATTTAAATGTTTTGGAAATTTTTCAACATAAATGGGAAACACTTAATGGAAAAACTATAAATAGTTTTTATCCTCCAACCACTGAATCAATAAAAATCCCTTTAAATAATTCTGAAGAAATTCATATAAATGCTTGTTATACAGGCAACACTATTTCCATAAAACAAAATAATTACACCAATGTTTGTTTTCAAGCTATAGGTCAACATCTCACTAAAATTGAGAATTTAATACATTCACACCAAATTTCAACCTCACAGTCCCATAAAGACAAAGAAGTTGAACAAGTGAATATAAAACCCCCAGTTGGTACTTCCACTTTCAATCTGCATAATAAGGTGGAAGATGAATTTATAAATGCACTCAAAGATAAATTGAAAGGCTTAACATTAAATGTCATCTGTAAAACACAAGGTGAAGAGCAATATGAAATTGAAATCCAACAATTTGAAGATTCTGTACACTAGATACAATCTGAAGAAATAAATAAAATTGGATTTACTAAACTAAAATCTTAACCTAATATTTATGCACAAGCTCCTCTCATAAGGGCTTATTATCAGAGGACAACACCTCAAGATATTTTATATGAAGAAAACTTTTTTATTGATCAACAAGCATATGATGCTTCCTCCATTTATGAATGGAATATTGATGGTATGTCTGAATCTGTTATTCTTCAAGTTTTACATAAAATTTTAATGTATGCTTTAATATGTAAAATTAATCGAAATTTTGATCATGCTACTGCTAAATTTATTATCACCGACTTTACAGGTCAATTAAGAGGATGGTGGGATAACTATTTAAGTCCAGTTCAACAAAATAAAATTTTAAATGCAGTCAAGGTTACAACAGCAGAAAATGGAACTATAATTACTCAAGAAGATATTATTTATATCTTGGTTCAGACTATATTAAAACATTTTGTTGGATCCAGTTTTCAAAACTCTGATAAAAGTAAAGAGTTTTTAATAAATTTAAGATGTCTCACCTTAACACATTTTCGGTGTTATAAAGATGTATTTTTGGCTAAAGTTTTGTTAAGACCAGATGCTAATAATGAATTCTGGAAGGAAAAATTTATTTCAGGATTACCCAGTTTATTTACTGAAAAAATAAGAATTCGCTTAAAGTAAAAACATGAAGGATTTAAAATCCCTTATGAGAATTATACTTATGGAGAACTAGTTTATAAATGTATTTCGGAAGGATTAGCTCTCTGTAATGATTTAAATCTTAAAGCCCAACTTAAAAGACAAAGATTAACTGGAAAAAAAGAACTTGTAGAATTTTGTAATCAATTTGTTTATACTCTTGATATACCAAAAGATAAATCTTCTAACAAAAAGGCTTATTCCAAGCCTTATAAAAAGGGTCGAAAATTCTATAAAAAGAATTTTGAGATAGCTAACAAACCCACTAAAAGAGTCAAAGAAAAGGACAAGAAGCCTTATATTAAATGGTTTAAGAATAAATGATAAATCAAATAAAAGACATTTAATGTCAAGCCTTTCTATTTATCTTTGATTGCATTTATGAACTCATCTTCCACCTTATTATGTAGATTGAAAGTGGAAATATCAACCAAGGGTTTTATATTGACCTGTTCAACTTCGTTGTCTTTATTGAACTGAGAGGTTGAAGTTTGGTGTGAATGTATTAAATTCTCAATTTTTAGTGAGATGTCGACCTATAGCTTGAAAACAAACATTGGTGTAATTATTTTGTTTTATAAAAATAGTGTTGCCTGTATAACAAGCGTTTATATGAATTTCTTCAGAATTATTTAAGACGATTTTTATTGGTTCAGTGGTTGGAGGATAAAAACTGTTTATAGTTTTTCCATCAAGTGTTTCCTATTTATGTTGGAAAAAAAAAGGGTTGAATCCATTACATGGTTTTTCCAATTCACTGAAACTTGTACGGACATTCCGAACTGGTTTTATAATTGGTGGGAAATTCATGGTGCTATTGACAAGATATACCCTGAAAAACTAAAAAAATTATTTGACTTGTATAAAGATAAGAGTCTGTCCTTAAAGGACAATGATATAGCAACTAAGCCAATTATAAATTCTGGACAAATCAGGAAATATTTGGCCCAATTTTTAGAAAATTATCCACTTGAGTTTAAAAATAAAATTATAGCGGAATGTCTTAAAGACATAGATAAATGAGAAGATAAATCTTCAACAGATAAAGCTTCATCTTCTACATCAATAGTTCCCTCTACTAGTATAAATACTATAACTAATTTAAATCCTATTGAAGTTCTTAAAGAACTAATTAAAAACAAAAAATTTCACTTAAATCCTGAGCAGCTTAAAGCAGCAGTTATGACGGAATTCGATTTTCAGATCATGTCTACTTTTGGCATGAGAAAAACTGAAAAGTTGAATCTCGTCAACACTTCTATAGTTGCCATAAAAGACAAAGAGAAAGATAAAGTTGAGGAAGAAAATAGAAAATCTTCCACTCCTATTAATTCTGATGACGATTTTATGGATTCCCAAGGATATACTCCTCTTAAAAGTTTGGAGCGGTGCTCCACAAGTTGGGCCTACACCCTTATTTATAGAACCGGACTTGAAATTTGAATTTTAAAATAAAAAATATTATTCACAATTTTATATTGTTCCTAACTTTAATAATTTACAATGACATCATTGAATGCGTCATAATTACTGTACACTCTTTACTGTACATTATTTATAGTCTTTATAGTGACGTAAGGACATACGTCACTTCTTCGTAGTGACATAAGGGCGTACGTCACGTCATTGTAGTGACGTTAGGACGTGTGTCACTTCTTCTGGGTCGACTTTATCCGAGAAATCAGCTTTATCTTATTATTTTTTGAAAAATAAAGTAGACAACACATTATCTCTGTCATCATGGAGTTTTATTCCCAAATCAACATTTATCAAGTCTTTATTAACTTCAATGTCACCTTTAAGAGGGGTATATCCCTGGGAATCCATAAAGTCTTCATCAGAATTAATAGGAGTGAGAGATTTCCTATTCTTTTCCTTAACTTTATCTTTCCATTTGCCTTTTATGGCAACTGTAGGAGTGTTGACGAGATTCAGCTTTTTAGTTTTGCTCATGCCAAAAGTAGACATGATCTAAAAACCTAATTCCTCCATAACTGCGGCTTTAAGCTGCTCAGGATTGAAGTGTGGTTTTGCATTTTTAATTAGTTCTTTAAGAACTTCAGTTGGATTTAAATTAGTGCTATTATTTATACTAGTAAAGGAAACCATTGATGTAGAAGATGAAGTTTATCTGTTGAAGATTTATCTTCTCCTCTATATATATCTTTAAGACATTTCGCTATAATTTTATTTTGAAATTCAAGCGGAGAATTTTCCCCAAATAAATAGTTCCTGATTTGTCTGGAATCAATAATGTCCCTGATTTGTCCAGGATTATTAATATATTCTGAGGTGTTGTCCTCTGATAATAAGCCCTTATGGGAAGAGTTTGTGCATAAATATTAGCGATTCTAGATTTAAGAAAAGAAGTTACTAAGATCAAAGAAAACATAAAAGTCATAAAGGTTAGGCTTTTAGCCTTAGAAAAAATGTCACTTGAAAACAGTGACATTCAAGATGATAAAGCATTATCTTCTAACTCTCCAAATAATGAATACATAAATGTATTAGAAAAGATAACTTATTAAAAATGGTATGTTAAAATTATCTTAGTTATAAATTTTGAATTTACTGTCGAAACTATTGCTCTAGTTGACAGTGGAGCAGATATGAACTGTATAAAGTCAGGATTAATTTCAACTAAATATTTTGAAAAAACTACTCACTCAGTCAGTGTTGCTGATAGATCAAAATTAAATATAAATTTTAAACTCTCTAATATTTTTGTATGTAATCAAGGAATTTGTATTCCTACAACTTTTATGCTCATTGATAATTTAAATCAATTGGTGATTTTGGGAACACCATTTTTATCTTTAATTGAACCTATAAAAAGAATTGATTCGAAAGGTATTTTGACTACCATAAATGGTCAACAGATATTATTTGAGTTTATAACTCTACCTCGAATAAAATTGATAAATCAAATAAAAGAAAATCTAATTTATAAAGAAAATCAATTAACATTTTTAAAAGAAGATATAAAAATCTTGAGCTTAGCAGCTAAGCTTACCTTTCCTGAAACTAAAAGAAAGGTAAAAGAAATTGAAAATAAGATAACTAGAGAAATTTGTGATACTATTCCTACTGCTTTTTGGAATAGAAAAAAACACGTTGTGACTCTTCCCTATATAAAGGGATTTAATGAAAAAGACATTCCAACTAAGGCTAGACCAACCCAAATGAATAAAGAATATTTACAGTTATGTAAAAAAGAAATCGACTCTTTATTGGAAAAGTCTTTAATTAGGAAAAGTCATTCCCCTTGGAGCTGTACAGTCTTCTATGTTAATAATGCAGCCGAAAAAGAAAGAGGCGTTCCTAGACTTGTTATAAATTATAAACCTTTAAATAAGGTTTTGCAATAGGTAAGGTATCCAATTTCTAATAAAAAGGATTTATTATCTTGATTATATAATGCTAAAATTTTCTCTAAGTTTAACTTAAAGTCAGGTTATTGGCAAATCCAAATTGATGAGGCAGACATGTATAAAACTGCTTTCACTGTTCCTTTTGGACATTATGAGTGGAATGTTATGCCGTTTGGACTTAAAAATGCTCCATCTGAATTTAAGAAAATAATGAATGAAATTTTTTATCCTTATTATGCATTTTGCATCATTTATATTGATGATATACTCATCTTTTCTGATTTTATTGATCATCATTTTAAACATCTGAATAAATTCATTTACACTATTAAAACCAATGGTCTTGTGCTCTCTGCTATTAAAATGAAACTCTTCCAATTAAAGGTCAGAATTTTAGGTCATTATATTGAACAAGGGAATATAGTCCCAATTGAAAGGAGTATTAAATTTGCATCCAAATTTTCGGATGAAATTAAAGAAAAAAGGCAATTACAAAGATTTTTGGGAAGTTTGAATTATTTAACTGATTTTTATCAAAATCTTGCCAAAGATACTGCTATTTTATATTCTCGACTTCAGAAAAATCCATCTCCTTGGACAAATGATCATACAGAAGCAGTAAAAAAGATAAAGCTTAAAGTTTAAAGCTAAATATTTATCATGTCTTTCTTTGATAAATCTAATATGAATTAAAATTGTTGAAACTGATGTCTCAGATAAAGGATATGGAGATATTCTTAAATAAAGAGATCCTAATTCCACTAAAGAATTACTTGTTAGATTTACTTCAGGAAAATGGGGATCTACTCAACTAAATTATTCAACTATTAAAAAGGAAATCTTATCCATTGTTAAATGTGTTAGCAAATTTCAAGATGATTTATTAAACCAAGAATTTCTACTAAGAATTGATTGTAGCTCTGCGAAAAATATATTTGAACAGGATGTCAAGAATATTGCATCTAAACAAATTTTTGCAAGATGGCAGGCTACCTTATTTGTTTTTTATTTTAAAATTGAATATGTTAAATGAGAATTAAATTCTCTTCCCGATTTTTTAACTCGGGAATTTTTGCAGGGTTCTCATGAATAGAGGCCAGAGTAGCACCCATGGCAGAGGCCGCGGTAGAGGAAGGCTTGGTGGTAGAGCCCAGGTCAATGCTTATTATCCCCCTTTAATTGAATCTAGTAAGCTTAAAACTGTTAATAATCAACTTCTTAGAAAAGGTCTTTCACATAAAAGTGAATCTTCATCACATAAAAGTGATTCGTCTTCACATAAAAGTGACGATAAAGATAATGACGGTTATACTGTCGTCCGATCTAAAAAATTTATTAAAAAGACTCTTATAGCTAAGCCCAAGCTAAACTATACAGAGTTATACACTCTGCCTGCTTATAGCAGTATAATGACTCTTAACTATAAATATGAAAATTGGCTAACTAATCCATATTATATTGTTGGAAGGTTTATGACCTTGGATAATGCCCTTTTATACTCTGAAAATAAAGATAGAGAATATTATGAAATATTTTAATTGAAACTGACTCTGTTAAATTTCAGAGATTCTATAATTATAATAAAGACTATAAATATCCTCAATATAGTAAAGCCCTCATATTAAGGGTAATTCCTGCTCAAGAATGGAGTCTTAATCTCACTATCCCCAGAACACTAAGAAAAAACTCCATATACGAAGTATAACTATTTTGATTATATTGATGCATGGAATAATACTTTTTTATATGAAGCTATCAATTTAAAGCATAGATGGTTCTTCCAATTCACTGAAACTTGCACGAAAATTTCGAACTGGTTTTATGATTGGTGAAAAATTCATGGTGCTATTGACAGGATATATCCTGAAAAATTAAAGAAATTATTTGACTTGTATAAAGACAAAAGTTCGTCCTTAAAGGACAATGATATAACAACTAAGCCAATTATAAATTTCTCGCTTGAATTCTTTATTCCATGGATTTGGGCGTGGACTTTGGCTTGTGATTGTGATCATAACGGACACCCTAGGTTAATCAGGGAATATCAAGTTCGTTTCTGGAATAATTATAATACTGAGGTTAAATGTCAGATTATTGACGAATGTCTTAAAGACATAGATAAAGAAGAAGATAAATCTTCAATTGATAAAGCTTCATCTTCTACATCAATGGTTCCCTCTACCAGTACAAATACTAGAACTAATTTAAATCTTGTGGAAGTTCTTAAAGAACTAATTAAAAAGGAGAATCCTCATTTAAACTTTGAGCAGCTTAAAACAGCAGTTATAGAGGAATTCCGTCTTCAGATCATGACTACCTTTGGCATGAGCAAAACAAAGAAGATGGATCTTGTCAACACCCCTACAGTTGCTATAAAAGGCAAAGGAAAGATAAAGTTGAGGAAAAAAATAAGAAATCTCTCACTCCTATTAATTCTGATGATGACTTTATAGATTTTCAGGGATATACCCTCTTAAAGGTGACATTGAAATTAATGAAGATTTGCTAAATATTGATATGGAGATAAATCGCCATGATGACAGAGATAATATACTGTTTATTTTGTTTTTCAGGAATTAATCAGATAAAATTGATTTCTCGGATAAAGCCGACCTGGAAAAAGTGACGCACACCTTGACATCACTACAAAGACGTGACGTAAGCCCTTACGTTACTATATGTACTGTAGTGTACAGTAATTATGACGCATGCAATGACGTCATTGTAAATTATTAAAGTTAGGAACAGTATAAAGTTGTGAATAATATTTTTTATTTTAAAATTTGGATTTCATGTTTGGCTCTATAAATAAGGGTGCAGGCCCGACTTGTGGAGCACCGCCCCCTAACCACCTCCTCTCTCCTTCACCCATTTCTCTACTTACTCCCTTGACCATCTCCTTCCTTCTTTCTCTCTTGCACCCTCGGTGAACCCTTATCTTGTATAAACCCTCTTTCTTCCTTCTCCTAGTCTACTACTATAAGTACACTCTACTCTATAAATACACTTTTGAATTAATAAAATTTCTTTATTTTATAGATACATCGATCCTCCCCTTTTCTGGTATCAGAGCCAAGTGTATGGTAGCTTAAGTTTATTCTGTTGATTTATATGCAGATCTATTACTAATTCTTGTTGCTTATGTAATTGTGATTTAATTCTGTTAGACTACTCTTACTTTGATATTGTGAAAATAATCATGTGACAATAATGTCTCTCTGATAATTTTTATTGTTTGTTGAATTCATGTTCGCATGAAATTTTTTCTGTAAAGTTCTATGTCTGGTGGCGTGTGGGATGTTAGGCCATTTTAGCCATTTATTTTGGGATTGTTAGGCATTTTGATGGCATGTTTTTGGTCCCGGTATCGTTAACAGAATAGAATTTTGGAAAAATTCACTAGAACAAGTTTAGCTCACGATAGATGTTGAGAAATTTATTATTTTCGGATTATTGTAGCAATTGTCACAGTAGCGGTACTGTAACAGAATTAAAAGACGAATTACAGTAATAACTTGAAGAACGTAATAGTAAAACATATAATTCAACAGAAAAACATTTGAGATACCATTATGACTTTAAACCTATTTAAATTTAAACGTTATCATAAAGATGACTATGTTAAAAATATGGAAGAGATAAAATTCTCTGATATTAAAAATAAAATTGAAGTTCCAAAAACCATTAAATGGTCAAGTATCCAATTTTCAGACATTTGGCAATTGGAGTATGTGGTTCCTAAAGAACCAGAAATCAATAACGAAATAACTCAGATCGCCCAATCATCCCAGGGTGATGTTACCATAAGATTTGCTAGGATAAATTCTAGAAATCATTTACCATCTTCTGATAAATCAGAAACTTTATCAGGTTATAATACACCTTTTGTCCCTTTAAGAAAATCTACTTCCTCGCTCCAAAATCGAAGAAAAGATAAAGAACTCATAATTGAAAGAATTAAAATTTCAAAAAATAATATTCCACATGGTATCTATCGACCTGTTAACATATCTTCTCGAGAAGAAGACTGTGATAAAGATTTTGATTTAACTCTATCTGAAATCGGATTCCAAATATAGTTCTTATGGAATTAGACCCAAGAATATTTCAGATGATAAAGGATACCTGTAATGAAGAATTTTATCTTCCTAAATATAAAGAATTTAGATATTGGTTTTTTAAAAATATAAGTTCAAAAGAATTCCAAAATTATAAAGAAATATTTCACCTTTATATAAAAAAGGAAAGGAAAATAATTCCTTTTGTTAATTGGTTTTCAACCTATTTTGTTCCATCTGATGCTAAGCAGTTAAATGATTTAATAAAGTATTTTCCAGAAGCTGAGTTTATAAATGAACTTAAGAAAAAATTAAATGCTATTTCTAAAATTGAACTCGTAAAAGATCAACAAATCAATACAATAATTAATGCACCTATTAATGAAACAAATTTGACTATTTTAAACAAGGACACTCTGACAAATAATCAACTTTTTCATAAAATAAATCAAGAAAGCAACTCTACCCACTCCACCAAGGTCTTTAAAGAAAAAGACCCAAGAACTATAAAATGCTATAAGTGTGAAAAAATTGGTCATGTTGCTTCTACATGTTATTATTATATTTTCAAAAAGTCTATGACAAAATTAAGTATAAACACTTTGACTAAGTCACAAAATTTTATTCTTGATCTTATAAATAAAATTCAGGACCCAATTTCTAAAAGGAAAGCTATTGAACAATTTATAGAAATAAATCCAGAAGAAAAAGACAAGAGAACTAATTTGTCTCCCTCTTATTCTTTAAAAGAAGTCATTAATAGAACCGAAAGTGAAATATATATATATATATATATATATATATATATATATA
>CAUOFW020001859.1:353644-397643 GCA_963454935.2 Ilex paraguariensis | reverse complement strand
CTCTCTCTCTCGTATCCTCTCACTCAACAAATATATATATATATATATATATATATATATATATATATATATATATATATATATATATATATGTGTGGGTCTCATGATACCTTGTTGATTATTGAAGTTATTGGGTTGAACTTTAAGTTTATAGTTGTTTGGAATTGATTGAGTTTAATCAATGTATTGGGAAGAAAAAGAAAAAGAAAAGAAAAAGGGATTTGATTTGAACTGGTAGAATATACAAGCTGGATGATTTCGTTGGTTGAAAAAGACAATGTCTTGAAATTACATAAAAGAACTTTAGTTTGACCCCTATATTCTTTGAAATTTAATTTTAATCACTGTTTTACTTGATAAGTTGGAAGAATAAAATTTTAAAAAATTTATGACAGTCCTGAAAGCAAAAAATTTGTTTTTTAAATAAATTATACTTTGACCCCAAAAGTTTTAAAATTTATGAGTTAACCCTAAAACTTTAGAGACTTTTCCTAAACAACCCAGACTACTTCTATACCATATTACCTCGTATTAGAAATGGATAGTTATATGTAAATAATATATTAAGTATATATCAATGGGGTAGGAAGTATGTAAATTAAATATACAATCGTGAAATGACGAAATTAAGAATAGAGATTGATTGTTATATGTTATTTTGGATTAAGTTATGATTGCATTGATTTTGAAAAAGAGTGTTTTGAATTGGATTTTAGAAATCAAGGTGAGTAGTTTACTACTTCTTTTGAGAGAATTTTCTATATTAAATGTGTGCGCGTGAATTTTCATATATATGATATATGTGTTGATATTTGAAGTTGCAATTATGAACTGTTATACATGTGAATTTTGGAAACTTGTGGAATGATTTATATCATTACTTTAGTGATGAAAGGGAAATTGTGTGTGTATTGGGACAAAAACGACAGTTTTGGTGTGTGTGAAAATCATGTTTTATGATACGGGGACTAGATTATCAAGTCTAAATGGTAACGAGATTGTACACCGGTGTGATTGGTATAGAGATGTGCACATAGGGACCAGTCATCAGGCTAGTGATGACAAGAGACGGACGGGTCCAGTTATCAAGCTAATGGTAACAAAAGACGAAGCCAATTACCAGACTAGTGGTAACAAAAATGATTTGACAAATGTATTTGGGACTGAATGTGTGTGTGAGTGTTTTGGGTTATAAATTTATTTTCATTTATAAAATTATTTGTGAAAATGAGTAGGTGTTTTGGTTTATAAATGTCATTTCATTTATAAAGTTATTTGTGATAACGAGATTATTTTGTTTACATGATTATGTGGGAGGGATTGGGGTACAATGTGTTGTACTTATGTATGTATCAAAATTTATTTTTGTATATAAACTGTGGGATTTATTTTTACACCTTATTAGAGGTGGTTGCTATTTACAGGCCTTTTGTGCTCATCCAAACATTTAACATTTTTAGGTAAGGATCAGGGTGAGGAGTAAGTCCACAAATAGATAAGGATTAAAGGACTTAAATATTTATTTTGTTGTAGGTCTTCAAGAATAAATGTCTTTTGTAGTATTGAGACAAGTATTTAATTATTTTGGGAATAATGTTGTTTATGTTTGGAGTAGTGAACCTTACGGTTTGATTATTATTTTACATGGAGTTTAGTAATGATGTTGGTGGTGTTTAATTTATTCTTTTGGTATTCATTAGGTCGGGAGAATGGATCACTTTATTATTTTTCTTCCGCTGTATTTTGCATTTATTATGCACAAGGTTGGTTGGTTAAGGCCTTGACGGCTAGTCCGTCGCCCACCCTATGTGATCCAGGGTGGGGGTGTGACAAGTTTGGTATTAGAGCCTAGGTTTAAGAATTACTAGAGGATTAAGTTGGATCTGAATGGTTGTGTAGGCTTTAATCGGTTTTAGTTCGAGGGATGCAGAATGATATTAATAGTTAGTAGAATGATTTGTATAGTGACTAAGACTTGTTAATTTGCTTGGTATTTTGTGCAAACAAGAGATAGTTGCAAAAAGGGGTGGTAAGAGTGTCGTAAGAAATGTGACTGACAATAATAAAATTTTAAGATTTATACATTCTTCCGTGTCTACTAGAGTTACAGTGAGATTGGTTGTGGAACCTATGATAACTTCTACGGGTGGTTTTGAGTTAGGAGATGTCGTGTACCCAAGGTGTAGGATCCACATTGGGGGACATTAGTTATTAGTTGATTGAGTTTCTTAAACCTTAGGGGTTTTGATGTGATATTAATATGGATTGGTTAGTCACACGACATGCAACACTTGGTTATTTTGAGAGTCATGCAGATTTAGTTTTGAGGGAACATTAATTATTTAATCCCCAATATTAACTCTACAAGTGCATTCTCGAAAACGAGGTGAGGAAAGATTTTGAGGGAAATATTGCTAGTATTATTGATACACGGAATGAGAGAGTGTCTCTTGAGGAGATACCAATAGAAAAAAAAATTCAAATATATTTTTAGAGAAGTTGTATATGCTACCATTGGAAATAGATAAAATTTACATTTTTTAGTAGCCCTGGGGTATTTTTCTTATATTTATTACTTTGTATCGGATGGTTCTTGCTTAATTAGAGGAATTGAGAATCAATTGAAAATATATTAGACCAAAGATTTATTCAACTTAGTAATTTGTTGTGGGGTGCTCATGTACACAAATAAAATGATGGGATTTATGAAATGTATGTCAATTACTACCAGTTGAGTAAGGTAACAATAAGCAGTAAATATCTTTTACATGTTATTGATGATTTATTTGATCAGTTGTGAGGGGTTAGAAAATTTAGTTAGATTGATTTTAAGTTAGGTTATCTTTAGTTAAAAGAAAGAAATTGAGATATTCTAAAAAACAATATGTGTAACTGGAATAGTTATATTATATTTTTGATGAAGTCATTGAGATTGACAAATGCTATATTTATTTTGATGGATTGACTAAATTGTGTATCTCAATTTTATCTAGATTCATATGTTACTGTATTTATTTGTGTTATACCTGTGTATTCTTGTAGTAAAGAAGGAATTACTCTATTCATGATTTTGGGTTAGATATAATTGTTTTTGTATTGAGGTTATGGAGAGATTGTTTATATCGTAAGACATGTGAGATTTATTTCGATTATTAAAGGTCAAAATATGTATTTACTGAGAATGAGTTTAATTTGAAGAAAAAGAGATGGATGAAAATATTAAAGACTATGATTATTCTATCATTATTATGTAGACAAAACTACTATAATGGTTGTTGATACACTGAACAAGAAATCATTAAGAAGTTTGTATGGTATTCAGTGTACCCGAATGAGTGATTTATTGATTTGAGATTGATAGGTGTACATGTGATATTGACTGATGCATATGTATTATTAGTTCAATTGCAAGTTAGAATCTTTTTGGTAGATCATATAGGTTAGCTACCAAAAGAAAAAAAAAAAAAGAAGGACACATGTTCAGAGTATTAGAAAAGAGGTGTAACATAGTAGCAAGATAGATTTTGTACTTTTTGGTGAGATTATGTTTATATTTTGGAATTAGTTATGGGTACCAAAAGAGAATATGTTGAAGAGAGACATTATAAATGCAACCTATAATTCTATATGCGTCCAGGGAGTACGAAATTATATTGATATTGAGAAACTATTATAGATTGAGTTGCATGAAAAGAAAAATTGTGAAATTGGTAGCCAATGTGTAGTGCATTGATAGATAAAGACTTAGTATCCTTCAGGTTTACTATAACATTTCAAAATTTTGGGTAGAAATTGGAATAAATTACTATGAATTTTCTATAATGACTTTTGGGATACATATTGGACATAAATCTATTTGGGTTATTGTGGATCAATGGACGAAGTCCTATTAGTTTTGGTAATTAAATTTACATTTTCACTTGAAAGTATGCTCAAAGTTAATTAATGAGAGAGTATAATTGTGTAGAATACATTTATCTAGTGTAATAGATAGAAATCCAAAAAGTTACTTTCAGAGTTGACCTAATTTGCAACATGTTGTGGATAACACTTTGGAATTTAGTATAATTTATAGTTCTCAATTTGGCGGGCAGTCTGAGCATACTATTCATACCTTGGCATTATGTTTCGCATGTAGTATACTAGAAATTCGAAGGAAAGTTTAGTTTAAGATATAAATAGACATATGAGATTATAGAGAGGATGGTGATTATAATTTTAAGTTTTGTTCTATTTGCAGACTTGTTTTGGTTTCACAACATATTTTGTGTCAATATGTCCAGGAAATGTGTATACTTGATCCTTCTAATATGTTGGTTGAGTTAGTCTATTGAGATAAAGAACTCTTACTTATGTTGAGGAACCAGTAAATTTTGTATAATTGAACTATTCTGTTGGCCAATGGTCGTGGAAGAGTCACCCAATTGAGAAAGTTTTTGGAAAAGTAGAGAAAACAAGAAAATTTAATATTCTCATTTGTTCTCACAAGGTATATAAATTTCGAGGACGAAATTCTCTTAAAGAGAGGATAATGTAATTACCCATAAAAATTATATATATGTTATTTTATTTTGGTGCATTGGCTACCTAGGAGTAATTATATATATATAAGAATAAAAATAATTTAAAGAAGACTAATGTATCTCTAATAAAAGTCTTGTTATAGAGAGACCTATTAGAACTCTTCTACATGTGTTTTAAATAGGGTAGTATTTTTGAATAGTTAAAACTCTAGAACACCAAAGCAAGTAGCAACAAACAAAGAATATATATATATATATGTCACAAAAAGAAAGAGAAGGAAGGAAGAAAAAAAGAACGAAAAAGAAAAATGGTTGAATCCATTAAAGGTATGGATTGATTACTTCTCTTATGAGTTTTATATTCTTATTCAATTAAATGGTGTAGGGTTTATAATGCTGGTGTTTATATATATATATATATATATATATATATATATATATATATGGTACCTTGTTGAGTATTGAAGTTATTAGGTTGAACTTTAAGTTTATAGTTGTTTGAAATTCATTGGGTTTAATCAATGTATCGGAAAGAAAAAAAAAGAAAAAGAAAAGAAAAAGGAATTTGATTTGAACTGGCAGAATATAAAAGCTGGATGATTTCGTTGATCGAAGAAGACAAAGTCCTGAAATTATATAAACCACACCTTTGACTTTAAAGAACTTTAGTTTGACCTCTATATTTTTGAAAATTTAATTTTAATCACTGTTTTACTTGGTAAGTTTGAATAATAGAATTTTGAAAAATTTATGGCTGTCTAAAAAACAAAAAATTATTTTTTTTAAAGAAATTGTACTTGACCCCAAAAGTTTCAAAAATTATGATTTGACCCCAAAACTTTAAAAAACTTTTTCTAAATAGCTCAAACTACTTCTATACCCTATTACCTCATATTAGAAAGGATAGTTATATGTAAAAGATATATTAAATATATATCAATGGGGTAGGAATTGCGTAAATTAAATATAAAATAACGAAACGACGAAGTTAAGAATAATGATTGATTGTTATATGTTACTTTAGATTAGGTGGTGATTGCATTGAGGTTAGAAAAGAGTGCTTTGAATTGAATTTTGGGAATCAATGTGAGTAATTTATTACTTCTTTTGGGGAAATTTTCTATATTAAATGTGTGGGTGTGTGCCTATGAATTTTTCATATATATAATATATATGTTGATATTGAGGTTGTAATTAAATATTTTATAATTGTGAACTGTTATACAAGTGAATTTTGGAAACTTGTGGGATGATTTTATATCGTTACTTTGGTGATGAAAGGAAAATTTTGTGTGCAATAGGACTAAAACGACAATTTTTGTGTGTGTGCAAATTATGTTTTATGATATGAGGATTGAGTTATCAGATCTAAATGATAACAAGATTGTATACCAATGTGATTGGTATAACGATGTACACATAGTAGCCAGTCATTAGACTAGTGATAACAAGAAACGAGGCTAGTTACCAGACTAGTAGTACTAAGATACGGGACCAGTTATCTGGTTAGTGGTAACAAACATAATTTAACAAATATATTTGGGACTAAATGTGTGTGTGAGTGTTTTGTATTATAAATGTCTTTTCATTTATAAAGTTATTTGTGAAAATGAGTGAGTGTTTTGAGTTATAAATATTTTTTTCATTTATAAAGTTATTTGTGATTATGATATCATTTTGTTTACATAATTATGTGTGATTATGATAAAGTTTATTTTTGTATATAAACTGTGGAATTTATTTTCACGCCTCATTAAATGTGGTTACTATTCACAGCTATTTGTACTCATCCAAACATTTAACATTTTTCAGATGAGGATCAGAGTAAGGAACAAGTCCACAGATAAATAAGGGATTAGAGGACTTGAAAATTTATTTTACTATAGGCTTTTAGGAATAAATGTCTTTTGTAATTTGAGACAAGTATTTAATTATTTTGAAAATAATGTTGCTTATGGTTGGAATAATGAATCTTATTGTTTGATTATTATTTTACATGAGTTTAATACTGATGTTAGTGATGTTTAATTTATTCCTCTGGTATTCATTAGGTCAAAAAAATGAATCACTTTATTATTTGTCTTTCATTGTATTTTACATTTATTATGCACAGGATTTGTTAGTTAAGACTTTAGTGGATGGTCCGCAGCCCACCCTGTCTGATCCAAGGTGAGGGTGTGACAAACTCTGCCCTCAAACTATTAGATAGATATAAAAATGATCAACAGTTTTAATAGGAAAACAGAATATAGAAAATCTTTTATACAACACAACCAATGAATATTTCATTACAGTTCTTCATCTCCTACATTCTACCAGCCTTATCAACTATGGAGACAAAGGATCTCAGTTCAGCTATAGTACAAAATTCCAAAAAAATAGATACAAAAACCTTCATATTTTTCAACAATTCGGAGAAATTAATCATAACAAGCCATAGAGAACCACCACCTTGGGGAGAACAACCAAGAAGAGATGTGAATTGAACAAGGGATACAGGGTGAGCCTTCTGCAGGCAGCAAACCGGAAGCCCAAGTGCGTGAATGCGAGGCGGGAGATTTCAAACCTTTCAAACAAGACACGATTACTAACCACACCCTTTCAACTTGCCTTTTTATCAGATCCTTTGAGGTTGAGGTTGAACCATTTCTTCTTGTTAGATTTATCCTTACCATCTGAGCTACCATCTTCCCCTGGGCTCTCAGCTTTAAAATCTTCACCAGGAACTTTGCTGCTACCCCCATTACTAAAATGACCGCTGCCACTGGTACTAATAACAGACCTTGTGACAGTGAATGAAGAATGGATGCTATCTCTCTCTTTTAACAGCTCATCAACCTGTCTTCCACAAGCCCAAAATGGTCGTTCTTATTTTATCTACTAGTGGCAACTAAAACATTGAAAGAATGGAACTAAAACCTATTCAAGGAGTAGAACTAGAACAAATAACAAAAAAGAGAAAAATGAAGAGTACAGATAGAGGATCAACCAAAAAAAATAAATATTAATAACTACAGTGTCAACTACAAAAAAAATATTTGCCAACATAACCCTTCCCAAACCCCGCAATGGCAAAAGCCTCATGCACCGGGCTGGGTTTTATTTTATAATCGAATATATTTCCAAAAAAATCCTTTGTATACAGATATTAATACAAGAGACAACAAGATGGAAGCCCAAAAAGAGAGACAGAGAGAGCCATTACAGTCAATAATTCTCATAAATATGCCAACTGATACGAGATGCGATCAAATGTAATTAGTAGCAACTAGAAAAATACAACAGCAGTTAAAAAGTTGTTCGGATTATGGCTATTTGGTTTTGGATGTGACTAGAAATACAATGAGCAAATGTCTCTTTTATTTGCTTTTCTTGTTTGGTTTAATGTTGTGGTCCAGAAAATCTACATGTGCGTAAAAATATCCGCATGGGCATCATAAAAAGGCAGCAGAATCTGAAAGAAATGATAGTAAATAAGAGTGCAATGAGCAAAAAAAACTTACAGACTGCTTTTCCTGAGTGTATCTGCTGGTCACCTCTTGGAAACGTGCCAACGCCTACAAAGCATCTCACAAGAATTATATCAGAAAATGTGTGTTGCAGACCCCAGGTAACAACCTTAGATTGAAAAGAATGTAGTTTCACCTTTCTGTATTCTGTCTCAAATTGGCGTAGCTCATTTCTCTTCCTTAGAATCTGACCTTCAATATCCTTAAGCTTATGAGTTGTATCCTCATATGACTTTGTACACAGAGCCTCAATTGTATAAGAAGCAGTTTTAAAGAAATTATCTCCTGCATGAATCAGATTACGGTCAGTTCTAGGGACTTTTCATCCTTTGTTCAAGCAATATTTATATGGTTTTAAAAACCAGTGACCAAAAGGATGAACAGACAAAATAAGCAGTTCAGACCATAAACAGCGAATATGTGAGTGCCAGCTTTTAATTCTGAGACCTCACAAGGTTGAAGGCCTTCCAACCTCTTAAAGAAAGCAGCTTCAGGATCTTTGGCCATTGCTAACTGCACCACGACAAGGAAAAATATGTCACCAAGTAAACGGTAAACCAAGGTGATATAATAACTTTCCAGGAAAAAAATGTGGAGTGACTGAAACCCACATACCGCATTTACAGTTGAATCCATTCTGTAAACTTGAAAATGCAAGAAATACATTCCTGCAGATGTCACCTTGCCAGTCTTCTCACTATCTTCCTGCACATGAGAAAAATATCTCAGGTTTAAGAAGATCAAACACATCAGTCCATTGAAAAGTCAGAAAGCTGACAAAACACAGCAATAAAGACGTGTATCTCTGACCAAACCGGCTCGTGAGATCAATATGGGAAATTTTACAGGGCAGGAGCTTTCAAAACTTTACCAAATCGTAAGAACACGATATTAATTACCAAGATGGTCCCAGAAGCACCCACTGAAAAAAAAAATTAGGAAGCATTACAAGATTTCTTAACCATTACCCAAATGCATTAAGCAGCAGGATGCAACCCAAAAAGGATACCACTTTTGAGTCTCTAATAAGCATGTCTAGATATGCAATGGGGTTTGAAGACTCACACCAGCCCCATAGTAGTCTCGAGTTTTACCAGGTAAAGCACATTCCGGTAGTGCTTATTATGGTTGTCTAAGAAGGAAGGGATGACTAATTTATAAATTAAGGGAAGGTGACAAAGAAGCAGATGGAGAAAAGAACTGAAAAGAAAAGGAAAGGAGGAGAATGAGTGATTATAAACCAAATTTTGCCCCCTTTAATAAGCAGACATGGCTATATCTTTTAGGAAGTAAAGCAATGAAATAGAAATTCTTGCAGGCTGGATTTTATGAAGGCCATGGAGGCAGAAGAGGTTAGATACTGAGACAAAGATCAAGGCATGACAGCAACTGAACTTGAAAAGAAAGTAGAGCGTTTAGATGCACGAATTACTCAAGATATGAAACATCATAGTACCGACAGGAAAAGAGAGACTCATGCAATAAATTCCAAAGTCCATATCCTTGACTAGAATTGGATTTTCTACAAACTTGAAAAGGAATATGATCGCATTCTAGCAAGTCAACTACTTCACCATTATGTGACAGAGACAACCATAACTTCAACAATTAAGAGCCACGCTAGAGTTCACAAACCATAGCATATCTGCTTCAAAGAGACCAAAAAAGGGATGTAATGGCAGCTTAAGTAGAACCTAATACAACAAATGATCATCTTAAACAGTATACCTCTTTTTACCATCATCACATATACTTTAACTACCTCATGCCAAGTTACCAAAAACGGTATTTACCTTGAATTGACAGAAAAAAAAAGGGCTCCATACAAAACTCTACCGTAAATGGAAAAAAATTGCCGTCAAATACCATAAACAATGCAATTAAAAACAACAGAAGAAAATTTGTATGGTACCTGTAATGCCATACCATAGCCTCCATTTGCATCTTGTTCAAAATAAAGTAGCTGGAATTACACAAATTCAGCTTTCAATATTCCAGGTTGCAAGCCATGCCAACACGCACACACACGGAGGGGGAGACACAGAGAGACTTATTTCACATTACAAACTGCATGCAAGTTAATCCAAGAGTTCTATTCATATATCGACCTTAAATTTGCTTTGCACAGCTGATGTAACTCTGACTACAACTCCTGCCTCAGCTTGTTCCTCACTAATAGTCACCCCAAAGAAGTGGGCGCATTGCTTTTCTACCTGCAATAAGACTTAAATAAGCAAAAGTAATACACTTGAAACGTAAGGTCTTGTCCTGCTTCAGAAAAGTGTGCACCTTTCCACTGACTGATGTTCCAATAGGAAGAGGTCTGACTGTGACAGTTCCATTCAAAGCTTCTTCAAGTACACTAGCAGAAATGGTAGTCTTGATCGGAACACCCAGCTTGCTGAAAAAGGAAAAATAAAAAGTGATTAAATGGGTCACAATAATCCTGAAAGCTCCCCAGTTTCAAATAGAAAATCACCTGAATAATGCAGCAAACATTGTATTAACGGTTCCAAGGTTGGATAAATCAATTTCCATATCCATGCCCTCAGCATCAAGAGCCTTATATAATTTAAAATCAAATATCAGAACCATAAGAAGTGACAGGAAACTCTGCACCCGTAAGTTCAAAAAAAACTTGAATGACAATAAAAAAAAATGCATAGAGCGCATCATCATATGCACATATACATGAATGCATAGAGCACATCATCATATGTACATATACATGAATGCATAGAACACATCATCATATGTACATATACAGAATGCTTCAGTGAATAGACAAATGGAAGGGCACCTTAGTAAACAATGATTCTGATAATACAATCGACTTGATAAATTTCCCTTGTACATACTATGCAGATTAATTATACTGAAAACTATGCCTTTTTCTTGAAAAATAGGATGAATGAACTAAATTCTGGGAAAAAAATTTTCATTTGTTCCCTGGTTGTACACAAAATGCGGCAAAGCAATTATGTAGAAGGGTAAAATTTGTGTTGTCAAAGAATCTTGTATGATGGAAGCCAATTTTTGGCTTGTCAGTAATGACCACTCACGACAGGGGTGTGAACAAAGCAAAGCCGCATATAATATAGTGAGGGCGTCCTTGAAAATAGGGCAATCTCCACAGCGCGTGGATGAAGTTTTCCCCATATAAAAAATAAGTATAATCAGAGCTCAAGGTAGTTACACTAGCAATGAACCACTTCACAGCAGAATGTCTAGGAAATGAAGGAGGAAGAAAACTACCTCAAACCCTGCATTATCATATTGCCTTCTTTTCTCCGGGTCGGATAAAATGTTATAAGAATACGCAACCTCCTTGAAAAGTTCTGACGCTTCAGGATTGTTAGCATTCTTGTCGGGATGATATCTGTTCATCATTTAAACCAATAATCTATTCACGCTATCAAAATTATAAGAGACATTGCTGATCATCACCAAATTGATTGAGCAAGCTGTACTGCTGATGGACACAATTTAACCAAATAAAAAATGCATTCAAATTCAACAATTTGGATTCATTGAGTTCTTACAAATAAAAAGAAAAAAGACCATACATGCACCCATTTTTATTTTATTTTTGCTAAATAAAAATTGAGATTAAAGGATAAGAAGTACAAAAATATAATCAAGCACCAGGTTCAATACACGCCCGAAGGCCAAACATAGTAACTCTCAACCTAGCCAACAGAAATAATTAATGCAATACTAAAGTACCTGAGAAGCTCAAAAAAATTCTTTAAAAAAGAACTCGACATTTCACTTATCAATGTTCAATGTCCAACTTCCTTCAACCATCACGAATTAGCCTGGATGGCCAGAGCTTTTATTCCAAATGGGAGGTCTAAAATTTGAACCTTGGCAGTGGTTAGTGTGTATGTGGTGAAAAGAAAAAAACAAAGTTGCCCTTACCCTAAATTCAATCTCCACAAGTAATTTAACAGCTCCCTTCCCCTTTCCCCTCACTCCTTGGGAGTAGGCAAAATGCATCAGTGTATAGCATCAAGAAAAAAAAAAACAACTTCCTTCAAAAATAATCTCTCCAAGATACCAAAATTTGAAGTTGGGTCTCAAACAGGGGCCAAAGTAAACAAATTTCCCCTAAATTTCAATGCCAAAATTCAAATTTCCAAATGTTACAACAGCCTATTTCAATTCTTGAACCCCGTTATCTAATCTATGACCAAGAAACTCACTAAGTAAGAGTCGAGCTTTCAATCGAATACAGTTTCACCATGTTGAAGTCTTATAATCACTTTCTTGAGAAACAAAGGTGAACCCCCAATATATTCAATTCCTAGCCCATCATTTGTTGTTCAACCAATAAACATTGACCAACAATCGAGCTTGAAATATCCAATTCACCGGCCCCCAATTTAGCATTTATAAGCCCCTAACAAAACCTAAAGCATGCTTTATAAACCAGAATCAAGATTTCAATTATTCGATTCCTATTTTTTGAGAAGCATAGGCAAGTCCATGTAAAACAAAACCCAGAAAAGAAGGAATTAACCTGAAAATAACTTACTTGAGAGCAAGCTTTCTATAAGCAGTTTTAATCTCCTGATCAGAAGAATCCCTAGACACACACAACACTTCATATGGGTCTCTCCGAACAACCAGGCCCGATGGCCCCTCCATCTTTGAACCACCACCCATAAACCCTCCCTCTCTCTCAAGAATCTTAACAGCTGAATCCTCTCAACTTTTATGAAACTTTCTTGTCCGCAAATCTGTCAAAAGGGTAGATTCAAAGAAAAACCCATCAGTACCATCAAATAATTGCAACGACCCATCAACAGTTTTCACACGAAATTCAAAGCATTGGATCGCTGCTTCCATAAAATAATATATTGTTGAAAAACATCCAAAGTCAAAAAACTGCGGATCCACATATATACAGGAATATACACGTGCACACAAATAGGTGATACATACACGGGAGGTATATGCATATACACCCCCAACGTGTGTGTATAAAGCTAGGGTTTTTTGAAATTAACAGGACGTGAAAAGAGAAGAAAAGGGTGACCCACCAATGAGAAGCTTTCACTTCTTTTTTTCTCTTGGTTGACAAAACGTAATTTCAGCTAAACAGAAGGTTGTTTCAATTCATCATCAAAGTACCACATGCGAATATAAACAAACTCTAACTAAATTCTGTATAAATACAAACATGCCTAGGTACTTGCCAAAAACCATTTAATTTTTTTTGTCTGATATTATTACAAAAAAAAAAAATACGATAAGATTCAAATATCACCAACCTTCCAAAAAAATTTGGATATCCAAACAATGTTATTCTTTTTTAATAAAAAATAATATTTTATCTATCTTTTCCATTTTTCACCTATCATCATTCTATCATGACAAGCCACGCATAAGAATAAAATTAAAAAACTCGAACTTAATTTGATAAAATAATGGATGAGATCTAAATCTAAACTTTTTGGATTTTTAAAATTATAATCCTTCGATTATGTTAAATTCAAGTATTAATCAATTATTGTAGTTTGTTTATTAAGTATGTATGTATATTCAAATTTGTATTATAACCATGAATTTGAAAAAAATGGGAAAATTTAACTCACACTCTTTGTACTTTATCATATCTTTAAGGATATTCACTTTATTTTTTGAATTTTTATTGCATCCTCCGTCAAATCAAATTAAAGGTTTTAACTAGAATATAATTTTATTAAATTTCCATGATATATTTTAAGAAAAGTTTCATCCACGCCTCGTCTAGATAGACATGTCTTTAATGAGATCCCTTCTATTTTATGAATTTTTTTTACATATTAAAATTTGGGTCGATTAAAATTTGTTTTTAATCGACTCGAATCAAATTTTAATTGATCCGAATTTTGATACGTAAAAAAGTAAGATTTTAATACCAAAAAATAAATTTTAATCAACTTGAATCGAATTCTAATTGTCACAAATTTTAATAAGTAAAAAAATATAAATTTTCAGCTAGAATTTTAATACATAAAAAAATAAAATTTAATCAAATTTTAATATATAAAAAAATAAATTTTAATCAACTCGAAGTTTAATATTTAAAAATATAAATTTTTATCAGCTCGAATTCGTTTGGGGTTTATATAGAGACAATTTTAGTATTTTTAATGAATTTTTTTGTAAAAATGGTGATTTAACTTCAAGGGGTGTTAATGATTTTGTAATATAAATAAGAAGGGGGTGTTAGTGATGCTTTGAATAATAAATGGAGTTTCCTTATAGATATGATAAACTAAAAAGGCGTAACCAAAATTTTCTCAAAAATATACTCAAAGAGGTATATTTCCTGAATAAAAAAATTATAATTATTAAGGAGATAGAGGGAGAGGTTTAGATATCCTTTCGACCCTTGGTTCTAGTAATATTTATTTTACTCTAACATTTAGCATTGCATCTATTATGACTTAAGCAATTAGAAATACAAAAACAATATTTTCATGCTAAAATAAAATTATGTATCTCTAACTCTTTCCAAACTCTTTAAAAACGGGAAACTCATGGATTAAACCGCCTTTTAGTTATGTCCCATATAGTAGGGATCTAATTCTTTTAATTTCCATGGCAAAAAATCCAAAATTTTAGATCATATAGACTTCCTCAGAATTTGAGTGCTGCTAAGTTGAGAGAGTCTCATAATAGGGAGATATTTTTGTNATATCCAAACAATGTTATTCTTTTTTAATAAAAAATAATATTTTATCTATCTTTTCCATTTTTCACCTATCATCATTCTATCATGACAAGCCACGCATAAGAATAAAATTAAAAAACTCGAACTTAATTTGATAAAATAATGGATGAGATCTAAATCTAAACTTTTTGGATTTTTAAAATTATAATCCTTCGATTATGTTAAATTCAAGTATTAATCAATTATTGTAGTTTGTTTATTAAGTATGTATGTATATTCAAATTTGTATTATAACCATGAATTTGAAAAAAATGGGAAAATTTAACTCACACTCTTTGTACTTTATCATATCTTTAAGGATATTCACTTTATTTTTTGAATTTTTATTGCATCCTCCGTCAAATCAAATTAAAGGTTTTAACTAGAATATAATTTTATTAAATTTCCATGATATATTTTAAGAAAAGTTTCATCCACGCCTCGTCTAGATAGACATGTCTTTAATGAGATCCCTTCTATTTTATGAATTTTTTTTACATATTAAAATTTGGGTCGATTAAAATTTGTTTTTAATCGACTCGAATCAAATTTTAATTGATCCGAATTTTGATACGTAAAAAAGTAAGATTTTAATACCAAAAAATAAATTTTAATCAACTTGAATCGAATTCTAATTGTCACAAATTTTAATAAGTAAAAAAATATAAATTTTCAGCTAGAATTTTAATACATAAAAAAATAAAATTTAATCAAATTTTAATATATAAAAAAATAAATTTTAATCAACTCGAAGTTTAATATTTAAAAATATAAATTTTTATCAGCTCGAATTCGTTTGGGGTTTATATAGAGACAATTTTAGTATTTTTAATGAATTTTTTTGTAAAAATGGTGATTTAACTTCAAGGGGTGTTAATGATTTTGTAATATAAATAAGAAGGGGGTGTTAGTGATGCTTTGAATAATAAATGGAGTTTCCTTATAGATATGATAAACTAAAAAGGCGTAACCAAAATTTTCTCAAAAATATACTCAAAGAGGTATATTTCCTGAATAAAAAAATTATAATTATTAAGGAGATAGAGGGAGAGGTTTAGATATCCTTTCGACCCTTGGTTCTAGTAATATTTATTTTACTCTAACATTTAGCATTGCATCTATTATGACTTAAGCAATTAGAAATACAAAAACAATATTTTCATGCTAAAATAAAATTATGTATCTCTAACTCTTTCCAAACTCTTTAAAAACGGGAAACTCATGGATTAAACCGCCTTTTAGTTATGTCCCATATAGTAGGGATCTAATTCTTTTAATTTCCATGGCAAAAAATCCAAAATTTTAGATCATATAGACTTCCTCAGAATTTGAGTGCTGCTAAGTTGAGAGAGTCTCATAATAGGGAGATATTTTTGTATGAGAGTACTACACACAAAAATATGGAGAGTTTCATAAAAAGCACCACCACCACCACCACCACAATCATGCAAAAGACCAGATAAGGCACCACCACCCCCCAAAAGACCACCAAACCATGTCTAGGCCAAAAAAATCCACCGCAAATACTTTGTCAAGACCCACAGTGTCACCACCCCCACCACTACAGAACCGGATCAATGCTAGAAAGCCATGAGCCATCAAAACCCAAGATTGGCCAGTGCATTGCATTCTATGAAAAGGATGGGTTGGAGTAGGTTCTTTGGAAGATCATTGCCGCTCAAGCGTACTCTTTCTTCATCGTAAGCCAAACTTAAAAGCCTTCACCACAAGATGCCTCAGTGGAGCTGTCAATCCCAGAAAGGGGAATGTTCAAGTAGGGGTGTACCTTGGGTAGGCCAACCCAAACTCAACACGAAAAAAATAAAGTTTCGATTGAATTTTTAATACTTAAGTCTGAGCTAAAAAACACCAATTCAAAATAAATTCGGATAATACCCAAGTTACCAGATTCAACCCAAATGTATAAATCGGACTCAACCCGAACGTATTTAAAAATAAATATATAAATTAATAGATTCAATAGCATAACTTACAACTAGGTTCAAACTTCACAATTCACTTTAACAAACCCAATCCAAATTCTAACCTGAATTAAATAACTCTAACCCAACCTAAATTCTAACCTGAAATATATAACCCGAATTCAACTGAAGTCCGTTCAAATTCAACTTGGATAGTACTCAAGTTAAGTATCTCGGATTGAAGTCGAATTAGAGTTGAAAATTATATACCTAAAGTTGAACTAGAATTGACCCTCAACCTGTCAACCCGCCCGAGTTGCACCCTTAAGTTCAAGGAAACTTTTCTTCAAACTGGGCAAAAAAGGACTTTCAGCAAAATCTAATGAACACGGCCTAATGTGTGACTGCTCATTGCTCTTCAAGTATTTAATTGATTCCCTCTGCATAATCTATCTCTGCATTTACCGCCAAGCATATCAAAGACACAAACACAAAATCCATGCGTTAACAAAACAACAGTAACTATAGCCTCGTATATTGATGGGAATAACCACGTTCTGTGTATGCGGAGTTGGTAAAAGTTTTTGGGAAAATTGCAGGTGATTTACAAAGCCGTATATGATTGGTAATAACAGATGTATTTACACGACTAAACCCCCTTGGAAAGGCCAAACGTCCTTCATTATGTCGAGCAATTAGGGTTTGAGTCAATCTTGATCACTCTGGTATTGTACGATCCACAGAACCCGCACTTGTGATACAGCCAGTGAAACGATGCAGTTCCCTTTTTATCACAGTCATTACACAGTATGTCCTGGGTAACACAATGTAAGTTTTATTCATCAACAACGGAAGGCAAAAGGGTGCCAAGAAATAGATATTCTTAGGAAATATAAGATGTATGATTTACCTGACAGCGGTCCCTGTATTCTTCTGGAAGCTCCTCTGAAGCCATTAAAGCATCAAGCATGCCAAAGTACACCTGAATAAAAGAACACGAACCTCAATATAAACTTCATACAACTAAGGGTGTTAATCGGCAATTTAAGCTTTGTCGATGAATTCTTGCTAATGCTCGGTACGTTTTTCTAAATTCTAGTTATGGATTCAGTAAATCGCATATGAATTTTCGTTTATTTTTCTCCCATACAATGAATCAAAAAAACTGACCTGTACTCACAACATGATGGGGCATACCAAATTGTTCGTCATGACAGTTCATTGTGCAAATGATGATTATTGAAAACATCGTATGCCATCATACATGCAAATCAAACTATAAAAACAATACACCACCAGCGGAGTGAACCAGGACAGATATGCAATGTAGTGAACAGGAACAAACATGCCCTTAACACTTAAAATCCACAAAACATAAAACAAACAAAAAAACAAAGAAAAACAAATAATTGCAGGGTACAGCAGGATTGGTGATGAATAGAAGTGCTTGGTTCAGCAATGATGAGGTATAGAGTCAAACATGGGAGTGAATAGGGACTCTTTGGAGGCATTGGGGCTGAACTAGGAGATAACTAGGTTACGGTGTTGTTGCGCAATAAAATAGAAGGATCTCGAGAGGTAGTGTGAATTATGAGATTCCGGTGAATAACGGCGTCGGAGTATTGTTGTATCCAAATGTTTCACCAATGAAGTCATAATAGAGAGCATTATAAAAGAACTTATTCTCCATGTAGTTTGTTTAAAGGTCTTGGAAGGCTTGATAAAGGTGTCACTATTTGCAATTGTGCCATCATTGTTGCATTTTGGGTTATTATTTGGAAAGAAAGAAATGAAAAAAAAAAATTTAGATCATCACAAGTGGTTGGATGGGTTATGAAACCGTATTCATTATTAGCTTCATTTTGGACTTCAAGTTATGCCAGAAAGTCTCTCTGTGTCGAACCTTATCTCAGTTACAAAAGAGATACTCAAGACTGTGAAGCCCCGTACTAGAGCAGTTAGGGTTAGGAAGGAAAGTCCCAAATGCCTAGTTGTACATACTGTCTTGTTCCGTAAGAATTTGCAATAGAAAAACTTCTGTTCGTTGTAAGATTACTGAAGGAAAGGTTGATCATAAATTTGTGGAGTTTGCTTCTACACAGAAACTAAGACCTTCGAGAACCAATATTGGACCAGGAAGAAAAATGGGAAAATTCCTTCTACCACCATCACTTCGTGACTCACTTGATCAAACGGGAGTTTTAGTTCCGGAACTAGTGTCTGCTCATGAAATCACTGCTTTTGCAGCTTGAAAGCTTGTCTAAAAGTCTCAATCTTTCTTAAGTTAAGAAGCCGCATGTGAAAGTTCGCCTACTACTCAAATTCCTTCCGGTGAAGCCAGGAGAACGGTGTAGAGAGACAGCATAGAGAAAGGCACTTTTTACATCCATCCGCCGTAGACGCCAGGACTTACTTGTTGCTAGAGAGATGAGCACTTGCATAGTAGTCATCTTTGCCATTGGACTAACCATCTCGCCATAGTCTTTCTTTTTAGACTTTCTTTAATGCTCAACAATTGGCTCTCTTCTAACGATAACTAGCAAATTTCTATCTTGTTTTGCCACTCATATTTTATCATCACAATATTTTTCAAAAATTTCCCTCAATATTCTACTCCTGACTACTCATAGTAAGTTACATTTTTGCAAAATATTTGAGATTTTGATAGAATGACAGAAAAGGAGTTCTTAGAAAAGGAGTTCTTTCGTATCAAAGAATAATATTCATTACTTAAAATTAAAATGGTTCTTTCAAGCATTCATTGAGAGGAGACAAGACACTTGTTTCGAATTTAACCAATTGAGATATCTGGAAACCCTAGTTACTAATGATATCAAAGGAGTTCAGCTTTTTATTATTTTACTAGGATGGAGGGAGAGTTGTGATTTAGGATTGTTATGTGTGTTTTTTTCTCTTTGTTTTTTATCTCTTGGTTGGATTTCTCATCCATTCTTTTTGATGTATTTCTCAAATTTTATTAGCATAAGAGTTTCGTTTCCTATCAAAAAAAAAACAAGAAGGAAAAGCTTCAGCTTACCGACATATCTCCCATAGATTTGCTACAAATTGGGCAGATGTAGTGAGTGCAAGCATAAGCCTGATGGAAAAAGAAGATAAGAGGCATGAGTATCAAAAGTTCACAAAAATAATTTTCCTTGCACCAAGGGCCAAAAAATTCCAAAAAGATAAAGGACAGACCTGGAAGCAAGCTGAATGCATATAATGGCCACAAGGAAGTGCTCTGACAGTTGCGCTGGAAGTGAATAAAAAATCACAGCATATGGGGCAATTTGCTTCCAGACCTTTCTCCCTGCACTTGTGGTCCACTAATTTCATCCCCAGGCAACAATTGCAGGTCATGCAATGGAAGAAGTCAACACCAAGACCCTTCCCAAGACGGCATAAATTGCAAAAAGGGCAGTGATAAACTGTCCTGAATTCACCAAACAAAAGGATAGTTCAGAAAATAAATGTCAAAAATCTAATTCAACAGCAGTTACCCTGTCACATCATCGAAACTACAACCACATGCTTAACATAAAAATATCAGTGCTTTAAGACATTCCCCTCACTTTCATGTGTTATCAAAATTAGTGCAACTTAGCTGTTAATCTTTTACTGAGATCATATAATGAGAGGAGGACAAGCAAACCAGGGAAAAAAAAGAAAGGAAAGGGGTAGAAAGTTGTAGAGAAAAGCCTAATCACCTTTCGTCATCAAAAAACTTGCAGCTACTGCAGTAGTATTTAGCCATCGAAAGTCCATTGCATGATGGTGTTGAGCAAATTGGTCCAATTGGCTGAACTTTCAGGCAGTTCATACACATCATTTCAGATGTAGCCTTCCTACAGATAAATTAGATAAACATTGAATACTCATAGGGGTTGTTTGGTATGTGGGTTTGGGGGGGGGGGGTTTCGAACTAAACCCCCTTAAACCCATGTTTGGTAACTGCGTATTTAGCCTGGGGTTTGAAATCCGGCCCGGTCATGAAACCCTTGTTCATGGGTTTCATGAAACCCATGGGGGGGTGGGTTTCATATATGGGTTTGGGGATTTCACATTCAAATGACAGTTATACCCCCCATATATCCATACCCATGTTTGGATTAGTTTGGATTAAATTAGTTAAGGGGTACAATAGTCATTTAAATAAAAATTTATTATCATAATAGTCATATATCCCTGCGCATACCAAACATGAGTATGGACAGCATTGAATATTGAATCCCTTCTTTGAATCCCATTTTTGGTCAAACCCGGGTATAGACAAGCCAATCCAAACCCTTCCCAAAAAACATACCAAACATGCCCATAAAGTCCAAAGTCCTATTAGAATAAAACACATGTAACAGACAAAAGTTACCTTTCCATAGAATGGTCGCTGACATTGTCATGGCAGAACCTGCATGTAAATAACTTGCCACAGCAAGCAGCCCGGAGTTTGCAGTTTCGTTTGTAATGCTCACACCCAAATACTTGTTTCTCGATGTCACAAAATGATGGAGAACATTCAATTAGATCTTTGTCGGAAGTTTCACCAATCCTTGCTTGAGGTGACTTCTGTTGGGTAGCTATCCAGCGGCTACCAGGACCAGTATGTTGATCAGGGTACTTATAATATAATAACCAAACAAGAAGAAAAAAGAAAAGCGCGCAATAAAAAATCCCATAAGATGGTTAAAACAAGGAAGTACCTGGTCATCAGATTTTGAATGAGATAGGCTTTTCTTCTTGGATCAATAGTTGGATCCCGAGAAACCTTTCTTATCTCTGATTCAAGCTCATTTTGATTCATTCTGAAAATATCTTTCCAGCCAGGCTTAAAAGTTTGATCACTTTGGTCCAGCGCTTCAAGGACATCAATGCCTGAGAAGTGTAAATTTCAGTAACAAGAATGAGAGGACTTTGCAATCTGAAATCTTCAGTTAGTCATAATTTAAGCCTTTACAATCTGAAATCTTCAAAGTTATTAATAATTTAAGAAGCAAAAAGTAACCTAAAACATGAACCATATTGAGATGTAGACCATAACTTAAAACTAAGCAGCAGAAAATATAAACATTATCAGCACTGCAAAGGCACACAAACCTTGTAAAATACTACTCTCTGCTGTTGATGTTTGTAAAGATGCAGCAGGAGTTCCTTCCCACCATTCGTTAAGCCATTCACTGAACATTGTGTTTTTGGTTGCTTGCTTCCATGTGTCCATCATCTTATTCTGCTCATCCTGAGTAAGAGCAGATGTTACCCATGGCAACATTGATTGGAGCACCTCTGCACCTGTTGTACCAATTATACGTCCAACAAGTTTGTCCTGCTCCTCCACAGAAAAATGCCTATCAAATAATGGCCAGAGCTCAAGTTCTTCACGGAAAACATGCTGATCCAGGGTTACCCTAATGGATTTGCACATGCCTTGAACCTTTGTGGCAAGCTTATTGTACTTTCCCAGATTATGATTACAATCAGAAGAATCAACGATATTTCCACCTGAATGTTCCATCAGATTTGTGCTATTCAAGTATTCATGTAGTTGAGAAAGCTCAGAAAGTGAAACCGAAATATCCTCAAATAGCTTCTCTTCCTGCTTGTGATCCAAGGTGTATGAGTGGCTAACATTATGAAGCGTTTCTTTTGATTCTAATGCAGGGAACACTATATCATCTTCTGCATTACTATGAGCTCTATATAAGCCCCATAATAAACGGAATCTACCACTAAACTGCCTAAGAAAAGTCTCATTACAATCATTAAGTTTTCCAGATTCAACATCCAGATACTCGAGGTCTTTGCGGATGGCTTTATGAAACTTAAAGATGTTATCAATCGGTCTTGTTGCACATCCAATGTTGCTTGAGCTTATATCTGTTTCCCAATTGAAAAGACTAGAGAAAAGTGTTGGAGCAGAAGGACCAAATGACAAGGAACGCAAAGATTTCACTGCAGCAAGAGAGCTACCCAAATTGTTGCTATTCACTCCTAATCCAGGAACACAACAAGATTGATTACTATAAGGTACTTTCTGCATATTCATTCCCAAAGGATCACAAGAACCACTATCTTCCCGTTGAATGGAGTTTCCCTGTTTAACTGGCCGTTTGTTACCATCAACTTCATCAAATGCAAAATCTTCCACAGAAGTAAACAGAGAGGTGCAAGCACAACAGGGTCTATCTAAATCACCTTTAGCTTCAGTCAGTACTTTGGCTGGACAGCAACCAATTGCGCTTAAAGATAAACAAACATCCGTAGGACGACCTTTACATGCCCAACCAGAAAATAGGGTGACCAGTGCAGTGTCTGATGCTGGAGCTGCACAAGATAATTATACATAGAAACCATTGAAAATCATGCACAGCACCTCGACCTTCACAATCCACAAGTGAGTACAAACGCGATAGCAAATTAATATAGAACCTTAAGAAAGCAGTAGAAAATAAATATAGAACCTGCCATATGCATATTATGAAGAAAAGATCTTGCTTCTTCTTCACTAAGGGATCCTACCAACCACGGCAAGACACACTCAATCAGTCTCAAGGGCATGACACATAAGCTTTGATATAGAAGTTCGCGCTGTCGTTTGGGGCTAAAATGATTTCGCGCAAGTGGAAGAACCTACAGATGTAATGTATTATGTAAGAAACCGCACAAGGTGTTTGGTACCAAACTTTAAGTTATAAACGCGAATTGACAACATTGCATAACATCCACAGATCTAGATGTAAGTATATCAGGAAATAAAGAAAAGCACATGAGCCCTTCCCCTACACAAACAGAACTTGCTTTAGATGCCATCCACCGTAGTTCTACTATTTTACATCCATAGGATACGCTTCTACGGAAATAATCATACAAACACAAAGATCTCTTGCTCCAAAAATTTCACACCTGAACTTCCTCGTTGTAGAAGTGCTTCTCTATGGTAGCCATTATATGATCAGCATGAGAGCACAATTTTGTATAAAATTCAACAGAAGATGAATTAGCTCCAGCATTTTCAATAGTTTCTATTAGGCATCTAAACTTTTCAAATTCACTTTCTTCTTCCGCATGCTCCTGGGCAAAAGAGACTTCGCCATCCACAGCAGGGAATATAACTTGGTCTTCAGCAATGCTGAAATAGAAGTAACAAGAGTATTATATCAGAAAACATGGGCAGGCGACGTGACGGAAAGCAAGCAATGTTGCAACATATGAACTCGCAAAATTTGCCATGATTTTTTCATTCTCCTAAGATGGGACTGAAGACATGAGAAGGTGGCTATTCTGCTTCATTTCCCCTGTTTCGCAGGAGTGGTAAGTTGTGAACAAGCAAGGCAAGCTGCAGTGAAAGATTAGAACGTTCATTCCACTCAAAACCTCCAAAAGTAGACAATAGCCAAGATGCTATACAATTAAACATCTTGCTGCTCAGTATTTTCCAAAGATGTGATTTTGGACTCTTTTTTATGGAAAATAAAAATCTTAAAATGCTCAGACCCATGGTGCTCAAGCATAGGACAATTTATCATGGCATCCAAGAGAATTAATAACCAATAGCAGAATTTCCTTCTAAAAGGCACATAATATACCCAATCCACCATCCGGTCATTGTATGAAAGGAAATTATCTGTCACAAGAATGGACCAGTGAATGGAAAAATATCAACAGAACTATACCTATGAAAAATGCAAACTTCTGCAATAAATTGGAGCCTCTTATTGAATGCAGATAGGTGAGAAAAATCTCCAGATAACTCTATCCCTCTGGCTGCTTCAGCTATATCATTCAATTCTCTTTTGATAGCCTTATGCCAGTGCAATATTTCATCTACTGGTCGGTTCAGATTGGACTCCGCAAGATCACAATTCAACTCCCCACAAACTCTTTTACCAGCCCTGGAAGATCCACAAGCACAATGCCCTTTCTTGATCGGACTTCTTAAGGGGCTCACCCCATTATCCAGATAACTTTGACGTTCACAACCATCTTCACAACTTTTGCGCTTGTTATTAATCTTTGTCCCATCCATCCACGTGAATATGACCTTTATTAACAGAAACTTAAGTAAGCCAAAATATGACATAGAGCTGCAGATATCTCTGCACACTCAAGGGACCCTCACCTGTTGAAGAAGTGGCTCTTCTGGAATTATTCTACACAAGCATTCACGCATATCCTGACACTCATCAGAGGAAATGGAGGATGAAAGCCATGGCAGAAACTCGGCCATCATATTTACTGGAATGCTGCACAAAAACTGCCACACCAATGATGCCTGCTCTTCAAATGAAAACTTTTCAATAAGCAAAGGAAACACCTGCAAAATAAAAAGAAATGTACTTCTGTAAGAAGTTTTGACCTTGTACAGATCATTAGAGAATAAAGGAAAGTCAAGACCTGTGAATTGTGGCATAGTACGAAAGCTACACACCCTATTTTCTAGGGGCACAAACTCAACAAGTACACTGCAAAAAAGGAAAAGCTTTTTTTTTGTTTGTTTGCATTTGTTATATATTAATAAAATTGAAGTAGCTCAATGAACGATCCACAAAACCCAGGGAAGGCAAATACATACATGCTACCATCCTAGTCATATCAAAAGAGCACTGCTAGGGATCCCAAATTTTGTATCCCAAATGCGTAGGGACACAATCTTCTTCAGAATGATGCTGACCAATGCACAACATCCTCCATCGCACTACCTTATGCACAATGCTCCACCAGTTGTCTGGTTCACAATGTGCCCAATGAAGAACAGATACATGAACCATAAACCAATGCTAGCACCTAAAATATGAGAAGATCCCGTATCTTGAAAAACTGAAGATGCTCATCATATTGTCTACAATGAATATCATATGGATAAGACAATAAAACTAAATACAAAAAAAAATACCTGCTCCTCTTCCTTGGACATGTGCTGGCTAATTGATGTTTGAATGGCTCCTGTACAAGAGGCTAACTCTCTCCTGTAGCTTTCTTCATTTGGTATATTTGAATCCAACAGGGCAAACAACTGATCAAAGAGAATACTTTCTCCCTCATGCTCAAGGGAGTAAGTGCGTGCTACATTCTTCACACGAATGTCGAGAGATGGAAAAATGACCTGCACTCCCAGATTGGGGAAAAAATTATGCACGTCACGTTTGATTTATAAACTGATAACTGGAGAAAAGGTGCCGTTTTGGCTCCAAGAATGGATACAGATCCAAGTATCCAATCACCAACTGAGGAATGCAACACCACATCCAATGAAATATGCTTGAAAATCATCATTTGGGGGCAAAGGTAAAGTCAAAAACATCACAATGTTATAACTAAAAAAGTTAAAAGATGCAAAACAACACGTTGACATCAAGCAACCGAAGCATAGAACACAAAATTCAGGAAATTATGTACTATAATCACCAGAGCAGGAATTAAACTAAGTTGCCTTCTTATTTTAGGTCTAAAAACTAATGCACGAACACTATTCAGAGGCAGCTCAAGATTAGAATTTAATAATCAAAGCCGATTATAACAGCTAAACAGAATTGATGAACTTCCCAATCTCGAATTTTTCAATACCAAAATATATGATGTCAGCTACCATAATCGGCGAAGGGTAAGAAATGCATAGGATGAATTTTATAGCCCTAATCTCTGCACATCCATCGCACAAACAACAAATCCAACAAAACAAAGCAAATACGATTCAAATAAGAGTTCAATTGAGGTAAAACAAACAAAAGATTTTTTTTCCAATTTCCACAAATTTATCCAACTCATTTTGGTTCACAATCAATGTCTAGGGATCGTAATTTCCCAATTGAAACAATTGCCACACACACCTCATCCTCGGCATTGCAGTGGTGCTTGTAAATCGACCTAAGGAAGTGGTACCGCACCAACAAGGGCTTAATATCACCGTTCTGATCCGTCGCAAAAGCTATGGCCGCTCTATGTAGCCTATCGAGCTCGGACCGTATGGCTTTGTGGAAGAACAAAAATATGCGAATCGGCGACGAGCTATACAAGCAAGAAGGCTCGTTGCCTGACGATCCAGATTGATCGAGCTGGTTCACCGGTCCGGCCATTACCGCTACGCCACCGTTCTGAAGCCCCGATAATGGCGTCGCCATTTTATTATATAGCAAACACAAAAACGAAATCTAACACAAAAAAGAAAGTCTATGACTATGATTCAGATTTCATAAAACCTAGATATATGTCCCCCCTTTTCTGAAATTTCCTCTCCTCTCTCTCTCTCTCTCTCTCTCTCTCTCGTGTATCTACTACTTTCTCTCTCTATATGGCTATGTAACGGACAAAACAAAAGCAAAGGTCTCGTTGTTTCTCTATCTCTCTGTGGAACGGAACGGCAAGAAATGGTAAATCCGACGGATAAAGAGGAGACAAAATATAATTGGCCACGGGGAATGAGGTGCCACGCTGTTTGGTTCGCCACGTGTGCTCGAGATGATGGGGGACTGTTTGGTTTGTCGAGTAAGGTTCCACCGAACGTGGATAGATTTGCATGATGGATCCCATATAGGGGAGCATTACGGTCATTTCCCAACCACTTTCCTTTTTATTTTTGTCCTTTTGTGCGTGGGTGAAAATGAGACGATAATTACCGACTATTAAAATTTTATTACGGTTCATTTCAGTTACCTAAAAAATTCAAATATTTTTAAAATAAATAAAAAATTATTTTAGATAAAGTTAAAATGAAAAAGAGTAGAATAATATAAAATAAAATATAAAACATGTTACAATTTTATTGTATAAAAATAAAAATATAATATTTAAAATTTATTTTTTGATACTATAAACTTGTATTTAGGGGGTTGAAAATTGAAAAGGCACGGAGGGAGCGCATGGAGAGTAAGTAAAGGGGCGTGTTAATTAGTGGCTGGCACGGGATATATCCGTGCCGTCACAAGACCATTCGCTCCATCAGCATTGAAAGGGCACGTGTAGGACCTGGGACCACCGGGGCATTGAACCCTAGACCGCGACGGGATTTGTTCACATGTAAGACCGCTCCTTTCGGTCCACCTGCGCTGGATGATCAGACCCGGCGTCTGAGTGTGTGGGTCCCTTTAGTAAAAATATTGACAAAGTAGTAACGGGCACGTCGTTATAGTGATATTACCATCAATTATCATCAATTATAGCAACGTTTAACTAAGTTGATGCAACTATAATTAAGCTGGCTGGTAATGGATCAGGAATGATTTGGTATTCAATTTATATTCAACTCATTTCATAGAAAGTTAGGATGTGTCGTGGTCTTTCATTCCTTTGTGAGGTCGTTTTGCTTTGGAATGACGCGTGAGTTAGAAATGATTGTTTTGTCAATGAAGTAGTATGGACGACGTGAACATCTGTATATGAGGTTGTTATTGGATAATCTAAATTCCTTTGATTGAGAATATAAATGAGCAATCCAAACTTTTTTTATCTAATGATAGATGTAAAGCCATGAGGTCAAGAGATAAACCTCATCCGTCAATTCTTTTCACAATTCAATTACTTAAATATCCTTTTATTTATTATTGATGTTTTTTTTGTGTATCATCAATAATTTTTCATCTTACAATTTCAAAAGATACGCTCAAAAACCAATTTAATCTANTGGCTATGTAACGGACAAAACAAAAGCAAAGGTCTCGTTGTTTCTCTATCTCTCTGTGGAACGGAACGGCAAGAAATGGTAAATCCGACGGATAAAGAGGAGACAAAATATAATTGGCCACGGGGAATGAGGTGCCACGCTGTTTGGTTCGCCACGTGTGCTCGAGATGATGGGGGACTGTTTGGTTTGTCGAGTAAGGTTCCACCGAACGTGGATAGATTTGCATGATGGATCCCATATAGGGGAGCATTACGGTCATTTCCCAACCACTTTCCTTTTTATTTTTGTCCTTTTGTGCGTGGGTGAAAATGAGACGATAATTACCGACTATTAAAATTTTATTACGGTTCATTTCAGTTACCTAAAAAATTCAAATATTTTTAAAATAAATAAAAAATTATTTTAGATAAAGTTAAAATGAAAAAGAGTAGAATAATATAAAATAAAATATAAAACATGTTACAATTTTATTGTATAAAAATAAAAATATAATATTTAAAATTTATTTTTTGATACTATAAACTTGTATTTAGGGGGTTGAAAATTGAAAAGGCACGGAGGGAGCGCATGGAGAGTAAGTAAAGGGGCGTGTTAATTAGTGGCTGGCACGGGATATATCCGTGCCGTCACAAGACCATTCGCTCCATCAGCATTGAAAGGGCACGTGTAGGACCTGGGACCACCGGGGCATTGAACCCTAGACCGCGACGGGATTTGTTCACATGTAAGACCGCTCCTTTCGGTCCACCTGCGCTGGATGATCAGACCCGGCGTCTGAGTGTGTGGGTCCCTTTAGTAAAAATATTGACAAAGTAGTAACGGGCACGTCGTTATAGTGATATTACCATCAATTATCATCAATTATAGCAACGTTTAACTAAGTTGATGCAACTATAATTAAGCTGGCTGGTAATGGATCAGGAATGATTTGGTATTCAATTTATATTCAACTCATTTCATAGAAAGTTAGGATGTGTCGTGGTCTTTCATTCCTTTGTGAGGTCGTTTTGCTTTGGAATGACGCGTGAGTTAGAAATGATTGTTTTGTCAATGAAGTAGTATGGACGACGTGAACATCTGTATATGAGGTTGTTATTGGATAATCTAAATTCCTTTGATTGAGAATATAAATGAGCAATCCAAACTTTTTTTATCTAATGATAGATGTAAAGCCATGAGGTCAAGAGATAAACCTCATCCGTCAATTCTTTTCACAATTCAATTACTTAAATATCCTTTTATTTATTATTGATGTTTTTTTTGTGTATCATCAATAATTTTTCATCTTACAATTTCAAAAGATACGCTCAAAAACCAATTTAATCTATATTATGAATAAAAAAACAATCAAATTAGAAAAAAAAAAAGTCATAAATTGTTGAATAGCTAGAATCCACTGGGGGAGATGAGGAGGTGAATCACTTCAAGCCTACATAGTCTAGCATAATTCAGATAAACCTTGAATGCCTAGAAGGAAGTGGATAGCTCAGAAGCGACCAGGAAGGGCAACATGACAATGAATGTGAATTGTTTTTGTTTTTTGTTTTGTTTTGGGTAACAAATTAAAATAATGTTAAATGGTCAAAATTTGGATTGGGGCAGATATGATAGTCAAAAAAACCATCCCTTTTTATAACAACATACACATTATCTAAAAATGTAGTCAGTTTGTTGTTTTGAATATTCAAATTGGAGACTCATACCAGGCTTAGATTTCTCATTGTGCAAAGTTGGGTTCAAATTACATCAAGGACAAGTCCCCCTCCCCCTCCCCAAAAAAAATAATAAAAAATTGTATCAAGAAAAAAAGTTCATAAGAATTTTCAAAATTTTATCTTTCCTTTTTTTGTCTTTATTGCTTGAGATTAATTGCACTGGAGGTCTCTAAAGTATGAATTTTGTCTCATTTTGGTCCTTAATATTTTAATTGCATCATTTTGACCCCTGAAATATTGAATATGTTTTTATATAGTTTTTCAAGCAGACAATATATAAATTACTAACGTTTTTTGATCATAAACTTGTCATATAATACCTAAATATGGATAATAAATAATATGGATAACTTTTAATCAAAATTTGAGTCGTTGTTGACCAAAATATGTAATATGAGTAGCTTTTAACCAAAATTTAGATCTCATGATCAAAACTGTATAATTTGGGTAACTCTTTGACCAAAATTTGTGTAGAAATTTAGTCAAAAGTTATCCAAATTATTTTTTTACCCATATTTAAGTATCACGTGACAAGTTTAAATAAAAAATCATGAACAATCTGGACATTGTTTGCTTGAGGGACTACATAAAAATATATTCAATATTTCACGGACCAAAATGATGCAATTGAAATATTGAGAATCAAAATGAGACAAATTCCATATTTTGGGGTCTTCAATCCAATTAACCCTTTCACTTGTGGTCGCTTTAAAATTTAGTTATAAATGAAAAGTAAACTGAAAATTCATGTGCAAATTTTTCTTTTTTTTTTATTTGCAGGCGAAAGGTTCTCACTGTCGCAATACATGACAAGATTTTCTGTTATATATTTGTACTCGTGTCTTGTTGTGGACTTACATTTTAACAATTGTATTGGTATATATATAGAGATAGAGATGAGTTTTTCCACCTCTAATCAAATTTTTCTTATTCATGTTGATAAATAATAGGTGAAACTAATCTATCAATTTTGTATCAAGTCTGTATTGTATCAAAAATTAGTATCTCTCAAGTCGAGATTTAATGAAAGATGAGAATTTTCAAAGTGTCAACTTTATAAAAAGAATTAAAGTAGCAACTATCCCATTAGGAGTAGTCAACACCAAACTACTTTAGAGATATAAAATAAACACTAATGACAAAATGTAGAAAGCAAAGTAAAACTCCAATTGCTAAACTAATAAACATTTGTTTTCATATTTGTACAGAAAAGAACAATTTTGGTCATCGCCGGCTGTCAAGGAGATTGCGAGTGGTGGTATACCATTGTTGAGTAACACAAAAACATATAGAATTATAATATCTAAGGGAGGTGAAATGTTGAGTAGATTGGTTTTGATGAAATTGAGACGATGATACTTTTTGAGAGTCCTTTTCAGACGAGTAAAATATGAAAATTAGACGCATTTTTTTCTTTTTCAATATTTCATGAGATTATAAAACTAGTAATTCAAGGCCCATGCCAAAAATCGATTTGAGTTCTAGTGGACAGTTTTATATCTTAAGTTGATATCTGTCTCACTTGCTTGAGCTAGGTGATGAACCCTCCAATTTTCTTGTGTTATCGACTTTGCTCAACATTGATCCTCTACCATATTTTCTTAGGCAGCGAAACACTAAATTTTCTAAGTAGTTACACATTTTTTATTTTATACTCCTTCGATAGAGTCAAAAATCATTTCGTAAATTGTCTTGTGTTATGTCCTTTTCTCTCAATCCTTTACAATGTTATGGTGACAATTACTAATACATTAAAACCTTATGCTATCCATTTGGTAGTAGGGATGAAAAAATAAGAAGAATAAGGGGTGTTTTCAAACCTATTTTTTGTATTCAAAATCTCAAAAACATTCAAAATCCATTTGATTAGCATTTTCGTTCTCAAATTTTTGAAAAAAAATGAAAAACAAGGCTGGGTTGTTTTTTGAGTTTTATCCTAAAAACTGTGAAAACACGGAGGTTATGGGCACCGTTCGCTTTTGCACCAAGTATAAACATCTTCCAGCGAGTCACCGGCGTAGCTCCGACGAAAACAGTTGGGAATTAATGTTTAGCTCCAGCGAAAACAACAAAACACAACAGGGAACTTTCTTAGTAGCAAAACACAATTTTTTTCGTTGAAATATAAAAAACCTCCACTTAAACGTTTTCTCCTTCAAGATCTCCTCTCTCTCTGTGCAATGTTTGCTGTGCTGCTTCAAGATCTCTTCAACAGAGCAACGAAGATCTTTGACGGACAGGGAACAAATTTGTAACTCATAAAGGCAACTCACACACGATCTGGGTTCAAGAACTCCGACGATCGATCTCTGACGTCTTCTCCGTCCTCTCCGGCATCTTTTTTTTTTGCATTTGGGTTCAACATCTCCTTCTCTTTTTCTTTTTTTTGGCATCTGGCTTCAGATCTTGAAAAAGATCTTAGGTGGGCTTTTTTTGGGAGATGATCATTGTGTGCATCTGGATTCAAATTTTTGAAGATGATCACTGTGTTTCTTCAACAAAGATTGAACTTTTTTCTTCTTTTTTCATTTTTGTATTTTGGGTGGGCATCTGTCTTCATATTTTTGGAGATAATCCTTGTGCTGCTTCAACAGAGATTGAACTTTTTTCTTCTTTTTTCATTTTTGTATTTTGGGTGGGCATCTGTCTTCATATTTTTGGAGATGATCGTTGCTTTTACAGAGATTGAGTTTTTTTTGTATTTTATAAAGTTTAATATATTAAAATATTTTATATGAAATCACCGATCCAAACAGATTTTTTGTTTTTTATTTTATAAAACTATTTTTAGAATTATCTTATCAAACAAGTTTTTCGTCTCAGCAAACATTAAAACAATTTTATTAAATTTTTTTTTAAAAATTATTTTTAGATACTATTTTTAAGATGCAAATCAAGCAGGTCCTAAATTTTCCATCCTTAAAAGAAAGTTTTTTTAAAAGAAAGAAAGTGTTTTTCCCTTCTTTATGTTTGATAAAAAAGATGATAAAGGAATTTTTTTTGCTATTTTTTTGTATGAAAAAACAAAAAATAAATAAATTATTACTAATTAAATACCATAAATGTCGTTAAATAGTTATGGATATTATACTATCAATCACTAGACGTAGCATCAAAGGACTAAATTGTCAATAAGTATTAATAAAAGTTGCGGACTCCATTGCCGACACATTTGGCAATCACTTTTTGTCATTTTCCTCTCATATTTATAGTGATCCAATTTGGTGGGTGGAAATGATTCTTTTTCCATCCCATTTCTCTCTCTCTTTTCATTTTTAAATAACTTGAGATATAATTTAAGGACATAATGAATTGTCACCAATAAAATTATAATAAAATATATTTAATGATGGATCACATTGTAACAGTAAATGAATTCACCATCATTTCATTGGTGACAACTTATTATGTCTCAATAACATTGCTTTTTAAATAAATATAGGGTCCATTTAATTAGGAAAAAAATATGGTGAAAAGTAAAAGAGATAGAAAGTGAAATAAAAGAAAAAAAAATGAAAGAAAATATATTTTCATGTATGTATTTGGTTAGCATGAAAAAGTTCTAAGAATATTTTAAAACAATCTCATTCCACTGTTTCAAAAAAAAAAGGAAAGTTATAAAAGAATTTTTTTAATTGTCTAAATTATCCTTAATTATTTTAACTTGGTCTAAAGAAGAAAAAAATATTTTTTATTATTCAAATTTTAAAAAAAAATTGACTCCTAACCTAATTTAAGAACAAAAATCGACTCGAACCTTAATCTCTAGACAAAATTATATGATTAGCCTACTTTATATATATATTTTTTAAAATTAATAACTAATTGAATATTTTAAGAAAAATAAGGACAAATGGATATTTAGGTTATTAAACACAACTTTCTTATTTTTCCTTATGTTTTTTGCAAAAAAAAAAAAATTAGTTAGATTTGAGAAAATCTAAACATGAGATAAAATTATTTTTTTTTATCATTTTATATTTCATACTAAACAAACGTATGTAAAATTTTTAAATTTTTTTTTTGTGTTTTCTAGTATTATTTTACTAAATAAATGGACCCATAAAAAAATTATTTTTTCCACCATACTTTTTTATCTACCGTTTTTCATTCAACTCCTTTTCACCCACACCAAACAGCTGCTTGGAGAGCTGTTGATCCCCCAAAGCATAACCATTGGATCGTACACCAACAGCTATACAATGGGCCATTGGTGTCCATAAAAATCGAAGTATGGAGAGAAAGATAAAAGATATTATTCAAGAACAAAGTCAAACGCAAATGATCTAATCATGTGAACCACTGGCATAATCAAAGACCTTTCAAGAGATTAGTTTGAAAAAATGAGGTATACTTTTATTTTGAGAAGCAATCATTGTTTTTAGTGGAAATTCACCTTATGCTTTGGCCTTAACAGCCATGGAGATTAAATGTGGGGTAGATATACACCAAGTAAATTAGTAGTTTTAGCTCTCTTTATATGTCGGCTAAAGGTCAGTATCCACTTTGCAACTTGTCAATGGAGCGAATTTAATTTGAATTTAATTTGAATCTGAGTCTATTTAATTAGACAAAGATTAATATTTTAATTTGAAACGAAGATTTAGATACTTGCCTATTTGATACTTACATATTTAGATACTTATCTATATAATAAAGTAATTTACAATTTAAATCTCAAAAAATAAACAAAAAGATTTTTGCTATTCGCAGTTGAGATCGTTTTAAATTTTACTTTAAAGTTAATCTAATGACAAATATTAACACCTTAAATTTAAAAGGAATAATAGAGGTCTAAGGGTGTGTTTGAAATGACTTTTTAAAAATACTTTTAAAAATTATTTCCATAAATACTTAAAAAAAAATAGTGTTTGAAACTGTTTCACCACTACCTCTACCACCACCACTGTCGTCGTCGCCACCACCCCTGCCTCCACCATCACCACCACTCCCACTAACCCCACCATAACCGTCGTCGTCGTCGCCACTACAACCACTGTGGTCGCCGCCACCACCTCCACCATTGTTGTTGTCGCCGCCACCACCATCACCATCGCTGCCGCCCTCACCACCACTATCCCCACCTACCGTCTCCTATCACCACCACCTCTTACCCCCACTACAAATCGATGCTTAAATTCATTTATCTCTTCTTTATACTTGTAATTTGATTTTAGTTATGAATACAAATATGTTTTGTGAGGGATCTACCTCCCCATTACCGGGGATATACCTCCCTCCAAGAGCATTTCCTCCCCATTACCGGGGATATCCCGCTCTCCACCAAAGGATTTCGGCTAACCTGCGGGTCAAACCCCCACAGTAACCTTTACCTCTGTCCCACATCGGGGAAAGAGTCGTCTCCCCAACCCCATATAAGCCGAAGCACCATACTTGGATACTGCTCTCATATGGTGCTTCGGCTTATATGGGGGTGGGAAGACGACTCTTTTCCCGATGTGGGACAGAGGTAAAGGTTACTGTGGGGGTTTGACCTGTAGGTTAGCCGAAATCCTTTGGTGGAGAGCGGGATATCCCCGGTAATGGGGAGGAAATGCTCTTGGAGGGAGGTATATTCCCGGTAATTGGGAGGTAGATCCCTCACATGTTTATTGTTTACCATTTTTTTATTACTATGTACCTTCAGGTACAAGTAAAAATTAGTTTATATAATAAAGTAGTTCACAATTCAAATCTTAAAAGATAAACAAAATGACTTTTGCTATTCGCGATTGAGATAGTTTTAAATTTTACTTTAAAATTAATATAATGGCTAACATCAACACCTTAAATTTAATAAAAAAAATAGACCATTAAGGTGTGTTTGCAGTGACTTTTTAAGAGTATTTTTAAAAATTATTTTTCATAAATACTTTTAAAAAAAATAGTATTTGAAATCGTCCCACCACTACCTCTACCACTACCACCACCACCACAACCACCACTGCCAGTGTTGCAGCCGTCACCACCACCACCACCGTCATCACCGCTACTGTCACCAGACTCACCACCACCCCCACCATTGTTGTCGTCGCCATTGTCACCACCAACCCCACCACCACTGTTGCCGCCGCCACCACCATTGTCGTCGTCGTCGCTACAACCACCGTCGTCGCCACGCCCACCAACGTCGTCGCCACCACCACCACTGCCACTGCCACTGCCGCCATGCCCATCGCCTCCACTATCGCCATCACCATTGTTGTCATCGTCATTGCCGCCGCCGCCGCCACCATCGTCGCCGTCGCCGCCACCATCGTCGTCGTTGCCCTCGCCACCACCACGGTCATTGCCACCGACCACAACCATCACCGTCTACTACCACTACCACTGTCGCTAATCATCTCTCACCCCCATTACAAACCGATGCTTAAATTCCTTTATTTATATTTGTAATTTGATTTTTGATATGAATAAAAATATGTTTATTGTTTATTATTTTTTATTTCTATGTGCCTTTAAGCACATACAATAACTAGTATATATATATAGACACACACACACACATAGCTACATGGAAAATGTTTTTTGTACTTAATTTAATGACCTTCTCTAGTGATACGATAGATCATAACTATTAAATTGATAATATGTCTTAACTAATAGTGGAGTTCACTGTCAATCTAATAGTAAAGAATGATAAAGTCACCAAAATAGATCACTAAATTAGGTATAAAATGCATTTCGCATGTAACTAAGTATGTATATATATATAATAATTTCTCTAATATTGCCTCAATTAGATTATTAATGAGATTGACATGAAATTAGATAAAAATTATTGAATAAAATGATTTTAGGTTAGAGTTACCTTAAATTGGGTAAAATTATTATTTTTTATAAAATTTGTTGGGATTAAAATTTTTAGATCAGATCAGATATTCGACTATTAACAGATATGGATATAGATTAAGATTTTGAAATCACTCGAGTAAACGAAATCGATTTGGAACTAAGATTTTTTTATTAAATTTGGATCTGAACAGATCAAGATCCGATTCCAATCCATTAACGGCCCTAATTAAGAGTGTTGAATTGATGACAGATTTAATCGTTGACATTATTTATTGAGACTAGTTGTTCTCATACTCAAATTTTATTATATTTGGTCATCACCTTCTCGATTCTCTCCCACCATCGCTAGGCCGTTTCTTCAAATTACCAATGCCAAAAAAATAGTTTCTCTCTCTCTCTCTCTACCCTCCAACACACACACACTACTGTTACTATAAATTCCCTAGCAGCTTAGGTGATTGACCAAGGTACTAAATATATAGTGCACCCAATAAATAATACTAAGCGTGTGTGATGCTTATGTTCCACACACTAACTTTCACTAAAGCATTTGATAATTGACAGCAACAACCAACAAGCATTAGTCCACTATGAGTTTAATACGTCACTTGTTTCTTCAGATGAATCCTTATCTTTTTTTCCAACTTTTAGTTCTTTAGGTAATTTAAGTCATTTTTGTAATCCACATTCTAATACGACGAAGCTTTGATAATGGTGTGGTATATACCAAAAAGTTAGTGACCAACCCGTATGGGTATGGGTTAGTCCAGAGGTCGAACAAAGACCAGAGACGAGGTATAAACTTACACGTTTTGAGTTTGTGTTTTTTTAGTTGCATAAAATAGAGTTCAACTGATGTGTGTGGTTCGTCGGTTTGTAGGTGATTATGTATATTCGAGATTTGCTTTGATATCATGAATTTAAATGATACATGATTGAGACGATTCTCGGTTACCAAAAAAATTAGTGAGCATATTAGTGATGGAGATTGAATATGTGACTGCTTATAAGAGTGGATTAGGGAAGTGCAATAGAAACTGAATACATTTGTGGTAAGTAAAGAATGCCTCCACCTACAACTTTTAGAATGCCATCCACGTCGATCACAGTAGGCAAAGCTTCTAGGCAACCACAATCTCATATGAAAGGAATATTCAAATATGACACTTCGAGGGACGGATCTAGGATTTTGCCTTTTGAAAGGTCTTTACGGGTATATTTGGAAAAATAAAACGAAGTTTGAGGGGGAGGGGCGACGATTACTTCATAAATTATACGAGACTAGTAGATTTTTCGAACCTTAGGGTAGGTGGCATCCTCTATTTTCGACATCTTTGTTTGTTTCAAAATGAAGGTGGTAAAAAGTTGGACAACTGTAGTTGGATTGACAGCAAGTCGCGACACCAAGATGGCCTTGTCCCAACAAAATGTCCATCTAGTCCATGTGGAGAGTTTTCCATTTTTCTCTCTAGGTTGGGGGCAACTACAAGGTTCCCTTCCTTGTTTCTCATGAATTTTGACTTTCCTAAACAACAAATACAGCACCAAAACCTCCAGATTATAGTCACTCCTATGCATCATTTTTCCAAACACAACCTGTTCTACAATCAAAACAACTCTTGTTGCAGAGCCTGCTGTCTAATACAGTGCTGCAAACTGCTGAAAGTTAACGATCTGTTGGATCGACAGTGGATCACATCCAATATTATGACCCACTCTTGATCTAACACTAGTAGTATATTATGTAAGCAAATTAGATTCAAATAACATAACACGGATTTTAGTGATTGAACATGCAGATGAAGGTGCCAGACAATGCAAATCCAATAAGATGTCCCGTTTACACCACTGAGGGGGCAAGAGACTTGGGAATGCAGGCGATGTCATATTGGGGCACTCTCTGGAATCAACTAGATAATGTAATATGCACCCTTTGAGGCTGAAAACATGAGTATTTTTATTTTTCAGTACTCAAGACCTGGGACTAATGCTCATCCTACAAAATTCACATGTATTGCAGAGTGATCTGTGATCCAGTGGACTGAATGATAATGCAGATCTGTGATCCCTTACATGTACTGCTAACTAACCCTCTGCATCATAGCCTAAGTTTAGTGATCGAACATTTAGCGAGATATAAAACTGCATATCCCAAGTTCAAGTCCTCGTGATGGTAATCCACCAAAAAGTTAGTTTTGTACAACTACCACCATAACTGTCCTCCTATTCAAAATCCCCACCCAATTCTACACCCAGTTTTTGCACCCTAATCTTGTTCAACTTTCTGTTCAAATTTTTGAAGGGTTTTCACATTTTAATTGTGTTCCAAGGTTGGCTATCTCCTTCCAGTCTGATGATTTAGCTATTGGGTTGATCATTTATGAAATCATAAACTCAAAAACAGTCACCCTCTGCAAACCCATCGCTGTAATTGTTGTTATAATGTTGATTCTTTATTTGGGGAGTCTTTCTCGTGTTTCTAGCCCGTTCTGTGTTTGCACAATCCACAATTCCAACTATAATTTCCTTAAGAACCAACCACAACTTCTCAATACTCCTTTTAGGGTATCTACATAACTTGATTGTCCCATATCCTGTTTATAATCGGAAAAAAAGATCATCTCTGTATATCCTAGTTCTTATTTCAGATTTTGTCTTAGAATTTGTATGGTTGCATCTGTTCTCAGTATCAGTCTACCCTCCATTGAAAAGAAAAGTCCAAAATACAGAACAAAGTAACACAGGTTCAGAAGAATATTATTCAATACAGATGCCTACAAACCCATAAAAGTTATGTGCATTCGTAAAAGAAAAAAGAGGCAGAGGAGAAGAAGAAAACTGACGCTAAATTTTATTGAAAAAAAATGGGTAAAAACATAACCACATCTGCTTACTTACGGGGATGAAAAAATTGCAGTAAAGAATAACATGTATGTGTGTGTGTATATATATGTGCCAAAAATGAACCTAGATACAAACCTAAGCTGGATAAACTCTCTGAATTTGGACCCAAATCTCTGCCAATGATGACCAGGACCTCCCTTAGCTAGTCAGCTACTAAAAAACTCTGTACTGTAATCTTGACTACCAAATGCCATCCTGTGAAACAATCTTATTTCTGCGGATTGTTGTGCCGAGTTAAATATTTCACTTTCACCCACTCTCATACCATTTGTTAGATCTGAGGTAGCCATACTGTCGAAGGCTCTCACAACCTGAGAAGCAAAAGCATGCTAAAAGTAAGAACTCAACCACTTCAATGTCCTACGATCTATTCTAGCTAGGGAAATTTTCCAATTAATTGCCAATCTGAAAAATAGTTACCTGCCCCATCTGTGGTCTCTTTGCAGATGAATGTCGCACACAAGCTGCAGCTACCTCAATCATCCGAAACATTTCACTATCAACAAAGTTTTTTCCAAGCCTTGGATCTGCTAACCCTTCAAATTCCTCGGTATCAAGTGCCTGATTAAGCAAAGGTCGAGCCTGAAAGAAAACTTGATAATTTTCAGTAAAGAATGCGGAGCATGAATTTTACAGGTTTTTTTTATCACAATATGTTTGGGCATTCCATCCTGTTTCACTGCCCTATCAGTTCATACTAGTGTCAAAATAATGCCCACCTTTTACAGGAAATGCTATAAAGAAGGTCTACATTTTAGCACAACTAGGTAGCTGAAAAAGACACTAACACTCCAGGGGGATCAGTGCTTGGTGCTTAAGGGCTGTTATAGGGGACTTCATTTGACCTGATACACATTCCTCTGAATCGAAAATCAAATGTTTCAAATATGGGATGAAATTTGCGGTGATGTTTCAAATTTGGGATGAGAGGCTACTTCCTGTGCAGGATTCGAGACATCTTTAAGCGAGGAGAGGGCATATCTAATGACTTTGCATAAGGGATATATTAGGATTCCTCAAAAGTGTATCTGCTTCAATCATTTTTGGCTATTTTATTAATTAGGAGGGTTCTTCATGAACATTCTTAGGAGGCACAATGTTTGTGTGTATGATTTTAAAGAATCGACTTAATAATTTGGGAAGTGGTAACAGACCAAGGACAGCAAACAAGTGGCTCATCCCAACACAAAAGTACTAGGATTGTGAATTCTTCAGTGGTTCTGATGGTAAAGGAGAATTTGCAGGAGGATTAGATGAGGGTGGTGGTGTCCTAGCCGGTGGATTAGAAGATGGAAGTGGTGATGAACTAGAAGGTGGATTAGACAGAGGTGATGGGGAATTAGGAGGTGGACTGGGTGAAGGTGGTGGTGGCAAGCTAGCTGGAGGATCAGATGGTGGAGGCGGCAAACTCTTTGGTGGAGTTGATGATGGAGGTGGAGGAGAACTTGGAGGAGGATTTGGCGGTGGAGAATTAGAGGATGGGAGTGGCACTGGCACAATGTCTGAAGAAAGAGTAGATTGAGAAGGAGGTGGCGATGTTCTTTTCTTAATTTACGTGCCCATTATTTGATGTATTCATCCCACACCTATCCATGTTTGTGCAGATCATAGAGTTGATCAATTTAATGAGCTGACATCATTGTTTATATATGGTTAAGCTGATAAAATTTTCATAAAGATCAATGAGATTGTGGTTTTCCAGATTTCAATAACGACAGTGGAGTAATTTTAATCTGAACTGTTGAAAAATTCATCACAAAGAAATTTCACCTTTGATCCGTGGACGCATTCTATATTTATTCTACAAATATGTCATTCTCAGGACTGTCTTTACCCCATTTGTGATTCAACTAAAACAAATATGTCAACCCTACAAGTTTCTAATCAGAACTGAGATTTTAGAGCAACAGGTGCATTGTACTGTTTTGAACAAAAGAGTCACCGGGTATGGCAACTTCCTGCAATTGAAATTTTGTCATAAGGTGTGCAACATTTGTACGATTATTGAGCAACAACAATTTACCAAGTACCATTTACCTAAAAAAAAATAAAAATACGACGTGCCCTGAAGTGAGGCCAAGAGCTAGAACAAAACTATAATGGGATATTCAAGAGCATGCCTATGCCACTATCTTGCAGAAGCGGAAGCACTAGCTAATAGGCCCGTAAAAATTAATCATTATTCATGCGTTCCAAATATTGGGTAGAAACTTGAAGCATTGGATTAAGTTTCAGGGTACTAAAGGAAAACATATAGCAAACTTCACATCAATAAAACTTACCCACTCCACTAGACTCTCCTCTCCCAAGGGTTGAGATACATCCACAGGCTTGCGCCCAGTTATTAGCTCCAGAAGCACAACGCCAAATGAAAACACATCCGATTTCTCAGTCAACTTGCCACTTGATGCATATTCAGGAGCCATGTATCTGAAATTGAACCAATGACAAATTTGAGAAAACATGGGTAATATATGCTGTGGGCATGAATAAGTTTTATGAGAATTCAATATAACAATCATAAACAAACTGCCTACCCAAAAGTTCCCATCACACGTGTTGTGACATGTGTATTTGCATCCAGAGCTAATTTAGCAAGCCCAAAATCAGAAACCTGTAAAGTCGGAAATAAAAAAGGTAAAGCCATGTTGTAGCAGATAACATTATAAGAAATACAAAATCAAGAGTTAGACCTTACGAAACCATAAAAACCTTACCTGAGCTTCAAAGTTGTTATCTAAAAGGATATTTGATGACTTAATATCTCTATGGATGATACGAGGATGGCCTGACAAAAAAAAAATAAATGAATGAATTACGAAGCCAACCTTAATAATAAAAGGATAATACTCGAAATCAACAACCATTCAAATTTTAAATTTGCATTGCAGGAAATTTTTATGATTCAAGAAACTCAAGTCTATCAGAAATTTATTTCTATTAATTTTATGCGGATTGTTCAATATTTTAAGATAAGAGATCACTCCCGATCAAGATAACTTCATGTCCAATATCATTACATTTTTTGGAACAAAGAGATGATTACTGAATATGAAACTGTAAACCTCAGAGGTTAGATAATGTATTTAAAGATGAAAAAAGGCAATTACAAATATCCTGCAGTTTTAAACTTTAATGTGTCAGAACAAAGTATTGTCTTTTTTTTTTGGGAAAGTGAATTTGACATAATGTGGAGAATATGATCTTCACATATATTTTACGTGTTGCGACTTATTTAACAGAAGTGTGGCTTTGCCTAATCAAGAAAGTTTTTGACATAATTTGATGTGTTAAATATCGTAAGCATTTGATCAATCACAGTACGCTAGTCTGAGGTCATGACTGACACTGAAATCGCATGTAAAAACCAGAGTCAATTCTTGTCATTTAAGAAATTAAAAAATAAGGATGATACTCTTTCTCTTTTCCTAATCAAGAATGAACATTTTCCATTGATAAACCTTAAAAAACAGACGGGAATAGATAATTACAGTCTTCATGTAGATAAGCTATTCCACGAGCTGCACCAATAGCAATCTTTACACGTGCTGCCCAATTCATAACAGGCCTACCTTGTCCTGCAAAAGGCAAGGAGTAGCAGCATATGTTGGTCACCCTAAATCACAAATAAAACCTTCAAATCTTCAAAATTAGAATTTACCTTGAAGGTGGAAGTAAAGGGTGTTGTTAGGAACATAGTCATAAACAAGCAGCCTGTGGTTTTCAGAAATGCAGTAGCCCACTAATGAAACCAAATGGCGGTGGTGTACGCGACTTATAATCTCGACTTCAGCTTTGAATTCTCGCTCCCCTTGCCCCCCACCAATTTTTAGCTGCTTGATTGCTACCTCTCTCCCATCCTCTAGGCATCCTTTGTAAACACAACCAAATCCACCTTCGCCCAATAGATTCTGCGCTGAAAACCCATCTGTAGCTGCAGCTAATTCTTCATAAGTACACCATGACCTTGAATTGCCTAATCCGCCTGGATCTGTTGGTGAATATACAAAATCACTGCCAGAACCACTTCCAACAAGAGGTGCTGAAGTATGCAACTTTAACACAGCCGCATCTGGACACAATAGACAAACTTCCAGACATTTATCTTTAATGGTCTCAAATACATAAAATTTGGCATACATTCTTTAGAAAGCATGGGCAACGGCAAGGATTATTATGCCTTATGTTTTCGAACATTCAGAATTACATTCAATATTTCCTGTCCAAGCGTTTTATCCGAACAGCAGTTCAAGGTCATTGATGGTCTCTAAGGTTGTGTACTGCCCAACTATATGATAATGATAAAAAAAAAAAAAAAAA
>CAUOFW020001859.1:247701-352547 GCA_963454935.2 Ilex paraguariensis | reverse complement strand
AAAAAAAAAAAAAAAAACTACTCACCATATGATATTGTTTAAAGGAGATTACCTGATTTTGAGGAAGAGCTCACAGAGGTTGGAATGACATAGCCACCACTAAATGCGGAAACATTTTTCTTTCGCTTCCACATGCACCAAGCAGCTATTCCAATGATACCAAGCAACAGGAGACCTAGAGCTAGGCCAATAGCCACTGTGCCTAGTGTACCAATTCCCCCATTACCTGTAGAGTTTAAGCTTCCTGGTGCAATACTGCTGGAATTATTGGTTGGTGGATTAACTGATGGAATTTGAGAAGATGGAGGAGAAGGGGATGGTGGGGACACAAGTCCTGGAGGGGGTGGTGACAGTTTTTTTAATGGTGGCGGTGGTGATGATCTTGGGGGAGAATTTGAGGGGGGAGGAGATGCCGGTGGAGAACCAGGAGGGGAAAGAGCAGAAGGTGGGGGTGAATTAACGGGTGGTGTTGCTGCCGGTGGAGGAGGTGAATTTCCTGGAGGGTTTGATTCTGGTGGTGGAGGCGAACTTTGGGGTGGCTTAGAGGCTGGTGGTGGAGGTGGTGGATTTTGAGGAGATTGTGAAGGTGGTGGTGGAGGTGAACTCTCTGGTGGTCTTGGTGATGGAGGAGGAGGTGGTGAATTCTTTGGTGGTTCCAATGGTGGTGGAGGAGGCCTTGCTGGAGGATTAGATGAGGGTGGTGGAGGTGTCCTAGCTGGTGGATTAGAAGATGGAGGTGGTGGTGAACTAGAAGGTGGATTAGATGGAGGTGGTGGGGAATTAGGAGGTGGACTGGGTGAAGGTGGTGGTGGTGAGCTAGCTGGAGGATCAGATGGTGGAGGTGGCAAACTCTTCGGTGGAGTTGATAATGGAGGTGGAGGAAAACTTGGAGGAGGATTTGGTGGTGGAGAATTAGAGGATGGGGGTGGCACAATGTCTGGAGGAGGAGGAGGAGGAATAGATTGAGGAGGTGGCGGCAATGTTGTAGGAGGAGGTAGTGGAGGGGGGGGCAATGGTGAGGCTGGAGGAGGAGATGTAGGAAGAGGGGATTGAGGAGGTGGGGAAGGAGTAGGAGTTGCAGTGGGTGAACTCGTATTGGGCGGAGAAGATGGTTGAGTTGGAGGGTCTGGTGGAGGAGATGATGGCTGAGGAGGTGGCGTAGTTGAAGCTGGTGGGACAGCAGAGGGTGAAGAATTTGGAGATGGTGCTGCAGTAGCCATCTAACCAGTATCAATTTTATATAAAACTTTCATAAAAATCATCAAAATGTGCTATCTTCATTGATAAATCACCAAGAAATCGTTTGACAGCGACTTAATTCATTCTATAACCAAATCAAAATCTATAAACAATTATCAATTGATTTCAAATTCACCACATATTTACATCCCACCTTTGAATTCATTCAAAATTCACCAGCCACCTGCCCAAAATCTAATCTTGAGCAGAACCCAGGGAACACTCCCCGGTCTAAGACAACATTAAATCACCTGTGTACGCTGAACTTTCGTCCATCTCATCAAACACCCGAACCCAAAACACAAAACCATTATCAGAATCAACCCCTAATTATCAAACAGACTTTGTGCAACCATACAATCAAGAACGTGTAGAGCAAAACCCAGATCACCAGTCACGTTTTATAGCAAAACCCAGATCATCAAACGCAATCTCAGCAAAAACCCAGATACCAAAATCAACAAAAACTACCAAAAACCTCAATTCCACTTCAGACGACACAAACATTCACATGTAATGATGCAAGTACCATCACATTAACATTCCAATGCAAAATGCAAGAGACCCATTTCACCAAAATGAACAAATATCACAACCCAAATGCAAAAAATCCCAGAAACCTTACACCTTTTCTCTGTATCTAGAATCAGCAAATGTGGAGTTTGTAGCCAATGTTCCACAGACTATGTACACCAAATGAAGATTCTTTCAGCCTTGGAAGCTCAAACCCAAAACACGGAAAATGGGGCCTCCCAAATCCGAAGCAGAACTAAGCTTTGGATTGTTTGAAAATTATTGCATAAACTATCCTTAATTTTTAATCCTAATTTCATTGTCATCAGCGTAATATGCACATAGGGATTGGATTGGTAATTGATTGCTTTCATTTAACGTCAAAACATATATATATTAATTGTCTTCGAGGTAAGCAACGTACTGGCAATGCAGATTGTCAGCGCCTAAAACTAAGACCATTATTTTGTCTAAGTACTTCTCCTAAGTTGGATTTTTTCTTTATTTTACAACTCAGCTTTCAGTGTTCAGTTGCTCTATTTTGTTTTACCTCATGTACATACATGTAAATATATATACATATTTATTAATTGTGTATAAAAAAAAAAGTTAATAGCATTTTTATCCTTAAAATATGTACTTTTTATTAGTTTAGTTCTTAAAATTTTAATTTTATCAATTTAATTTCTAAAATATTTGATTCGTGTTTAAATAGTCTCGACATAGACGAACTGTCAAGTTTTTTACAGAATAATCATATGTTGGGTATATGATTTAATCTGAAAGAATGACACGTCGTCACTTTAGTCAAAATTTTTTTTACGAATTTGACAAAATTAATAGAATAAAAACCAAACTGACAAAATATATATTAGGGACGAAAAACGATATTAACCCAAAAAAATAATGCAATATATTTGTTTTTTGCTTGCATATAATTTTATTAATTAATAGTTTTTGTGACATGTGCGATGTGTACGTGTGTAATGCATATGGTATAAAATATTTTTGATAGAATATTGATCGTGGGTTTGTGTGTGTGAGAGAGAGAGGGGTGAGACAAATTTAAAAGGAAGAGAAACATAGAGTTATGAGATTGTGGAGATTTTTACACAAGTTAACTGTAATTAATTAAAGTTAAACAATTATTTATTTTAAAAATTTAAGTTATTGGAAAAGTAGTATACTTTAAATATTTATATTTCAATACGTTCTCTCACGTGCATGCTAGATTTTGAGCTTAGCACGTGAAATTTTTATTAATAATTAAAATAACAATGAGATTTGAACATGAGATTTTCTGCTCTGATTCTATATTAAACAACTATCTATTTCAAACAAATAGTAATAAGTTATAGATTGCTACTTAACTACTAATAAAGTGAGAAGACAATTATACTGATATCAAGTTACTTTCTTCTACCGCATCAAAATTAATCAATTAGATCTGTGAATGATCCCGTCTCATGGAATGGAGATCATTGGTTCAAATCACACTTTGAGTATGATTCTTTCCCCAAATAAAGTTATTCATGGATATATACCATAAGACCAGGTCCAGCCCTTGAAAACTCAACCATAGTAAAGGTTGTCAACACATAGAATATTGATTCACGACCTTTAGAATATTGTTCATTTGGACTTTTTCTATACATGGCCTCGAGTTTGACTGAAATTTTTTAATGCATGTAATCAAACTTTTTCTTTCTATACTTGATCTTATAAAATTTAGGTGTATGAAGGAGTTTGTAAAAACTAAAAAAATACAAGATTATTAAAATGAATACACATCTTCTTCTTTTTTTTAAGGTAAATCTCCCTTTACACTTCAAAAGATGCTTTGATTTTTAATTTATGTTCTCAAACATTAAAAACATCAATTTATACCCTTAATTTTATAAATTAGTAGCAATGTGTACTCGCCAAACTATCGTTCAGTTTTTCGTCATAACTTGAAGTGCCAGAATCGCAAGTGTATCGGGCATAGACTTATGTGTAAATTCGAGATTGTTGACGTCTCATGTGAGTTGTGCATGATATAATTAACATATATCTAATTGAGGAGATTTTATTTCTTATACATAAAACGATGTCAAATTGATCATAGATGAAGATTTGCGGCGATGGACATAGTTCATCCTTATGCACAAAACACTTTTTTTTTGGGAATGATAGGGGAGAAGTGAGTTTGAACCCTTAACCTAAAAAAGACAAAACTTTCATAAGATAAGAAGTACCATTGAACCAAAGACTCACTTGTTTATGCACACAACACTTGCACCTGATATAATTCAATTTATGACGAAAAAACTAAGCGATAGTCTAGGTCAGATCTAAATTGCTACAAATTCATAACATTATAGGTGCAAATTAAAATTTCTAATATTTGAATATGCAAATGAAAAATCAAAACATTTTTCAAAATACAAAATGAGATTCTTTCTCTTTTTTATATACAATTGCCACTTTTCATCACCATAACTCGAATGCGGTTTTTTCTTTCTCAATTAAAAATCATTTCAATCATTAATTTTTTTTTATTTACATAGTTGCAACGTGAATTCAAGATACGCGTATTGGGCCCAACCTAATGGGGTTTTTAAGTAGACTTGGCTGTGTTGGAATATTTTGGTCAACAGGTGTCGGTGGGGCTAAAGTAGTAGGGGACATTGAAGGAATGAGACAAGGAGATACCAAGATAGGTCTCTGCCACCATACTCCACGCAAATATTAATAGAGCCCCTTGCCCATAAAACACATTCAACCACATCAATGTGTACTTGAGTCAAGAGGCCCCCAAAAATACATGACTTAGTCCTAAATCGATTTAGGTTGTAGCACAACCGTATAAAAATCGGCAGTCAATGCATCAGGTTCTCGTTATTACAGGTCAACGGAAGGTTACGTGTGCAAAATTTTACCTCATATACAAAAAGGTTGCTTCTGCAATATAAATATTATAAAGAATTACACTCACACTCTCTAAGATTTATCACTTAATCACTCAGATTCTTTAACATTTGAAATATTACATTCACACTTCCTAAAGTTTATACATGCGTAACACTTGGACCCTTGTTGTAAATATATCCATTAATAAATTACAATCAGACTCTTTGAAGTTTCTAAACATATATTATTTAGACTCCTTAAGTTTAAAATGTTATATTTAGACCAAAAATACTTCAATTAAAAATAGAATATTAAATATTTTAAATTTTACAATTAAAATTCATATTCTATTATATCATTTATTAAAATAAAATAAAAAATTCAAATTTATTTTTTTTAAAAAAAATTATAATTAGTATACCATATGATTTGGGAACACCATAGTGCTAGCATATCAGTGTACGCCCAGTGATCAGGCATCGACGCTCCTGTCTCAAACAGTGCGTCATATTCCATAATACACAATACACAATACACAATACAAGGCATTATCCAATCACATAAGCACATAACACATAATCTTGGAGAAATGCTATTAAATTCTATCATCTAACATCATCTTATAATAACATTTTCAAAATATATAAAAATATACACCTACCTCAAATATACTGATCTACGGCCCTTTGGTTCTATCGGTAGATCCTTCCGGTGTTTTCGTAATCGTCTTTATACCAACTTTCATACTTGTTCCACCTAACACATCAATATTAACATGTTTATCACATTGAATAATTAATTATGCACTAATGCATGCAAGATAATTCAACCCAAAGTGCCCCGGTAACCCCAGTTACCGCACTGTTCACTCACATACTTACACATTAGATTTAGGGATCATATTTCTTCCTCAAATCTTTAAAACCACTCACATTAATCACAACTAAGATTTAGTAGGTCAAACACATTGATTGGGGCCCATTTTCCCACATTTTGACCCTGAATTTCAAAAATTGCACTTCTGTCATTTCGTACATTCTGCACCGGATATTATATTCATTTGCATTTGAAATTTACATTATCACATAAAACATCAATTAAAAATGTTGCATGCAAAATTTCAGGTCATTTGAATTAAAATTCACTCGTGTAATAATAATATTTAGAAATCAGGGTTTCGACATTACCGACACCTATTTCTAATTTCTATCGTACTTTTCTTTTAAAATCACTACACTTAAATTCATATACACATTTAACCAATGTCAAACAGTCCCTAATTGAGCCTTTAAACCATCCATTTTATTTTCAAAATTTTCGTTTCCAACCTAGTCCACTAAATGTTTCCCGAATATCTCAAATGATCATTTTTACACTTTTCGTACACTCGGTTGAGTACCTATTTAATACCCCTTTTTAACAACCCCTAATTTTGTATAACACCCTTAATAAAATCTTTTTTGAACTTAAAATAAAACAATCCATTATTTGAACACAAAACAACCCACTAATTATATTTAATACACTTAATTTAAACTCACCAAAATATGCTTTAAAATTACACTAAAACAATTTCACACATATACACAAATACTTAAAATTAATCGCACACACACTAAAATTAAGACACACATACACACTTATCTTCTTCTTGTTTTCTTCTTACTTTTGGTTTGGCATGGAGTCCCCCAAATTCTTCTTTCTTCTTTTTTTTTTCTTTCTTCTTCCTCTCCTTTACTCTCCCTCACTCACGGTTTGAACACACTAGAACACACACACATGCACACATTGGTTTGTCTTTTAAACATACTCAATTTACTACATGTTAAAGTACACACACACACACATTGTTCCATGAATTACACACACACACACACATTTTACAACACCTTAAGACACACACACACACACACACACACATGCACTTGACTTTTTCAAAATAACCCACCACCTTAGCCTTGACACATGTATAAAGATATTTCATGAAACTTTAATAATTCTATTTGTCTCTCCTAAATTCTTAAGTGATTTCAAAATCAACCAAATACTATTTTCATACACAAAATTCCATCAAATAAATAATTTCACATAATTATGCTAATATGTATGCAATACATGATCGGGTCTCACAACTTCTTCCTGAGAATTCTACATATTAAGAAAATGTCTTCTTACCGCTATTGCACCTGTAATAGTGAATATGATGTTCCATCCAAAGCAACCTATAGAAAGGATTTTGATAAGAAACAAAACTATTCATTCAAAATAGTAACAAAATACAAAAAATTGGACAAGAAATCCACAATAAAATTAAGCATGCTACACAGCTACAGACAGGATTGATGCCCATCTATAGGTACGGGGCCCGTAATTGTATCTTTAGGGGGACCAAAATTTGTGAACCAAAACTCAAACCAACAAAAATTCAAATTGGACACTTAGAGGAAAACAGAAATGATGGTACTCATTCAAACTGTTAGAGGAAAAAATTATTTGCCTCGAAAGGTATTAATCAACTGTAGTTGACTGAAATACAACACAAAAATTAAAAAACATCTTACACTACCCAGTATAGCAATGCATAAAGCAAATACGATACACAAAAACCTCAATCAAAAATATTATAATTTTCTCCTAACAATACTAGTCAAAAATATTTTTTTTTAAGTACTAAAAATCAAAAATACTAACCCATTAATCTACGGAGAAAAAAGCAAGTTCTGACTTATTTTGGCAAGACCCACCAATTTTGCTCTTGGGTAAAAGATGGATTAAATTCTTTAGACTTAAGTTCTAGGCAGTGGGATTCTTCTAATTTTTAAAGGGGTTAATTTTTTTTTCTACTTTATATGGTGAAAAATCTTCCAGGTAAAGGACCAAATTTCCAGCCAATATTCTGTCATCTAAGTTCTATCTGTTTGACATGAAATAAGGTTTAGGAGTCATAATTTTCAGAAAGTGAAAAAGATGACCTCCCACTCTGAAGTTGTAAGAGGAATGGTTGGATCAACACTCAAAGACAGTCATATAGAGAGTCAGAGAGGAGAGAGTGAGACCCTAGGATGCTTGTGGGTCTGTGGCTGGCTTGTGGCTTCGAACTTCAAAGATGAGACAGCGAGAGAGGATCGATCGATTGAGAGAAGCAGAGAAAGGCGAAAGAAGCAGGCGCGCACTAGGGATTGATTGACTGAGAGAAGTAGAGAGAGGCAAGAGTCTCAAATAGGAGTATCACGTGTGTCGGTGTGTCCTGAGAGGAGGGGTGGCGTTGATAAAAGAAGAGAAGTTACGAGCCCTAGAGGCGAGGGTAAGGGTAAGTCCATCCCCATACGAGTTTATACTGGTATTTTCGTATATGTTCACTGTTTAATACGTATAATCCATCCCCGGTTCAAACGGGACAGATTTAGACGAATACCCGTTTTTCTTCAGTCCACTGTCATCCATAATAGTGGTTCAGTTAGGTGACCTATTCCACTTTAAAGACGTCAACGATGGCTGGTAGTCTTTATTAATTAAGTAGTATGTGTGTGTGTGTGTGAGAGAGAGAGAGAGAGAGAAAACAAGTGTATGCTTTTGATTGCAATGAGAGAAATAGCTATATAAGGTATGTAAAGAAATGTCTTTCTCGTGTAGAGAGAACTTACAATTTATAGGCACAAAGTCTTAGTTGAGGCGGTGACGTGATGGATAGGTTACTAGCTTATAGGGGAGGATAACTACAACTAGAATAAGTACAATTAGAGATACTCTTGATTTTGGAAAGCAGCTATCCCAGTAATTACTCCTCACATTCTATAATCTTCCTGCACTCTTTGAACTTTAGACTGGGTCAGATCCATGAGTTGGACTTGACCTACCTTGTAGTAATTTGGGCTCACTTAATTAATCGGGCTTGACCCAGTTATATTTGGCTTGTCAACCACCACCACAATTGTAATGGTAGTTATAAAAATAAGGTAGTTGCGATGAAATGGTTAATAAGAATGACAAAATTAGAATAATAATAATTTTTAAACTTCAACTTCTTATATTTATCAAATAATTTAATTTAATTCAATAGTAATTAAAAAATTCAACATTTAATATTCAATTTTTAATTTTATCAAATACCATCTAAACAGAGCAATGCTATGTGTCATCAATATTGCTCTGGTGATTCATGCCATCTCATGGCCTGCCAAACTTTCAAGATTTGAAGGCAGGCACCGGAAGTTACATAGTAAACACATGGATGGATCTTGCCGAGAGTATCCAGCCCCCAGAGTGGACTAGACTGAAACAGACCTGTCAGACTAAGCTCACTTGAACCCCCTTGGAACTACTTACAAGACCCGAGGGACATTCTGAACCCGAATAATGGTGATCTAACATTCGATCCCATTGACATGTCGGACAGTAAGACGAGGGATCCAGGAACGGAGAGTTTTCTCCTATTTTTTCCTCGTTTTTTGGTCTTAAGAATGCTGATTTTAAGATTGAGTAATTGCCCTTCTCCGACCCTTATTGCCCAACTTGAGATCGGACAACTAATATCTTCTACTTATTGAATTGGGTTCTATAGTTAGATATTAAGAAATAATTAGTTGTGCCATCACATATACGTTGGATCGTCATTGAATCCAACACATGCAAGTTAAAAGTACGACCCTTGATAAAGTGAACCAGTCAAGAGGTGAGTTAATTAATGTTTGGCGTTCACCATATAATTGGTCGCGCATGTCATTAAATGTCCAACAGAAGTCATTGCATTTCTAATAATTGCTCAATTAGAGTTAAATGATGATTTTAAGATACGAGACAAATATATAATATGCTTTGTTTTAAATCTCTTGATGAAAAGTAATTTCTTATTTATTTTTGATTTGTATTTCATTTGACTAAATTATTGTAATTTTGAAATTCTAATGAATTTATACGAGTACATCTCTATTTTTAATAAGTTGATCATGAATTACATGAATTGAAAACTAAATCATGGTAGCCAATAGTACAATGTCCAGTCATTCCAAGAGACTAGTGGAATTAAATTGAGGTGGACGATTGATCACGTGTCAAGTCTGTGTCAAAGTCTAGTGTATCACATGTGATATGATTTAATTTGACATCTTATATCATTTGCGTTGAGTTTTTTTGGTCATTATATGATTTTTTTATATGGGAGTGCACTGATAAAATTTTTACCCGTGATCTAATGGTCTAACGACAGACTAATAGTCGGGATGTTTGAACCAATTTTTTTGCATTTTAATTTCTCTATTCTTCTGTTCGAGAATAAATTCTCAAAACCTGGTTCAAGTCGTTTAGGTTTATGTCGTCATTGGGCTATCCTTGAAGTTAAATAACCCTTGATGAACATGAACAAAGCCCTAATCAAAACAAAAAAAAGCATAGATGAAGACAATTAGGGACCTGATTCTTCAATTCCATTCGATATCATCTTCTTCATGCTCAAAACCTTACCTGCTAATCATAGATATTGAGTTAACCCGAGAAATGTCAGTAAGAGTTGAAATCACGAGGTCCAAAAAGTCACTCTAACTCAAATAGTTCTTCACAACAAGAAATGATTGGAGATCTCCATTGAACCCCCAACTTCCTCTTTGCTCATGTTCCTGTACTAACCATCTTCATCCCTTCTTGAAGGTTCTATGCAAAATTGGGAAAAGAAAATCGCAAATGTGAGCATACGTAAAATTATAGTTAGACTAAGGGACTGTTTGATAACATTACTTAATACATAAAATTGAATACTTTAAACACTTAATAAATTAAACCTGTTTGATAATGTAAAACTCATATCACTTAATATTTTAAACATTTCTTACAAATAGGTTAAAATTTTGAAGTAACAAAACCACATACTTATTACTTAATACTGAAAATGTTAGTCAGTAAAGATTTTATAAATTTTTCATAATCGACAAATATAATCTCAATACATTTTATACTCTTAACGCTATCATCGCCGCCACCATTGTAATGATGATAATAAAAATAAGGTAGTTACGACTAAAAAGAAGGAAAAAATTAAAATAATAATAATTTTCAGACTTCAATTTTTTATATTTTTCAAATAGTTTGATTCAATTCAATATTTAAATTTCAGTGGATACTAAATAGTCTATGAATTAAAAAATTTAGGATCTGTTTGGTAACGGTTTGGTTTTCAATTTTTTAGAAAACTTGAAACTTAAATTCATTTGATAACTATTTTAGGTTTTTTTTAACCGAAACCGTTTTTAAAGTTGAATCAAATTTTGGAAACAAAAACAAGTCGTTTCCAAAACAAACAAAAACGAAAATGGACAGAAGACATTTAATGAGATCCTATCGTCAAGTCTTGTTAACAACAAACTAAGCCCTCAACCAACAAAACTATTTAAACCGCCAAACTCTATCTCATCTCGTCTCATCATCTCTCTCATCTCATTGTCTCTCTCAGTCCCTTCGTTCACAGCATCGTCCAGCGGCTTCGTTCACAGCAGCAGCATCGTCCAGCGGCTTTGTTCACAGCAGCAACTTCGTCCGACAGAGGAGTTCCAGCAGCAGCTTCGTCCACCAAAGTCCTCAGATCTAGGGTTTTCAGAAATATTTTCCCTGTTTTTTGGATATCTCTCGATTTCTCTCAGTAGCTAAATTCCTTAGATCTAGGTTGTTTCTTTGTGCTAGATTTATGTATTAGATCTGTAGGTTGTTTTTTTTTTGTGGTAGATCTTGTTTTTTTTTTAAATTTTATTAGATCTGGTTTCATCGATTTTTTGAGCTTAAATAGAAGTTACAGGTTTTCGACTTCTTTGGTTAGATCTAGTTCACCATTATTCTTAAACTCTATTCCTTTTGGATTTTGAGCACTGCAAGCTTTTGATAACTTGGCTTCCAAATGGATGATTTCTTCCTCTTTTACATTTAATTTACATCTCCATTCTGCCTCACAATCCAGTAGAGCTTTGCTATTGAGATCCTGCTGGAATTCAGAATTTTGGAATAGATGCCTCGCATGAATTTTTAAACATTTGAGACAACCAAACAGGTTTTCTATTTTCATTTTTTATAAAAAAAAAATTGAAAACCGTTTCAGATTTTATTTTTTCAAAAAACTGGAAGCCAAAAACTTTTCCAAACGCGACCTTAGCATTTAATTTTCAATTTGCAATTTTGAGTATTCAACTTTTAATTTTATCTAAATTGAGCAATGCTATGTGTCATCAATATTGCTCTGGTGATTCATGTCATCTCATGGCCTGTCAAACTTTCAAGATTTGAAGCAAGGCACTGCTAGTTACATACTAAACACATAGATGAGTCCCACCCCACCAAGAGAATTCAAGCCCCTGAGCCGACTAGACCGAGGCAGACCTATCAGACAAAGCCCACTCGAACTCCCCTGGAACTACTTACAAGAGCCCCAGGGACATTTTGTGCCCGAACAGTAATGGTAATCCAACACGTGAATCCATTGACATGTCCGGTAGTAGGAAATGATTAGTTATGTTATCACATTCATGTTGAGACTCTCATTAAATCCCGTAAATGCCGATTAAAAGCATGGCCCTTTCTGAAGTAGACCGATCGAGAGATGTGTTAATTAATACTCGGTGTTCACCATTTAAATGTTCACGACTCACGGGTCAGTAAATGTCTGGCAAAGGTCATTGAATGTCTAGGCATTGCTTTATTAGAGTCAATTTATGATTGTAAGCTATGAGATAATATACAATATGTATGTTATGTACACATTTTTAATATATTTTTATGTAATATTTGAAGTAGTTATTAGGGTATTATTTTAGTTAGTGAGTGAGTTAGTGGTAGAGTATTTTGTGGCTAGTTTTTTTTGGTGGTTATTAAAATAGTGGAATCATTGGTCAAATTAGTTATTAAGTTAATTTTATTATCTTGTATTTAAAGATTTTTCTATCAATGAAATAAATATGTTGAATATTGTATTGAATTTTCTTATTGAAGTTTGGGAGATAGGTTCTTCTCGAATTGAGCAATTGGAGGTTTTCGTTCCCCCTAAAAGCGGGTTTCTTTATCGAGTCTATTTTTTGTTTGTTTTATAAATCACCCAAAATCGTGCACGTAACAGTTTTGTTTTAAATCTCTTTATGAAGAGTGATTTCTTGTTTATGTTTTGATTTGTACATCGCTAATTTTTAATAATTTGATTATGAATTATGTGAATTGAAAACTAAATTATTATAGCAAATAGTATGATGCCTAGTCATTCCAAGAGACTCGCGAAATTAAATAAAAGTGAGATGTTTGTTCAAGTGTCCAAGTCTATGTCAAAGTCTTGTATCACATGTAATATGATTTAATTCGACATCTTACATCATTTGTGTTGAATTTTTTGAGTTCAATACATGAATTTTTAACAGAGAAAAAAGATTTGAAGTTTAAACCCGCAATCTAGTAGTCCAACGACGACGGTTGGAGAGTCTTTTAAGTCACCGCTCATCTTCTTTGTGTTGAGTTATTTGTTAAATTGATGGAGCGAGTGGGTCCATTACAATGATTTCATATTTAAGGAGTAATCATTTATATGTTCTCCGGTTTGGCAATGTCTAATGTGGCCTGATAATGCATTAAAATAACAAAGGATAATATTATTTAGCTATTTAATATATTATAACTATTAAATTAATTATAAATTTTAATATAAAGAGAGACTAATTTTTTATTCAATAATTATAATGAATTAAGTGTGCAAAATTATTTTTTAAATGCTATACAAACCCTAAATACATATTTTTTTCCCGATATTATAGTTGGAGTGTTCGAATCAACTTTTTCGAACTTTGATTTCTATACTCTTCTGTTTGATTAATCAAAAATAGACCATACACGTTAAGACTAAAAAATTAACGAGAATAAACTCTCGTAGTCTGGCCAAGTGGTCTGGGTTTATGTAGTCATTGGGCTGGCTTTGAAGATAAAAAATACCCTTTGACGAAGACGAACAAAGCCGTAATCAGAACGAAAGAAGCAAAAATGAAGAAAATTCGGGTCTCTGATTCTTCAATTCCATTCGATATCGTCTTCTCCATGCTCAAAATCTTACCAGCCATATCTCTCATGCGATTCAAGTGCGTCTGCAAATCATGGCGAGAATTAATCACCGACCCTCTCTTCGTCGAGGCTCACCAAACTCATTCTCAGACTCGACCAGAAGCTACCCACCTTCTGATTCACTGCACCAATTCAATGTTGAATCAGTACATCTTCGCTGCAAATCACCATGGAAAGGTTTCTTCTGAATTTCCAACCCTTCAATTTCGTGTTCCTGGTCCTTGTACAGATATTGTCAACGGGTTAATCTGTTTCTACAGCTACGAGCACAATCGGGTCGCTGTTCTTAATCTCACCACTTGCGAAACAGTCACACTACCTTTGATCAAATCACAAAGTCAAAACCCTAATTGTTATAGGCCCTCGTATAATTTAGGGTTTGATCCTGTCACGAGGAAATTCAAAGTTCTAAGTTTCTGGACTGTTCGTATCGGTGATTCGAAGAAGGTGGAGTCTGAAATTCTCACTCTTGGGACTAATTCTTGGAGGAAGATCGATGGTCCAGTTCATAAACTTCGTGGGAAAACTGTTTGTGTTAATGGAGTTGTGTATTGGATGAACATTTTGCCGATGAATTGTAAAAAAGCTATACAATCTTTCAATGTTCGAGAAGAGAAATTTCTTATGGTTTTTATTCCAGATGGTGCCTCTGAGTATAGGCAGCTAATACAAATTGAAGGAAAACTGGCTCTGGTGTGTTATGAAAGTTACTATCCTATTAGGGTAGACCTGTGGATATTGGAGAATGGTGATCAGGGTTGGGAGAAGAAAAGTATAGACCTTCCTGTTGATCTGTGGGCAAATGGGTTACGTAGTGTCATTGGCACAACCAATGCTGGTGAGATTATACTAAGAGATCAGGAGAACTATTCAGATGCATTGAAGTTAACTTGTTATGACATGAGGACAGGGAAATTTAGAACAATTGAAATCTGCAGTCCAGTGGAGCTGGGGAAATCTGGGGAGTATCTTTCCATCACCAGTCATGTGGAGAACATTTGGCCGTTAAAGACACCGGAAAATTCAAAGAAGAAACGGAAAAGGGGAAGAGCTGTGTAATTCCAATTGGGTTCAAAAAAATTTTCTTCATATTATGAAGTGGTTAGCAGTTGGTTTATCTATGTTTTTACTCTAGAGCAAAGGCCAGAAACGATGTTGTTTCATTGTGATCTGAATGTTTTGGGATTGAGCTATCCCACATGGAGGTCAGGTTGCGTACATTGCCCACCTAAAGTGGCAGGGATGTAGTGCACTTTGCCATGCATTTATATAAGTAAAAACCAGAAACAACTTACCTAGGTACTTGATTTGTGGTTTCTTTCTTCCAGTTCTGCCTTTTTGTTGGGCACTAATATTTCATGCTTTATGTTCTAAGTTCTAACCCTCAATAATTATGTAATATATATCAGGCTGGCAATGTTCAATTGCCTCTATTTTCTCTTCGCCTCTTTTTTGCTTCCATCTAGAAGGTTATATATACAGTTAATAGTTTTTTTTTTTTCTGCTAATTCTTATATGCATATAATTATGCTGTTCATTTCATTATTGGATGAATGATTTGTTGGACTGAGAGAGATGCTTACAATGTAAATCATCTTGCTAGATAAATGATGCCTGTTAGTGTCTTTGGACTAATTTCTATCTCAATTTCTGTTTTTGTGACTAATGATTGAGAATTTATCAAAGTGTCCAGCTCATTAGGAACATGTGGACACAGATGTAACACGGGGGGAAATTCATTTTGCATCAATAGCATTGAACTTTTTTATCCGGGGAATTTTTCGTTTTTAATCATGAAGATTTAAAATTAGAGACAAGGTTAGAGCGACCATTTAGAAATGCAGTGGTCGTCAGAGTTCATTTTTCATGGAGAGAAGTTGTGTATAAGGTTTTATGGTCAAATTCTTCATCTGTTAGAAGGGTTTTGTGGGGGCAATTGACCTTCACTGAGGTGGTTATTTTCAAATGGTCGAAATTTTGAACTGGTGGTGGATCATATGAATGCCCATCTCATCACTAATTGAAACAATGACAACAGAAACTTTCACAAGTGTGCTTTTGTTCCTGGAGGGTAGATTTAAGTTGGTTGTATAAAATGAGAAGGGTCTGAACCCAAACCAAAAAGAGAACAAAACAGAGAGCTCTGTTGTTTGTGGTTGCTTCGTGCATAGAGTACACAGAGGGGACGGTACACATTTCCTTTTAAAAAAGTTTTCCTACAGCTGGGGAACCCATTTGTTGTCCTAGATTTTGATGTCCTTTCCCTCCATCACTTTGTCAAATAAGACCATTCTCCAGCAAATCTCCACCCCATAACAAACTACTCCATACTTATGAAGGTTTAGCCCCTCTTTTTTGCATCTATAAAGCCCCTTTTTTTGCCTTTGATGGTGTGTACAATGTGATTGAGCAGAATATATGAACAACAATTGATCTGAGCTACGAGACTCTTGGGAATAGTGTAGTAATTCAGGGGTAAGGGGTGAATTGCACAAAAGAGGTATAGTAGTTCACCAGTTCGGGGGCTCGACTAATTCACTCTTTAATGGAGTCTCTCGCTCCTAAGAATTATATTGAAGATTATGAGAGGATTACACAGCCTTCTTGGTATCTTTTGTTGCCTGTCTCAAAGTGAAGACTTTGTACAATATTTATAGCATAGTTCCTAGTTTCATGGGGTTTGGGGCGAGATCTCCACCTCTCATTTGTAACGTTTTGTTTGATTTTAGGCTATGGTTTAGGCGGTTGAGATTCTAGCGTCTAGACTAGTGTTTACTGCCAATGAAGGGGCGTTTAGTGGTTGCCAACTGTTTTCTACTCATGTTCGTTCAAGCGCAGGTCGAGGGAGCTCGAGGTCTGAACCTTCGAGCTTAAACTTCCTTGGCTGGGCTCCCTTCTCGACCTCGATACCCAAGCTCAAACTTGAGAATTTTTCTAAGCATCATCAGCCTTCAACTCTAATGAGAAAAGTCTATTTTACGAATCAGTTACAACTTTTCAAACATGTAATTATCTTTTCCCAGCATCACTCATCCCAATCAGGGCCTTTTCCAAAGGAAAATGACAATCCTTCAAACTGCATCGTTTTTCAATTGTTTTAATTTTTCATAACATGTTTGTTTTCAAGGATCAATGAACACAGTCCTAAAAAGCATAAAATTTTGGGTTTTTATTGATAATGTCATGCGGTGTACATCACTTATAAAATATTAGTTATTTCACATGTCTAAAAGTACAAAATAATAAAAAAATTGTCAACAATAAGCATATTTGTATTCACACCTAAAATCAAATTACAAAAATAGAAGAGAGAGAAATGAATTTAAACATTGATTGTAATAGGGGTGAGTGATGGTAGTGGTGGCGGGCGACAGTGGTGGTAATGGGAGATGGTGATAGTTGTGATAGGTGACGACAACCGATAGTGATGATGGCAGTCGTGAGTGACAATGATAATGGTAGTGGTGGGACAGTGAGGGTGGGGGGTGGTAGGAGTGATGATGAGACAGTGACAGTGGTGATAAGGTGGCGACAGCGGTGATGGTGGTAAGGTGGTGGTAGTGGGGATGGTGGTGATGATGGGGGCAGTGGTGGGGTGGTGACAGTTGTGATGGCGATTGTTGTGGAAGAGGTGATGGTCGAGTGGCAACAGTGGTGGTAGCGGTTGGGCGGTGGGGGTGGTGGTAGTGTGGGGAGGAGGGTGGTGGTATTGGCGATGATGATGGTGGTGGTGGGGTAGTGACAGTGGTGGTAGTGGTGATGGTGGCTGTGGGATGGTGACAGTGGTGATGGTTGTTGTGACAGAGGTGGTGGTATGGTGGAGGCGACATCGATAGTGGTGGGGCGGTTGGGGGTGGGGTTAGGGGTGGTGGTGGGGCAGTTCCAAATACTACTTTTTTTTAAAGTATTTATAAAAAGTTATAAGTTTTATAAGCACTTTTAAAAAGTTATTCCAAACATACTTTTTTGGTCTATTTTTCCTATTAAATTTGATGTATTAATATTAATCGTCAAATTAATTTTAAAATAAAATTTAAAGAGTTCTCAACTGTGAAAAATAAAAATTATTTTATTATTTTTTTTTAAATTTAAATTGTATTATATTTTATTATATAAATTATTAAATTTTAATAAATGGTTGTCGTTTTTAAGAAATCATTAGGAAAGGCAATAATTTTGAAATTTAAAAACTTTTTTTTCCCAACCTGTCATAAACCTTCCTAACAGGTACTTGTCTTTTCACAACAATCACTAATCCAATCACCACTTTTTCCTAAAGTCACAACAATATCGTCTTTCACCAACTCCTCAGAGCATCTTTGTTTTCAAGGTTCAATGATCATAATCCTAGAAAGATCCTCAATTATCCAATCATATAAAAACAAATTCTAAAAAATTTTAGTTTATGCAAACCCCTATCACTCCCAAATTGAGTTATTTATCAATTTAAGGCATTTTGGAAATAAATTTATCAAAAATACAACACTTTTAAATTTATTTACTGAATTATTACACTTTTTTAAATTGGAATCAACAATTTGGCTTTGTTAAAAACCGTAGTTAACAACCTTGCTTTTTAAATAGGGGTGTTCGAAGTTTTGATTAATCGCAATTTTTTACTTTACCTGACCGTATCTAACTCTATTGAATGGTTAGCCGAAAAAATTAGGTAAGAATGCGGAAGAGTTTTTAGTCTTCCGATTAAATTGGGTAGAAATGCGGAATAATAATTAATTTTCGTATTCTTACTCTACCATACTAGCATATATATATATATAAACTAAAAATCCTAATTCTCTAAGTATATGGTTTAAACTTAAAATAATTGTTATTGTATTTGTGTAACAATAATAATTGATTGATATTTATACTTTTTTGTGTTTTATTATAATTGTTATTGTAATTGTTTTAGATTTTAGTATTTTTGGTTTATTATCTTGTTAAATTAGTGCATATTATTTATTGAATTGTTAAAATAATCCAAAAATTAATAACTACAAAAATGTTCACCCGATTTCTACCCAATTAATTTGGTCAGAAGTCAAGTAAAAATACCATACTTGATCGAGTAGGATAGGCGAAAAAAAAAATTCTTCCGCAAAATATCAAGTAAAAAGACGGAAGACTATATTTTCTACCCATAGAGTAGGGTGAACACCTTTACTTTTAAATAAAAAACATGGTCAATACTACAACATTATTACGAGGTTAATACTTATAAAGTGTGTTTACTAACCATGCTTTTAGGCATGTTGCAATAGTTGACTATGGGCTAGGGGTGCAACTTGGGCGAGTTGGGTAGGTTAGACAGTCAACTCTAATCTAACTCTAGGTATATAATCTTCAACCCTAACCGTACCTCGGGTTGAAAAACTCAACCTAAGCACTGCCCGAATTTAATTCAGGCGGGCTTGAATTTAATTCGGGTTAATGATTTCGGGTTGATTTCAGGTTATTTTATGTGTTGACTTCGGGTAGAGCCCAAAATAGATTTGTTATTTTAAACATAATACATATATTACATAATATTTACCTAAATTAACAACCAATAACTTCAACCAAATTTTTTACAGTGTTAATGATAAAACAAAAATGAAAATGAACGAGAGAGACAAAGAACGATAGAACAAAAATAAAAAATCAGTGTTAATGCTTTATATATATATTTAATTTATCGGGTTCGGGTTGAACCCTTAAACCTAAGACTTTAACCCGAGCCCAACCAAAATTGAATTCGGATTTGAGTTTTTTGACCCAAGCCTAACCCAAGTATTAAAAACTCTTGCTCAAACCTTAATTTTATCGAGTTGGGTTCGAATTAAAATCGAATTGCCGAATCCAAATTGCACCCCTACTATGGGCAACTTGTTGGAAGGGGGCAGGGAGAATCATGGGCATCATCACGTGTCGCAATAGACTCCCATGCTTTTTGTGAAAGGGATGCAATTTGGATTGCCTAACCCGAGCCCAACTTAAAAAAATTAGGGTTTGAGTTTATATTTTTAAAATTTGAGTTGGACCTAGGCCAAAAAACTCCAACTTAAATTGAATTTGGACAATACTCAGATTAAGACATCGAATTTACGAATTTAACCCGAACCCAACTCAAATTACTAAAATCGGTTTCAACTCGAAAATAGTACTCGAACTCAACCCGATATATATATATATATATATATATATATATAGCCAACTGGGATTGATTTTCCATTTGCATCGCTGTTGCATTTTCTCTCCCATCTCTCAATTGTCTCCCATCTCTCTCCCATCTCTAATCTCTCATGTCTCTGTGTTCAACGTTCGAATTTGTTTCTTCATCAAAATCTGGTACCGTTCTACTCCCTTATCCCTCAGTTTAAAAACAGCCTACATATGAGTGTTAAAGTGAAAGTTCTCGTATCAAAAAAGTACGAGTTATAATTAATCAAAAATATTTACGATCAATCATAACATTATAAATATCTCTGGTGAAAAGTACCTTTTATGATTTTTTTCAATTGTAACTTTCGTGATTTTTTTTCAATTATAACTTCTATATCAAAAAATATATAACTAATTTAAAAAATGGTAAATGTCTAGTTTTTCTCGTTTTAAATATTATTAGGGATACGATTTTGACACATGAGAGATAGGTTTTATCTGTTTAAAATGTTCAAAATAGTCATGTTTCTTTGTACAGTAAACGTGGTCGTCCTTTTCAGTTAAGTGGTCCTTCTTAGGGGCACAACCCAACAACCCATTAAATAGAAATGATAATAATAAAACACATAGTAGTGTAGCCATGCAGTGTATACAGACATCAGAGAGACGTATACATGTTTTTCCTAGTCATTATTTTTGGAAGTGTTTAATTTTGGGTTGAATTAGATTGAGACTGTTGTTATGTCTGAATTTATAAGATCCCGTGATTTAATTACATGATTAGATCTATCATGCATGTCAAAAGACTTTGAAAAAAATATAATTGTCGAGAAGGTTTGTGTGCTAATCTCTCACCGTATAAACATGGGTGATCTTTGTGCGTGTCAAAACAAATAACCACAATGTAATAAGATCATCAATAGGAGTATCGTAATACACACAGTTGTTATTCGTTTTCCTTTTCATAAAGAAACGTGTGGAATTATCTCAGCAACAGTACTATACGTGGCAGCCTTAGACTTGGGTCTGAAGGACAAGAGCTATCACTTCATGAAAACAAACTCGTTAGCAGTTCGGACTCTTCTGTGTTTCCAAAATACATGGGAAAAAGCTAACTCATTGTCCTAGTACAAGAAGTAAATTTGGCATCTCTAACTGGTTTTGAATATCTCTTGCGTCACCAGTTCAGATTAAACACACAGCAACTCGATATAGCATGGACATCCACCACGAGAATATAAATCCTCATATCATCTGGGAAAAGCTATGCTGCTCGGCCATAATTGCTACAGCTCAAGACATGCAGCGAGGAAAAGATGGAGAGCTCAACAAACCAATTCTATTTTGGACAGTAATGCTCTATTTGATAGGAAGAATAAAAAGTATGAGGATAAATAGTAGGAATGATAGAAAGTAAGAGAAATACACTTTCTATCATTTAAAGATGAAAAATAAGAATAACATACTTTCATTATTTTGTATTTGGTTTGATGAATAGAAAATAAAAATAACTAATTTTTTTAAGTTTATTTTGTCTAACATTAGGAATGACAATCAAGTCGTGTCGTGTCAGATTCATGTTGAGTCATAAAATTATACGCTTTTTATATTTATTGTTCACATGTCAGATCATTTTCAAGTTTATGTCAAGTTACAATCAAGTTCTTGTCATAAAATTTGTGTCGAGTTCAAACCGTGTCAATCGTGATGAATCAAAAATTTTTACCCCTAGTTTAGATGAAAAAATATTTTTTTTAATTTAAAATTTTAATTTAATTTTTTTTTTAAATATATATATATATATACATACATATTTTATCATTGTATTTTTATATGAAATTAATGTATAGATAATATATAAACAAATAAAATACATTTCAACACAAATAATTAACTTTCTGTCCACTTTCCTTACGATTTTGGAGGGACTAATTTTGGTGAGTTAGAATGAAAGTTAATCCATCCACTTTTCTGTCCTTCTTATTTTCCTTCCTTACCAAACATAATGATTTATTTATCACTCTAACTTTTTATCCTTCCATTTTTCTATCATACCAAATGGAGCATAAACCAACGCTTAAAAATGTCAACCCATCACTTCTAGAAGACTACATGGTCCTCGAAGAATATTGCCTCTAACAACCCTCAAGGATCGTAAAGAGATTTGGAGGAGACCATGTAACGAAGAGTGAGGACAACAACCCTTATTCTTGTATAAATAGGGTACATGTTCCTAAACAAAGGGATCGAACCTTCAAATATCAAAATAATAAAGTGGTGGGACTCTAGGTGGCTTTATGGCCCCTAGACTGACATGTGGAATAATGAAGTCGTTGTGATATCCAAAAGACGTCGAGGGGGTGAGTCGAAGCATGATGTCCCAGAGGAGCCGAACACGACAGCTGTCACCATATTTAATACGATGTGACCCATCATTTATGGCAGAATGAGTGATGGTGACAAGACTATTAAATGTGGGCCTGCGAGCACCTGCACCCTGAGATTCTAGGCCTACTGTCATGATGGTTAGACATTAATGGCTATCACGCCGAATAGGTCCGATCGGCTCATCCCAAAGAACTACTCCCCCGAGTATTCAATGCTCAGCTGCGCGTGTCAGACGTAGAGCTAAGGGATTTGGATACTCGGGAAGGGCATAAATGCTCGGCATTGTGCCGAGCACTCTTCCTATCAACCTATCATTGAGTAAGAGAAGACGTGAGTGGAGAACATTCATTACACAAGGAGTGGCATGTCAGACATTAAATGCCCAGATGGGACCGGAGGTCTTTGACAATCATTGCTAAATCAAATATAAATACTCCTCAGAAAAATAAAAAAAGGTACGCAAACTAGAACCAGAAAAAGATTATTCATTAAGCTCGAGCCTCGAATCTTGATACTGACTTAAGTTTTGGAGGGAAGNTATAGATAATATATAAACAAATAAAATACATTTCAACACAAATAATTAACTTTCTGTCCACTTTCCTTACGATTTTGGAGGGACTAATTTTGGTGAGTTAGAATGAAAGTTAATCCATCCACTTTTCTGTCCTTCTTATTTTCCTTCCTTACCAAACATAATGATTTATTTATCACTCTAACTTTTTATCCTTCCATTTTTCTATCATACCAAATGGAGCATAAACCAACGCTTAAAAATGTCAACCCATCACTTCTAGAAGACTACATGGTCCTCGAAGAATATTGCCTCTAACAACCCTCAAGGATCGTAAAGAGATTTGGAGGAGACCATGTAACGAAGAGTGAGGACAACAACCCTTATTCTTGTATAAATAGGGTACATGTTCCTAAACAAAGGGATCGAACCTTCAAATATCAAAATAATAAAGTGGTGGGACTCTAGGTGGCTTTATGGCCCCTAGACTGACATGTGGAATAATGAAGTCGTTGTGATATCCAAAAGACGTCGAGGGGGTGAGTCGAAGCATGATGTCCCAGAGGAGCCGAACACGACAGCTGTCACCATATTTAATACGATGTGACCCATCATTTATGGCAGAATGAGTGATGGTGACAAGACTATTAAATGTGGGCCTGCGAGCACCTGCACCCTGAGATTCTAGGCCTACTGTCATGATGGTTAGACATTAATGGCTATCACGCCGAATAGGTCCGATCGGCTCATCCCAAAGAACTACTCCCCCGAGTATTCAATGCTCAGCTGCGCGTGTCAGACGTAGAGCTAAGGGATTTGGATACTCGGGAAGGGCATAAATGCTCGGCATTGTGCCGAGCACTCTTCCTATCAACCTATCATTGAGTAAGAGAAGACGTGAGTGGAGAACATTCATTACACAAGGAGTGGCATGTCAGACATTAAATGCCCAGATGGGACCGGAGGTCTTTGACAATCATTGCTAAATCAAATATAAATACTCCTCAGAAAAATAAAAAAAGGTACGCAAACTAGAACCAGAAAAAGATTATTCATTAAGCTCGAGCCTCGAATCTTGATACTGACTTAAGTTTTGGAGGGAAGAAGCCGGGTGTTCACCTGGCCCCCTTTTTCTGACCCTGTTGTTTCAGGTTCGTCAACTTGGAGGTCGCTATCTCGAATTATTGCAGGAATTATCCCGTGTAATTTGGCGCCATCTGTGGGAACGAGAGCATCTTTCCCGGTAGCGATCGTTTAATGGTGAACACCCGATCTCAGGGTGAAGGAGCAAGTGCGCATGTAAGGAACACAAAGCTTGTCTAGCTTGCAATGGTTTTAGAACCGAGTCCGTTGAGCCAGTCAGGTGGGGGGGAGCGTTCCTCGCAATGGATGCTCCCTATGGATTAGGGCCTTGGAGGGTATGACCTCATGGCTCATGATATCGTTGAGATGGTGGAGAAGCGGATGGGCAAACATATTAAGCAACTTGAAAAGGAAAAAGCCAAGGTCTGACGTCGGCTCGACGATTTCGAGCAGTCAACAAGCCCGGCCGGGTGGAGTCTCGGGCAAGGGGACCAGTCCCCCAGTCAAAACCTCTCCAGGCATCCCTGGCATGAGCTCTCCAAGAAAGACTGGCTTAGGCACTCCCCCGAAGGGCACAACCGTCAAAGTGGGTGCTCGGCCCCTAAGGAGAGATCAGATTCGGGCCAAAAGGCAAGCCTATCTCGGTGGGACCTCCGTCGAGGGATACCTCAGGACATTAGAGTCGCCGAATCACAAGTAGAGTCCACACCCAGGGGGCCTCGAGAGGAAAGACCCATGGGGGGTCCCAAGAACCACCTCTTCGCTTATCCCAAGCTTGAACCCGATGGTGACGTGGATGAAGTTATTTCACCACTCATTCGGGCTATCAGGGAGGCCGAGATGCCGAAGAATTTTATAGTTCCTTGGTTCAAGATCTATGATGGGAGGACCGATCCTGAGAGTCACTTGCGGCAATATAAACAGTTGATGTCCATCAACGATACTGATCAAAGGGTATTGTGCCGAGTTTTTTTCCATGAGCTTGGGGGACACAAGCGTGCGATGGTACAAGAACCTAGCCCCTGAAAGCGTCAGATCCTGGAGACAATTGACAGAGCTCTTCACAGCTCGATTCATCACCAACAGCAAGAAACTGAAGGACATCGACACTTTATTGACATTTAGGCAGAAGGGAGAAGAGTCCCTTTAGCAATACACCATTTGGTACTGGAAAGAGGTCAACGAGGTGGACGCATGCTTGGAAGCACTGACCGCCATGTCATTTAGGTTGGGCCTGTCCCGGGACACTAATTTATACAAGTCACTGACCAAGAAGGCTTTAGTAAACCTGAAAGACTTGATGGTCCGGATCAACAAATATGCTCAAGTGGAGGAAGAATCTAGCGCGCCTAAGAACAGAGTCTTAGGGCCAAGAAAGAGAGAGAAGGAACAGCCAGCCCGAAGGGGAGGGCCTGTTCCACCCCCAACTTGCTTGTCCTTCCAGGGGGTAAACATGGTCTTCAAAGAGCCCATTTACAAGATGCTTCCCAAGATTAAAAATAAACCCTACTTCAAGTTGTCCCCAAGGATAATAGGAGATCCATCAACAAGGAATGCAGCTTTCTATTGTTCATATCATAAAGATATAGGCCATTTGACAGAGGATTGTAAGGTTTACAAATTCTTCCTCGAACAACTGGTACGAGATGGGCATCTCGAAGAGTTCATCGATAGGGGTGCTCCTTGAGGATCGGCAAGGGAAAGAGTCGAGGTGTCTGTTGAGGTGGCACCTGTGATTGATGTTATACATGTCTACACCGTGGAAAGGCCTACGTATAACTCCTTTCGCACCGAGTTACAGAATGTCTCTCAAGCAGTTAGGGTGGAAGAGAGGGGAGAAGAGCGGCCCCCCAAGAAGCCGTGCAGAAATGCCGAGGTTGTTCAGTTTTCTGATGATGACCTTGGCGGGGTAGTCCTTTCCCATGAGGATGTATTGGTGATCATTTTGCGGGTTGAAAAATTCGATGTCAAAAGGATATTGGTGGACTTGGGCAGTTCTTTTGAGGTGATGTCTTATCATCTCTTCCGCAAAATGGGATTCTCATAAGAGGATCTAAAACCTGTAAAGACCCCCCTCGTTGACTTCAATGGTTCCAACGCCCTCCTTCTTGGGAAGATCACCCTCATGGTACATGCGAGGATAGTGACCACCCCAATGGAGTTTTTGGTAATAAACTTCGACTCTCCGTACAACGCCATTATAGGAAGGTCATGGTTGCATGCAATGAAGGCAGTTTACTCGTCCTATCACTAGAAGATAAAGTTCCCAACACCGCAGGGCATAATTGAGGTACGGGGTGATTAGGCATCGACGAAAAGCTATTTTTATGCCGCGGTGAAGACTGGAGTTAGTGGTCGAAGTCAGGAACGTGATCCTGAAGCGGTGGTCACCAAATAGCAATCACAGAACCTCGACCGGGAGTGGATGAACCCATTACAGAGCCAGCCGACCGATCTACTAAAGCCTTAGTCAAGATCTTCCTGAGCCCAGATAGCAATGAGAAATACTTTTTGATAGGGGATTCACTCAGCGACGCAGAGAAAAATGATATGGCTTCATTCCTATGCTCAAATTTTGATGTCTTTGCATGGACCCAGGCTGAGATGATTAGGATAAGCGCTAATGTGATGACTCATCGGCTCCATATGGGCCCTTTGTTCAAACCCGTTAGGCAGAAGGCCTGACAAACGGCGCCTCATCATGCTAAGGCTGTAGAGGAAGAGGTTGATAAGTTGTTAGGGGCAAGTTTCATCAAGGAGGTATAGTTTCCTCAGTGGTTATCCAACATCGTGTGCGCTAAGAAGAAAGAGGGGAAATGACAAATTTGCATGGATTTCACGGACCTGAACAAGGCTTGCCCCAAGGAAGAGTACCCATTGCCCAAGGTTGATCAGCTGATGGATGCAACAGCTGACCACAAGCGAATCACCTTTATGGATGCTCGGGCAGGATATCACCAGATTCCCTTACATGAATCAGATCAAGAGAAAAAAACGTTCATTACACCCCATGGGATCTACTGTTACACAGTGATGCCCTTTGGGTTGAAGAATGCAGGGGCGACTTTCCAACGTTTGATGAATAAAATTTTTAAGCAGCAGCTTGGCAAAACTATGGAGGTGTACATGAATGATATGTTGGTCAAGAGCAAAGAAAGCGCCGACCATCTCTATGATCTCGGGATGACGTTCACCATCCTCCGGAAGTATGGCCTGAAACTGAACGCCTTGAAATGCGTTTTTGGAGTGAGCTCGAAATTTTTTTTAGGGTATTTAGTTACTCACAGGGGTATCGAGGCGAACCCTAAGCAAATACAAGCGATCCAAAATGTTCGGGCGCCTAGGACCATTAAGGATATCTAGAAATTGACTGGGATGTTGGCAGCCCTTAACCGATTTATTTCCAAGTTCTCTGATAAATACCGGCCATTTTTTACCAAGTTGAAGGGGGCAGCTAAAGGAGTATGGGCGAGCTCTTGAGGGAATCAAGGAGTACTTGAAACATCCTCCAACCTTATTCGTCCCGGCGGCTGGAGAGGTCCTTAGCCTTTACTTGTTGGTATCTCAAAGAGCCGTGAGTGGAGCATTGGTCAGAGATAGCGAAAGAGCCCAAAGGCCCATATACTTTGTGAGCAAGACTTTGCTCGACACTAAGACAAGGTACTCTCAAATGGAGAAATCGATTTTAGCATTGGTAGTCTCGGCGAGGAAGCTTCGAAATTATTTTCAGGCTCACTCCATAGAAGTCCTGATAGATCGGCCTCTCAAGCCAATCCTTCATAGTGTCGATATTTCTGGGAGGGTTGCCAAATGGGCTGTAGAGCTTTGGGAGTTCGAGATCAGGTACAAACCTCGTACTTCGATAAAAGGACAGGTTCTGGCAGACTTCATCATCGAGTTCTCTGCGTTCGAGCCTCCCCCAATGACACAGGCTCTAAGAGAGGACGTTTGGGATTTTCATGTCGATGGATCCTCGAATGCAAGGGGGCAGTGATAGGTATTGTACTGGTCGACTCATAAGGATTCGTCATAGAAAGGGCAATTAGATTAATGTTCAAGGCGTCCAATAATGAAGTTGATTATGAGGCGTTGCTAGCAGGTCTAGATGCTGCATGCCTGATTGGGGTCAGACACCTTCAGGTCTTTTGCAATTCCCAGTTGGTTGTAAACCAGATAAACGGGGACTTCGAGGTCCGGGATAGTAGAATGAAGGCGTATCATGAAAGGGCAAAATTCAGAATGGAAAAGCTCAAAAAAGTGGAAGTTTCCTAGATTCCTAGAGATCAGAATACCTACGCCGACGCACTAGCATGTTTGGCTTCGACATTGGCCTCAGAGGTAACTCAGCGCATAATTATTGAGAACCGAGAAAGTTCAAGAATAGATGAAACAAAGGCTGAACGAGTATTGCCGACTCTAATGCAAGAGTCATAGGGATGGATGAACCTTATTATTGCAAATCTAACGGAATGAGTGTTCCCCAAAGATATAAAAGAGGCTAGGAAGATTAAGCTCAAAGATCCTAGATTCTGGATGTTAACTGATCAACAATTATATAGAAAATCATTCTCGGGACCACTTTTGCTTTGTGTCCCCGAGGATAAAGTGAAACCCCTGCTATATGAAATTCATGAGGGGGTGTGTGGAAGTCACATGGGAGGAAGGTATCTCACGCACCGAGCGATGACGCAAGGATACTAGTGGTCGTATATGCAGAAGGACGCAAAGAGTTATGTTCGAAAGTGTGACAAATGTCAGAAGTTTGCCCCCATTATCTAGCAACTTGCTAGAGATTTGAACTTGCTGACAAGCCCTTGGCCATTCTCTTAGTAGGGGATGGATATTATCAGACCTCTCCCAAGATTCCCATTAGGTAAGAAATTCTTATTGGTGACAACTGATTACTTCACCAAATGGATCGAAGCTGAGCCCTTGAGCCGTATTCGGGATGTGGAGATGAAGAAGTTCATATGGCAGACGGTCATCACCTGATTTGGAATCCCTAGGGCTATCGTTTCTAACAATTGGACTTAATTCAACAATGGCCCATTTAGAGAGTTCTGTTTAGGGTTCGGAATATGTAATTAGTATTCCGCGCCAGCCTATCCCTATTGTAATGGACAAGCTGAGGTTTCCAACAAAACCTTGCTGGCAAGAATTAAGAAGAGACTTGAGGCTACAAAAGGAAGATGGACCAAAAAATTACTCAATGTATTTACGGCCGTACAGGACCACGTCGGGAACATCGATAGGAGAAACCCCCTATGCCTTGACATATGGGGTCGAAACTATCATCCCTTTGAAGGTGGGACTCCTAACAATACGAAGCCGAGTCTTCGAATTGGAAAACAATGACCAGATGCTCGCTAGAGACCTCGATTTGGCTGAAAAAAGGAGGTTATTGGCATCCATCAGACTGGCAAGGTACCAAGGAGAATTTTCACGGCAACACCGAAAGAAGGTTCGAACGAGAGATTTTCAAGTCGAAGATTTGGTACTACGAAAAGTGATGAGCAATGCTCGTGAACCTACTGATGGGAAACTAGGTTCCAATTGGGAGGACCCTTATAAGGTGGTCTCTGTAGGGGGCACAAGCGAATATAGATTGTAAAGTATGAACGACAATGATGTAACCCAACCATGGAATGTAACGAATTTAAAGAAATACTACTACTAAATTGAATTTCAGTCTATGGTATTAACACGAGCCAAGCCCTCGGCCATTAAGGGTACAGCCCCAAGGGGTGTAAGACTCCACCTATGGAGCAATACTTTCAAATTATTAACATGAGTCAAGCGCTTGGTCGTCAGGGGTATGGCCCCAAAAGGTGTAAGAATCCACTTTTAGAGCAATGCCTTCAAATTATTAACACAAGCCAAACGTTCGATCATTAGGGGTATGACCCCGAAGGGTGTAAGACTCCACCTTTAGAGTAATGCCTTCAAATTATTAACACAAGTCAAGCGCTCGATCGTTAGGGGTACGACTTCGAAGGGTGTAAGACTCCACCTTTGGAGTAATGCCTTCAAATTATTAATACGAGCTAAACGCTAGGTTGTTAGGGGTACGACCCTGAGGGGTGTAAGACACCACCTTTGGAGCAATGCATTCAAATTATTAATACGAGCCAAGCACTTGGTCGTTAGGGGTACAACCCCGAGTAGTGTAAGACCTTTGGAGCAATGCCTCACTGGTTATATATTCGGTCCCAAGGAGTATCAGTTCTCGGACGTTATATGCTTGGTCTCGAGGGGTTCTAAAGCCCAGATGTGAGTTCAAGTTTGCTCAGATTTTACTTGCTATGAATTCCTTTTTCCTTATGAATTCAAAGTGAATCCATACTACCTTAGGAGAAGGAAAAACACATGCAGAAAAAACAAGTTCAATTCAAAAAAAGGGGCTTAGCGTCCCCAAGCATACAAGCAGTTACTAAATTTTGTACAAAACATAGCTACGAAGAGTTACAGAACAAACATGGGACATAGAAGTTGCTAAACCCAATAGTAGCTAAGGGCCCTCGGNGATGAAGAAGTTCATATGGCAGACGGTCATCACCTGATTTGGAATCCCTAGGGCTATCGTTTCTAACAATTGGACTTAATTCAACAATGGCCCATTTAGAGAGTTCTGTTTAGGGTTCGGAATATGTAATTAGTATTCCGCGCCAGCCTATCCCTATTGTAATGGACAAGCTGAGGTTTCCAACAAAACCTTGCTGGCAAGAATTAAGAAGAGACTTGAGGCTACAAAAGGAAGATGGACCAAAAAATTACTCAATGTATTTACGGCCGTACAGGACCACGTCGGGAACATCGATAGGAGAAACCCCCTATGCCTTGACATATGGGGTCGAAACTATCATCCCTTTGAAGGTGGGACTCCTAACAATACGAAGCCGAGTCTTCGAATTGGAAAACAATGACCAGATGCTCGCTAGAGACCTCGATTTGGCTGAAAAAAGGAGGTTATTGGCATCCATCAGACTGGCAAGGTACCAAGGAGAATTTTCACGGCAACACCGAAAGAAGGTTCGAACGAGAGATTTTCAAGTCGAAGATTTGGTACTACGAAAAGTGATGAGCAATGCTCGTGAACCTACTGATGGGAAACTAGGTTCCAATTGGGAGGACCCTTATAAGGTGGTCTCTGTAGGGGGCACAAGCGAATATAGATTGTAAAGTATGAACGACAATGATGTAACCCAACCATGGAATGTAACGAATTTAAAGAAATACTACTACTAAATTGAATTTCAGTCTATGGTATTAACACGAGCCAAGCCCTCGGCCATTAAGGGTACAGCCCCAAGGGGTGTAAGACTCCACCTATGGAGCAATACTTTCAAATTATTAACATGAGTCAAGCGCTTGGTCGTCAGGGGTATGGCCCCAAAAGGTGTAAGAATCCACTTTTAGAGCAATGCCTTCAAATTATTAACACAAGCCAAACGTTCGATCATTAGGGGTATGACCCCGAAGGGTGTAAGACTCCACCTTTAGAGTAATGCCTTCAAATTATTAACACAAGTCAAGCGCTCGATCGTTAGGGGTACGACTTCGAAGGGTGTAAGACTCCACCTTTGGAGTAATGCCTTCAAATTATTAATACGAGCTAAACGCTAGGTTGTTAGGGGTACGACCCTGAGGGGTGTAAGACACCACCTTTGGAGCAATGCATTCAAATTATTAATACGAGCCAAGCACTTGGTCGTTAGGGGTACAACCCCGAGTAGTGTAAGACCTTTGGAGCAATGCCTCACTGGTTATATATTCGGTCCCAAGGAGTATCAGTTCTCGGACGTTATATGCTTGGTCTCGAGGGGTTCTAAAGCCCAGATGTGAGTTCAAGTTTGCTCAGATTTTACTTGCTATGAATTCCTTTTTCCTTATGAATTCAAAGTGAATCCATACTACCTTAGGAGAAGGAAAAACACATGCAGAAAAAACAAGTTCAATTCAAAAAAAGGGGCTTAGCGTCCCCAAGCATACAAGCAGTTACTAAATTTTGTACAAAACATAGCTACGAAGAGTTACAGAACAAACATGGGACATAGAAGTTGCTAAACCCAATAGTAGCTAAGGGCCCTCGGCTCATTCCTCCTTGGCTTCTCCCCCACTAAGGCCTCCATGCCGTCTTTGTAGTTTATCTCCAACCCCCAATATCTCGTCTAGCTCGATGTCATGCATTCCGGTAATGATTGGGGCTAGAGGAGGGAAAAGATCATTTGTTGGCTCAACAAGTGGCAAATATGGAAGGGCATGAGAAGGCTTATTAGAACCGTAGCTAAGTGTGATGGGTTCGTTCCCACCCTCGACACCGACCACCCCTTTTGCCTGAACTTGCTCACCTGGGTCGGCTTGGACTTGTTCCTCCAACTCTTCGTCGTTCGCCTCCCTTCAAAGGATGTGCATGGCGAACAAGTTCAAGCCTACCTTGATGTGGCAGGCATGAAGAGCGGCGTCCCAACCTTCTTTGAAAGCCTTCTTCTTGGCTTCCTCGAAGGTAGGGACCATTTGGTCTTGGGTGGCCAACCACACCCTTTGACATTCTGACTGCAGTCTTTCCTGTTTCCCCGCTCTCTCTGCTGTCAAGGAGTCCACCTTGGCAGTAAGATCGTTTATGATGGACTCGGACTCCTGCAGCTTGACCTTAGAGGATGAGACTCACAGCTTGTATTCTTCAACCTTCTTGATCATCATAGTTTCACCCGCCTTCGTCTATTCCAGCTCGACGTGAAGGGCGTCTTGCTGACGGATGAGCTCGATGATGTGCTAGGTTTGGTTGTCGAGGGTCCTCTCTACCTTAAGGATGTGCTCATCCTTAGCAGTTGTGGCTTGCTCAGTATTCTTTGCCGTTTGTTTGTACTCTTAGAAATGCTCAATGATGGCCCTCATCTGCGGGTTGGCCTGGAAAAGAAAAGGGATGTCAGAAACGACCAAAATTGTGCAAGGAATGCTCGGGGAGGCATCGTACTTACCAGCAAATTACTTTGGATAGTACTCATCAGAAGCTGATTGTCTGAATAGCCTTTGTACACGGTCATGTTTGCTTCAAATTGAAAAATTCTCGTAATCATAAATGCCATCTCGGGGGACTAGAGAATGGAGTCTGCCTCCAAGATAGGCCGGCCGCTCCTAGTCTCGGCTCGTAGGACCCACTCGCCAGAGACAGACGGGCCTGGGGTGTCTTGCCGCCGCTTCACTTGGCATTCTTTAGACTACTCGGCCTCCCGGGCACGCCGGTCCCTTGGCCGATCTACAGGATGAAGGACTTGTTAGGATGACGGCCTTTGCCTCGTTGACGCTACCGAGTCCTTGGAAGGTTGAGGACGCGATAGCGGCGGGGGCGATTGATGCCGAGGAGAGCTTGGTGGAGGGATAATTGGAGTCGTGTTGGAAGGCCCACTTAACCTGGTGAGCCTGGCTTTCCTTGCCGCAACGGCGGCCTCCATAGTGGCAGTAGTGATCGACGGTGGATTGAACATTTCCTCAGACACAGAGATCTCGGGAGTAGGGTGATCAGACTCTTCTTTGGAGCCTTCCTCGGATTCTTCCTCTTCCGACGAAGAACGGTCTTTCCAAAGAGCAGGGTTGAATGGAGGGGGGATCTGAGAGAATCAACTATAAGTCGGCGTGTAGCCGAGTAGGGTGTGCGCCGCTTGCTCAACGGGGTCACAGGACCAGATTCTTAGAAGGTCGGCAAATCGGACTTGGGACCTCAAGGGTTAAGTAGTGTCCTGGCGATATCCTTCTGCAAAAACAGAGCCGAGGTCAATACTATTGATAGTAAAATCAGTACAAGGTCTAGGGGTGAAAACACACTTTTATCTCTCAGCACTTTGGGGCAGTACAATCTGACATACTCGGGCCCCTGTCCCTTCTCCCACCTACTGCCGAGCATGATCAGATCGTCTACATACCTCTTGTCTGAGTCGGACATATGGTTTACCAGATACATTGAAGTATCCCGAGCCTGGAGGTAATATCTTCCCCCAACAACTAGCCTCAGGTTATAGCAGAATAAAATTTCATCTACTCCTAGGTCGGTCCCCAGTCGAGCGTTTAAGGCGACTATGCCTGCACAAGCCTAAAGAAATTAACCCCACATTGAAAAGGAAAGAGCTTCAGTTGCATCAACATTTTGAGTAATAGGGGGTGGAGAGGGAAGGTTAACCCTTCTTCTATGATGGCCTTGGTCAAAAAAGGCATCATGTCTACACTTCTCATCTCCCTCCTATAGTAGGTGGGGATAAAAAGGAAGGCAAGTACAAGCTCATGGATGTGGTATCTAACTCTGAAGGCTTGAATGTTCTCGTCAATCACTTGGATTCTCCTCAACTTGGGGTTAGCCCTAGCCCTAACGGATGTCTCCCCCTGGTTCTACTGGTTCTGGCCATTGATGGGTTCTAAAAGGAAGAAATGTAGAAGAAATGAAGAAAAATGCTCGAGAGGAAGTACTTACATGAAGGTGGTCTTCGAAGAGGGAGCTCAGAGGACAAAGGAAACTCGGAGGAGAATAGAGAAGTGCTCGGGGTCTAATTGTTGAAGGGACGCTGAGGATGCAAAAGTTCTGAGAAGACATGAGCGCCTCCTATTTATACTATACAAGGGGCGGGAATCGAAAAGTTGAGCCATCATTAGGGGATTTGAAAATGGTGGCGCCAGCCGTGCAAGTAACTGTCGCTATTAATGAGGCATGATAACCGAGCCTCCAATATTTTTACGCTACTTGTCTCACGTTGCAAAAATAGTGGAGGCTGGGGGCAGTTGGTGGGACTCTAAGTGGCTTTATGGGCCCCAAATTGACACGTGGAATAATGAAGTCGTTGTGATGTCCAAAAGGCGCCTAGGGGGTGAACCAAAACATGTTGTATCGGAGGAGCCGAGCACTACAACTGACACCATATTTAATACGATGTGACCCCTCATTTATGACAGAATGAGTGATGGTAACAATGCTATTAAATGATGGCCTACGAGCACCTACACACTGAGAGTCTAGACCTACTGTCATGATAGCTAGATATTAATGGCTATCACGCCGAATAGGTCCAATCGGCTCATCCCGGGAAACTATTCCCCTGTGGGTGGCAGACGTCGAGCTGAGGAATTTGGATACTCGGGAAGGGCATAAATGCTCGGCATGGTGTCGAGCACTCTTCCCATCAACCTAGCATTGAGTAGGAGAAGGCGTGAGTGGAGAACATTCATTGCGCGAGGAGTGGCATGTTAGACATTAAATGTCTAAATGAGACTGGAGGTTTTTGACAATCATTGTTAATTCATGTATAAATACTCCTAATAAAAATGAACAAAGATACGCAAACTGGAACTAGAAAAATATTATTCATTGAGCTCGAACCTCAAATCTTGATACTGACTTAAGTTTCGAAAAGAAGAAATCGGATGTTCAACTGACTCTTTTTTCTGACCATGTTGTTCCAATCAAAAAATTGTATATGTATTACATTCTCATCAATGATATATAAAAAGAAGGTAAAATAATTTTTTTGACATTAAAGGTGGACCCAAAATCACATACACATCGCTGTCTATATAGTCTAGAACCCGAAGCAAGCTAGCAAGAGTAGTCTTAGTAGGAGTCTAGACCCCATCTCACCAATGAAAGTGGTCGGAATCACCTTGGAGTGGAGAGTCTTTTCATTAGATATCGATTCTGATTTTTTTCTGGCATGTGAAACACATCTAAACTTGACCCACCACTTGTTTTCTCTTTTTTTTTTTAATTTTTTTGTCTGGTTTAAGACCTTTCAACACAGACCAAACGAAATCTGACAATTGTCCTGTGGGTCCTATTGTTCAAAAAAAAAAAAACGAAAACAAAAACAAAAAAAGGCTCTGACTTAAAACTTAAAAGTGGGACAAAGTCTATTGTACCGAAAAAATCGCATGATTTAATTTTTTTATAGTAAAATTATATTTTTGAAAAAATAAGTTATAATTATTTAAAGAAAGAATATTATCGATCATAGACACGATCATAAATTTTTGATATCGATTCCAATTCTCTATGATGAAATATATTTTTTAAAAATTATAATTTATACTTCAAAAAAATTATAATTTAAGTTAAAAAATTATGAGTTTATTTGGTTTGCGTTTCAAAAAATAGTATCCGAAAACAGTTTTTGAGAAGAGTTTTAAAAAAACTAGTTTTGATATTTTTTGAAATAAAAAACTAATTGGATTAGATGATCTCAAAAACAATTTTACAATACAAAAAATAGTAAAACCTGTTTGGACAGCCTAAATAAATATTTAAACAATAATTCAAACATTAATAAAAAAATTATTTTTATATTGACAATTTTATAATATATATATATATTTGTTCTCTTTGTTTCCAAAATTTTCAAAAAAAATTCTGAAAATAAACTACGCTTGTTTTCTGTTTCTTTTATTCAAATCTAATTTTTTTTTTCTAGAATTTAGAAAATGATTTTTGATATTTTTAAAATTTTGAGAATAAAAAATTATTTTAAAGAAAGTAACCAAACACACCCTATAATTTTTGATACAGTAGAGAGGAGAACAACAGTTTTACGTACTAGGTTGGGAAAGCAATGATTCCTCGGACTGAAATATTGTTGTCATGGTAAAACATGGTGGTGATTCCATATTACATTTTTTAAGGTAAAGGTTACATATTTTACAGTAAAATTATAACTACATGAAGAAATTTATGAATGGATTAATTTTTTTCTAATTCACCAAAATTAATTTCTCCAAAATCGAAAAAAAAGTGGATGAAAAATTAATTATTTGTATTAGAATGTATCTTATTTTTCTATATATTATGTATATTTTAATTTCATATAAAAATACAGTGATAAAATATGTGTATATATATATTAAAAAAATTAAAATTAAAATTAAAATTAAAAATTTAAAAAAATATTTTTTTATCTTAATTATGGATGAAAATTTTTGACTCAATACGATGACACAACTCGAACTTGACACAAATTTTATGACACGAACTTAATTATAACTCGACACGAACTTGAAAATGACCTGACACGCCAACAAGAAATATAAAAAACTCATAACCACTAGGTCAAAATTGATTTGTATCACCCGGTTATTCTTAGATTTATCTAACAAGCGTAGATTTTAATCACTTGAAATGTAAGTTTTTAAATCATAAAGAGTTAATCGAGCCGTGTTATGTTATCACACATGTTAATTAAGTTGTGTTATGTCACGATCGTATTATTTTTAATTTTTTTTTTGACCAACAATCAATTTAAATTTATTTTCTTTAATTAATCATGTTAAATGTGTTGACATTAATACAACCTGTTTAGTAGTTATGTGAGCCACCTGCATAACTTGTAAATTAGAAATCTAGTATTTAGATCCCTTTCTTGCTCAGCAGAACCTACGATCAATTTGCCCATTAAAAATAAAAATTCACTAATCTTGACAATAGCATAATCAGATGGAAAATCATCTAATTCTACAAAAATTCATATAATTCTTAGTCAAAACATTAAAAAAAAAAACAACATTAAAAAACATACTTTTTTCGGACTATTTTGCTTATAATCCCAAAAATTAAAATTTACCCCAAAATGTGATGATAAATCAAAGTAAATAATCCCAAAAATTAATAAGTTTCACCCTAGAGATGGTATAAATAGGGAAAAAATAATAAGTCATGCAATATCGATATATTTTATTTTAGTTACCGTAATCAATGCGAGTAAGCAATTATTGTTCGACAAAACCTGACACTTTTATCTTTTGTGTTGACATAAAAGATAAAAGTGTTGACTACGGTACTGAATTTAGTATTTGTAGATGTTTTTATTATTGCTGTGGTATTTAAAAAAAATGATAAAAATAGTTAACACAAATGTGATAAAAACACCAAAAAATGTGATAAATTATCAATAAAAGTTATAATTTTTTTTATACCTAAAAAAAGTCGTAAACATAATTACCAAAATATTAATAAAAATACCCATAAAAATGATAAATTTTTTTTTATTATACAATAACCCACAAAAATTATAAAAATACTCATTAGAGTACTAAAAGTCGGAGAAATGGTACCGAAATTTTTTTTCCTATACTCAAGTCAAGTCCCATTAATCTATTAGGTTCACATTGAATTCGTATTACGTCCAAACAAAAAAATTCTCTATCTCGTTTTCCAGGGTTCCACTCTCCTGGAAGAAACGTGCAACCTTCAAAAACGTAACCCTTCAGTTTACCCCCGCATTGTCATGTGCTAGGGCAGCCCTTCAGTTCACCCCCACATTGACCCGTGTGGGCCTGAAGACTAATAATAAGCATATGCTAAAAAGACCATGACTTTTACCATTGATTGAATTGCTTCATGTTCTAATGTCTATATGTATCCTACAAACTAACTACTTCACCTCATCAAACCAGGAACCATGTACTTTCTTGCAGTTTTTTCAACTCACATCCTCTTCCTCCTCTTCCTTCTCTCTGTCTGTGTTCACTATATTTTAATTTCCAAGTTTAATTTTCAGTCTGTCATGAGGAATTACATCATTATAATCACTACCCATTTGGTATTGGGATTGAATTTTTTGCTTCCGAGCTTCGATTTTTCTTATGATCTGAAAGAGAATGACGAAGAAATTAGCAGCATAAGCCATTATAAGAGCAAGGATGAGTCCGGGGAAGCGGTGGAGTGTGCAGTGTGTCTGTGTAAACTTGAAGAAGGCGATGAGATTAGAGAGCTGCAATGTGATCATCTTTTTCATAAAGTCTGCTTAGACAGATGGATTGGATACCGGAATTCAACATGTCCGTTGTGCCGGGGTTCTTTAATACAGCCCGGACGAGTGGCTGAGCTCGTAGAGGAAGTGAAATTGCTTATCAAGTTCAGTTCTTTCCAGTCGAGTGACCGGAATTCATGGTGGCTTCGGTGAACCTTAGTTTGCAGCCCAACATAAGAGAAGACTTGTGTATTTATAGACACAAAATTACTGTATTGTGTACTCGTAGATCATGCTAAAGTAGATTTATAATTTATAAGAAGCCCCTAGTGCATCTTACTTGAATTTTTTTATGTTTTGTTTGGTACGATAAAAAAATAGAAGGATAGAAAATTAGAGAGATAAATAAATCATCATATTTGATAAGGAAAGAAAGTTAAAGAAGGAAAATAGAAATGATTAACTTTCTTCTAACTCACAAAAATCAATTCTTTCAAAATCGAAAGGAAAGTGGATAAAAATTATTATATTGTGTACTCATTGATCATGCTAAAGAAGATTTATAATATATAAAGAAGCCCCTATTGCATCTTGAATTTTTTTGAAGTTTTGTCCGTAATTTATCGCGGTATAGGCATAAAGTGACATAAAGATGCATTGAATGCATTTCTAAATAAGTATCGACCACCTTTTTCAAATTAAATCTTCATCCTTTAATTAGAGACATGAAAAGAAGAGTATTGAATACATGTTCAAGAGTATACGAGAAGCATCGATAGTAAAGGTGAATACATCGCATCCTTAATAGTGTTTGTGATTTGTAGTTATCGAAAGGTGTCTTACAATGCCAGGTTTACAATAGTACTAGCAATTAGGGCATGTTTGGATCGTAGGACTTGTTATTTTTTGTAATGGATTTTACGGTTCAGATTAATGTTACCTTGATCGTTGAATGAATTGGTACATGAAGAAGTATGCGGTACGATTCTTTTTACAATACATGGTGCAAAATATAGTAGTAGACTTAATTAGTACGCTATTTTGAGTTATGATTTACTTTGTAACTTTTATCCAAATGACTTTCATTTTTATATGAAATCACATAGCAATACATCGATATTCACATACTTTAAAATTGATTAGAAAAATTAAATAAAACTTATTCTTTAATTGTCCACCAAGTGAATTTTTGGTTCCGTTCCTGTCTAGGGTTCATAGGACTTGGAACAAACATACAAATGTGGAAATGAGTGGACTAAATCTCATTAGACTGTGTCAATCGGGATGGAGAATAGGGGTGCAAATTGGGAGGGTCAACTCAAATTCAACCGGAGTCCAATCCAAAAAAAAAAAATGGCTTGGATTAGAATTTTTAATACTTGGGTTGAGTCTGGGCAAAAAGAATTCCAACCCGAATTGAATTCGAACATGCCTCGGGTCGAGAGCTTGAGTTGTTGGGTTCAACGCGAATATTAAAATCGGGTTAAATCCGAATATACATAAATATATAAATATATTTAACTATGGTTAGTATTTATCTTCACTTTTCAGAGTCTAGACTTTCACTTCACTTCAAGTCTTCACCCCTGCATCTCCATCACTCTCAAGTCCCTCTCTTACTCGTCACTCATTTCTCATATGATCTCAGACTCTTAGTCTCTCTCTTTCACTCGTCTGAGTCTCATTTCGAACTCTTAGCCTCCCTCTCTCACTCGTCACTCTTCTCTTTTTTATTAATTTGAATTAAGTAACCCGAGCTCAACCTGATTTTTAACTTGAAATTAGCCCAAATTAAATAATCCGAATTCAACCCAAGCCGGCCCAAATTAAACTCATATAATACACGGGTTGAGTACCTCAAGTTGGGTCGGGTTAGAGTTGAAGATTATATACCTAGGGTTGAATTAAAATTGACCTCTCAACCTGCCCAAATTATACCCCTAATGGAGAGTCCTAACTCCTATATCCCTAACCACTGGTTTTAGGGTACATACAAGCCCCACAATATTTTTTTGCTTTTTCTTTTCATAATTCATCATTTCAAGCCCTACAAGACCCTAGATTTGGTGTTTTTATGCAAAGTGTACAAGTAAGAAACGAATGTAATCCACTAACAAATTATACGGTAATGAAATTTAATTTTTTGATATTATACTAAAAAATAATTTTTAATCTCAAATCTTAGTTTAAGTTGATTATGCACAATGTTATCAAAGCCCGTCAAAAGAGTTGTATACAACAATGGGGAACCAGGTATGTATTGGTCCCCTAGTGAGACTCAGGAGTTAGCCAAAGGTTTTCATAGGAGTCATCAAGGAGTTCATCACTTCAAGGTGGCTTCCGAAAGGGGATTTTTTTTGTTGGTATTCTAGATCCCAGACACGTGCTAATTCGATTTAGTCTTTATGAAGATTATTTAAAGACCTGGTTAAAGGATACTACCTATATTGAGGAATTTCTATTTCGTTTCTTCAAATGGTTCCCAGAGTTTCACCCTGGGATTGAGTTTCCTGTTGTACCTGTCTGGGTATCGCTTCCTGGTATGCCTATTCATCTATTTGATAGAGAAAGTCTGAGGGATATTTTGAGTCCCATAGGTAGAATATTGGTGATTGATAATGCTACCTTGCAGCTTTCTAGGCCTGGTGTTTCTAGGGCCTGTGTGGAAATGAATTTACTGGCATCTAATCCTAAAAGATTCTGGTTAGATATGGGGGGGTATGAGTGCGAGATGGCAGAGAATTGTTTATGAGAAAGAGCATAAATATTGTGTTGTTTGTCTCAAACAAGGACATGATAATCTTGTATGTAGGAAAAAGAAGAAAGAGGAGGAGGATAATACTTCTGTGACGGTGCCTGTTCCTGAGAATGGCACTGGTCATAATGAAGGGTGGAAAAATGGGAAAGGGAAAGTTGTGGCTAATGATGGGTTGAAAGCAAGGCAGAGGAAGGAATATAGGCAGAAGAATGTGGTTCATAATACAGATGTAGGGAATAATTTTGTTATTTTGACTAAGATGAATGATGTTGTGGACTTGGAAAATATTTTGGAAGGAAATCAACCTGATCTTTTGAAGGTTGATGCTGAAAATAATCTTAAGAAAGGGGAAGATAAGATAGTTGAACATGGAGGGGTTTCTGATGAAAATGTTTGCAGAAGTTCTCATACTCCTCTAAGAGAAAGAAATTCTGAATGTGAGATTTTATCTTATGAAAGGGCCAGGAATGATGATATGGTGGTAGATTTGAATGGAAATACAGGGGGTTCTAAGAAGCATTCTATGAATGATGTTGAAATGGTTTTAGAATGTGGAGAAGTGTCTCCTATTGTTAATGATCCTGGGAATATTCTGAGTAAGGAGAAGGATCAAATGTTGAAAGGTGTGGTTTTTAAGGAAAAGGTAAATGAAGGGGATGTTCCTATATGTAATAACAGTAAGCAATTTTCTTCATCTGCTGATTCTTCTTTTTGGGTGAATAATGAATATGGAACACATGGTAAAAGTACTTTTTCTTTAGATGATGAGAATGGATTGATGAGAAATAAAGAACCCCTTGATAAAGGATTTTGCTCTGATCAGGAGAATTCCATGAGGTGGGCAAATATTTCAGAGAATGTGGATGGTATTGAAGAGAATTTGGATGATCTAGAGATTGCAAATTCTACTAATTCCAGTCCTAGGCAGCTTATAGGTAATCTATCTCTCTCTTCTTCTTTATGATGAAATTCATGTTGTGGAATGTGAGGGGAGCTAGAAAAGAGGCTCTGAGAAGTAGGTTAAAGAAATTAGTTTACATGAATAAGAATTTTTTACTGCCTATTTTAGAACCTAAGATGGGATCTTCTCAAATTAGAGGATTTGCATATAGTGCTTTTGTGTTTAATTCACTTGCTGAGAAGAATTTGTGGTTATTATGGAGTGAGAGGGTGGAGATTAAAGTTGTTATGGAGTTTGAATAGTCCTTATCTGTGATTGTTTCATATTTGGGTTCTCCTATAGTATTAGTTAATGTGGTCTATGTCTGTTGTGATCATGTGTTGAGGAGGCCATTATGGCATCATTTGCAGTCGGTGGCTGCTTCTTTTGATTTCCATGAGGAAGGATTGATTGTGGTTTTGAAGGAAGTAGTTATACATGGTGTAATAATCATCATGGAGCTACTAGAATGTGGCAACATTTGGATAGGGTGTTGATAAATAGTGATTGGGTTACCAAATTTGAGAATACACAAGTTATTCATTTGGCAAGAGGCAGTTCTGATCACTCTCCTCTTTTAATTAAAGTGGTGGAAGCTGGGGTCCAACAAAGGATTTCGTACTTTAAATTTCTGGATATGTGGACTGAAGATCATTCTTTTTTGGATCTAGTAAAGGCAAACTGGTGCGGATGGTATTCAGTCAATCCTATTGAAAATATGTTTTTAAAGATGAAGTTTCTGAAAATTCATTTGAAAATATGGAATAAGAATGTGTTTGGTAACATTTTTGAGAAGATTCAGGCTCAAGAGATGGAATTGAGGCATGCTGAGAGGTGTATAGAATTGGATGGTTCTATAGATAATCTCAGGCCTTTAGAGAATGCCAGAAAACAATTGGAGAATACACTTAAATTGGAGGAATCCTTTTAGAGGCAGAAGGCAAATGTTAAATGTGCTGTAGAAGGTGAGAGGAACACTAAGTTCTATCACACTATTGCTAAAAGTAAATCTGTGAGAGGCAGAGTTAGTAAAATCAAGAATGAAGAGGATGCTTGGTTGGAGACTAAGGAGAAAATTTCTTCACATGTTGTTTCTTTTTTTCTAAACTGTATAAATTAGAACCTCATGAGTTGATAGATAACATTTTTGAACCCATTCCTCTTAGGGTTGGTGAGGAGGAGAATGAGCAACTAACTTGTGCTGCTACTATAGAAGAGATTAAAAGTGTGGTTTTCTCAATGTCAGTAGAAAGTGCCCCAGGGGCAGATGGTTTTTCTAGCAAATTTTTTCAAGTAGTATGGGAGGTCATTTAACAGGACATGTTGGAGGCTGTTAACTTCTTTCTTAAAGGTAGGAGTGTGCCAAGGTCTGTCAATGCTACTTTGCTAGCATTGATACCTAAGAAGACTAATCCTACTTTTACAGAATTTTGTCCTATTAGTTTATGTAACTTTTTATACAAAGGTTTTTCGAAATTGTTGGCCAAGAGATTGGCTTTGTTGCAACCTTCTTTAGTTTCTGAAGCAAATCATGGCTTCATTTAGTGCAAGAGTATTGGAGAATGTATCTCTTTAGCTCAATTTATGGTAGGAGAGATTGATAGGAAGGTGGAGGCTGGAAACATTGTACTTAACTTGGACATGATGAAAGCGTATGATAGAATGTAGTGGGACTTTATTCGGAGAGTTTTGAGGTGCTTTGGTTTCTCTGAGCTCTTTGTGACTATTATTGGTAATTGTTTCAAAAATCAGTTCTTCTCAATGTGTTTAAATGGACAGAGGCATGTTTTTTTCCCATCTTCTCGTGGTTTGAGACAGGGAGACCCCATATCTCCCTCTCTGTTTATTCTAGTAGAAGAGGCTCTCAGTAGCGGTTTGACTAAGCTTTTTGTTGGAGGTTTTGTAAAGCATTTCCATACAGGTAAAGGAACAGTATTGATTTCTCATATGCTGTTTACAGATGATACTTTATTGTTTCTAAGAGGAAATAGAAGGTCATTGATGAATTTGTTAAAGTTCTTGAGTTTGTATGAAGGTTGTTCTAGACAGAGAATCAGCAAGCAGAAAAACTCATTGATTTGTTCCTCCAGAATTCCTCAAAACAGAGCTTTAATGATGTCTACATTAGGTCAAATACCTATTAAAAGTGCCCAATCACTTATTTGGGCTACCCTTTGGTGAGTGTTAGGAGAAGGTTGAGAGATATTGAAGAACTTTTTTTGAAATTTAAGGCGAGAATAGAAGAGTGGCAAGCTAGATTACTTTCTAATATAGGGAGAGTGATGATGGTGCAGTCTGTGTTAAATTCTGTCCCTGTGCACTTGCTAGATTGCTTAAATTTGCCTAAAGGGATTCTGTCTAGATTGAATTCCCTTATGGCTTCTTTCATTTGGTATGGTAAGGCAAGAGTTAAAAGAAGGCATTGGGTTTCTTGGCAGGGGATTGCTAGACCTATACAAGAAGGAGGTTTGGGGATTAGAAGGTTTGAAGATGTTCAAATAGCATTTAGAATGAAACAAATTTGGGGGATTTTACAGGGATAGTCTCTTTGGGCTAAAGTTTTTGCTACAAAATTTTTGAATGGAGGACATGTTTTAAGATGTTCTAATAATGGCAAATTGAAAAGTTTTAAAATTTTGCAGCCATGGTTTGATATGGTGGTCATGAATTTTTTTTCAGTTGTGGGGGCAGAAGTTCAGTTGTTTTTTGGTGTTCTAATTGGTTAGGTTCTGGCCCTTTGTTGCTTAGAATTTCTGGATCTCCTGTCTGTTTTCCCAAGCTTTCTGAGGTGTATGTTGATAATAGATGGCAATGGCAGGTGATTGGGAATCTTATTAGTGATCAGCTGAGAGAGGAAATTCTATCTTCTAATGTTAGTCTGTCTAACAGGTCTAATTGTTTGATCTGGAAGCCTACTACTAATGGTCTTTTCTCAGTCAAATCAACTTGGCAGCTTGCTAGGAATGGTGGGAGGGTTAATCAAGTGGCTTATGTTATTTGATTGGTTCTCCTATTATTATTTTCATAGATCATACATCCCTTAAGTACCTTCTTACAAATAAGGATACTAAGGCACGACTAATACGGTGGATTTTATTTTTGCAAAAATTTGACATCACCATCAAAGACAAGAAAGGAGTGGAGAACGTAGTGGCTGATCATCTCTCGAGGCTCTCCTTTGAGGACACCTTTAACCGCCTTCCAATCAGGGATGATTTTCCTGAGGAGCATTTACTTTCTATTATTTCTCTACCATGGTTTGCTCATATGGTGAATTATTTAGTTGCATGTGAGATACCGGTGAATTGGAGTGCTCAGGACAAGAGGAAGTTCATGACTGAGGTATGAAATTTCTATTACGATGACCATTTTCTTTTCAAATACTGTCCTGACCAAATTTTAAGGCATTGCATCCATGATAAGGAGATTGTTAGCGTCCTGAAATTTTGTCACTCCCAAGCTTGTGGGGGCCACTTTTCAATGAAGAAAATCACTGCAAAAATTCTATAGTGTAGATTTTATTGGCCCACCTTGTTTAAGGATGCAAACATCTATTTTCGCTCATGTGAAAAGTGTCAAAAGTTAGGAGTTATGTCCCGTCGTAATATGATGCTCTTAAACTCAATTTTAGTGATTAAAATTTTTGATTGTTGGGGCATTGATTTTATGGGACCATTTTCTTTTTCTTTTGGATATCAATATATTATTGTGGTAGTAGATTATGTGTCAAAATGGGTAGAGACAACAGCTTGCAGGAGCAATGATAATAAGACGGCAATTAAATTTCTTAAAAAGAATGTGTTATCTCGATTTGGTATACCACTTGCTATCAATAGTGACCAAGGTACGCATTTTTACAACCATTCTTTTGAAGCTTTGATGAAAAAATATGGGGTGGTACATAAGATCTCTACTGCCTACCACCCTTAGACAAGTGAACAGGTAGAACTTACAAACAGGAAAATTAAGCAACTTTTAGAAAAAACGGTCAACTCGAATTGCAAAGATTGATCTTTGAGACTAGTTGATGCGCTTTGGGCTTACCGTACAACTTTCAAAACACCTTTAGGTATGTCACCTTATAGGCTTGTTTTTGGAAAGTCTTGTCACTTACCTGTGGAGCTCGAGCATCGAGCCTATTGGGCCATCAAGTATTTCAATTTTGACATGGGAGAAGCAGATAAGCTTAGAAAATTTCAGTTGATCAAGTTAGAGGAGTTGAGAAATGATACTTATGAGAACTCTAAAATCTATAAGGCTAAATTGAAAGCATTTCATGATAAAAATATTTTGAGAAAAACTTTTAAGCCTAATGATCGGGTGTTCTTATATGATTCTAGACTCCAAAAGCACCCCAAAAAACTTAGATCTAGGTGGACCGGACTTTTTGTAGTGAAGAATATTTTTGCACATGGGGCAGTGGAAATAAAGAATCCTAAGGATGGTCGGATCTTTAAAATAAATGGTCAACGCCTTAAAGTCTTAATTGATAGACAAGTTCTGAACATGAAAGACATTCCACTTGAGGATCCGGTCTATCAACCTTGACCACACCACGCAAGTATGCTTTTCTTTATCTTTTTTGTTTGTTTTGTTTTATTTTGTTTTATTTTTTTTCTTTTCCTTTTAATTTGTTGTTGTTTTCTTTGTTTTTGTTTGCAGGTTAGTTTCATTTTTTCATTTCAGGTTACCATCTTGGGTGCTTAGCGAACTACCCACGTCACTCATCAGGTGTATTCTACCCTTTTAGCTGCTCCCCATTCAAATTTGATTCTTAAACATTGAGGACAATGTTTCATTTAAGTTGGGGGTGGTGGTGCAAATTCAATATTTAAAATGTTTGTTGGAACTCTGTTGCATATTTTCATGTGTCAAATATTTTTAATTTTATATCACATGTGTGTACTTATTTTCATTTATAACCATTTTTGTGAATTCTCCAAACCCACCATAATCATTTTTTACTGAAGCATTCACAGAACCCCTAATGCACTCATCCAAGCTTTATACAAACGTCCGACACTACTTCCTGGGATGTAGTACCAAATGCATCACCAATGATCTCCTCCTCAACAAAAACATCCAACTACATACATAAAACGAATGGAATATGTGCATCAAATAGTATGTAAGACAATACCATACAACAGTGCATATAAAAAAAAACCTTAATAAAATGTATACCTCATCCAGATTAAACCCTCCTAACTTCAAGATATCATTCATTCTTTAACTGACATCGCTGTCACCCGACTCTCCAATTCGGGGGACTTCACGAAAAACCAAAGGAATGATGGTTTGACCTCACGGTGTAACTCGTTCAAGATAGAAAACTTACATACCAAATAAACTGAAGACCATAAGACACTATTTACCCATTGTATACAACATACACATTAACAAACACGTCCCGTATAAATAAATTACCATTAGAACTACAAGACAGGCACCCAATGATCCCCGTCCAGAACATTAAAATTTTTCAATGCCTTTGATGACTCCATCAAATACAAACTTGCACCAATTAGTATGTCCTAATGAAGGCACGTCAACAACAGAGTGTAATGCAACAATACTTAGCGTAGTACGCATTGATAGACGAAGCATACAAGCAATAATATATAAAACAGACAGCCATATAAAATCGTCAGAGGCATTTGTGATTGACCTAAGACGCTCTGACAAATGTTTCAATGATACCTCCGGTTACCCGTTAAATATAGACGTACAAATATCGTTAATGTTGTCCTTTGTACCTATTGTCACCACATTTGTCCCTGAAAATTGCAAACCTAGTACATAGGCGACATCTTGGGGGCTAAACTTCTCCCATTTCTCATATAGGTTGAACGCACACCGCTAAGGATCAAATCGTCCTGCCAACCATGCACACAAATCATGCTTGATATATGTGCATTGTATGCTGAGCAATCCACCCAAGCCAATTTCAATGATGGCTTGTTTTTGTGTGGCATTTAGATTTGTTGCAAATTTTTGTAGTCTTGTAGGTGAACATCTAGTCACCACATATACATAGTGGTCTACATAACTTAATGTAAGAATGTATATCATACTTGTGCAGATGTCTGACCTATACTATTCGTCCGTCTTCGTCTTTGTCTCTTCCTGGCTGTGAAAGTAGCAACCACTTGTTTTCTCTTTACCCTGGTGCAATTTTGTTGTCATTTAATAACAACTTTTAAAATATAACATATAAAATTATGTAAGACCAATCAAATTTATTTACATTATGTGTGATTCAGAGTTAAGTATAGCTGATTATCCACAATTTGCCTTCTACTATGAATCACCGGTACCTACAAAACACCATTTATTGGATTAGATTTGATTATAAATGGAATGTACACAGCAAGCAACATATCACAGGACATCGCAAAAAGTGTTAAATGAGACCTAATAAAAGAAGATTCATGTTCATGATATGGGTACATTCAACATCTAAAGGATAGTGTACTAATGAACATCCACTCAATGCCTAAAAAAATGAACATCCAGTCAATGCAATAATTATGAATTATGGGCAAAACAACTTTAATTACTATCTTTATGAAATGCACTAATTGCAAAAACCCGAAAATAGCTCATTTGAAATTTTGTACTAACAATGGATCGATTAAATTTTGATCGATATCACTCAAGATTTTACCTGGAATAAACAATAATCACCGTCATTACTATGATTAAATTTTGAAGAGGTTGAAAGCATGCTATAATAGTCGTTCTTGATGGCATAAATATATACTATGACAGAAAATAACCCATGTCAGAAGGCACATGGCGGTTCAAAAAATTTGACCATTGATCATGGACACTAAAAAAAAGGCAATAACTCGTGCCTGAAGTAACTGTGTAAATAAAAAAATTTTGATACTCATAGTATAGTATCCCAAATAAATTTTGGACATAATTTCCTCTAAAATTAGTACCATAAAAAAGTTTAAACCTTTATACAAGATATCAAAGGACCAATAAGACTAACAACATAAATAGAACTCACCACTAAAACCAAATCATTTATCAATTGTCGCCACAACATAAATGAATTCCATAACAAAATACAAATGAATTAATGACAAAGTAGGATTATCAATTACACTCAAGATTGAAGAAAATAAAAAGAACTAAAACAAAAAATGCGCAGACATAAAAGTGGGTGCATGGGCGGTGATCAAGTCAACATATATAGACTATGGAATCATGTAGGTTTGAAAAATATGCCACTACGACATGCTAACACTATCCAAATTTTTGCACTCATTAAACCATCCATTAAATAAAAATAAATAATGATGACTTCGCATAATTATTTGGAATCGAAAGATACACAAACTAATTATTCACACCTAAAGTAACCTAGAGCGATGCAATTACCAAATCAATTCAAGTAGAAGAAATGCAATTACCAATCCAAAAATTTGAATCGAATCTAAAATAACTGCAAAGTTTGCAGCAAAATCAAACATGAAGTACTTAAAAAATTCATTGAACCTTATCAAATCAAATTAAAATTACATCTACTCAAACTAAGTTCACCTAAAGTAATTGTAAAATTCACATCAAATTAAACATTTACCAAACTGACTTCACAAAATTCAAAAGTGTGTGGGTGTGTTATGCGTGTGTATGCAGCAATGAAAAACAGAGGGTTTGGGGTAAGGGTGTGTGTTGTATTCTGTGGGTATTGTTTGGGGTAGGGTTGTGCAGGGGGTAAGAGAGAGGGGTGGTTTGTCGAGAGAGAGTGTGTGTTGTGTTCTGTGGGTATTGTTTGGGAGGTGGGTTGCGTAGACGGAGAAGAATGAGGGGTGGTACTGCGAGTGTATGTGTGTTATGAGTTGTGGGTACTGTTTGGGAGTGGGTTACGCAGACGGGGAAGATAGAAGGGTTTCACAGAAAGGGGAAAGCTTTTTATTGTAGAAGGGGGTTGCGTGTGTGTGTGTGTGAGAGAAGGAAAGAAGAGGGAGAATTACTTCGGAGGGCTGTGGCGGTGGATTTGATAATGATTGACGGTGAGAGAGAAGGTCGAATGTGATATTTGTGTGGGGCTATGGTGATGGCAGATTATCGTTGCCGGAATGGGCAACAAACCCGTGGAACTATTGTGGAGAGAGAGAGAGGGAAGAGAGATAGAAGGAAAAAGAGAAAGGATTTTGAAAATGTCAGTTCTAAGAGAGAGAGAGGGAGTAGAATAAGAGAGAAAAAAGGGAGGTTAATGATTGGGGGATTTGGGTGGGCAAATGGGCGGTTTTTTTCTTTATATATATATTTGAATTTTGAATATGAGATTATTTTGGGTGTTATAAATGGAGACAAGATAAATTTTTTTTTTATCGATTTTAAAATTTTAAATACAATATTACTGTATTCCAACTAACATTACATGTAATTTAATTCATCCAAATAAAATAATAATTGGCATTAAATTAATCAGACTAATAGAAGAAAAAAAAAACAAAATTGGAACCATTAATATAAAAAAAAAAAGTGTAAACTAATCGAATCCAAAGGGTATATATATTAAAACTAATTTGTTATCGGACTTACAAGGATGTGTAACACATGTACGACACGATTTAACGACAACAATCAAAAAAAATTATTTAGGTTTTCATGTGAGAAAATTTCTCATTCGTGTGGTAAACGGGTTAACCTGTCATACACGTTTACTAAGTAGTGAATTTTCAGGTGATTCTTGTCAACCCTTTTAATACTCGCCTACCCATTTTATAAAATTAATATAATAATATCTTAATAATTACTATTAAAATGTTATCCAAATTTTTTTTTAATGCCAAAAAAAAAAAATTATATAATTGTACTTAGTTACACCCATAGGAGTTACAACTGTTATGAGTGTATTTGAACTCAATTGTGGTATATAGTTTACAATTTTGATGAAAAGACATGCAACCTTGATTGTAATTTGTTACATACCATTAACAACTACCAACCAAATATCACCCTGAAGTTATTGTGCCTCACCTACTTGTAATTATCATTTGGGTATCAAATTTTTTGTATTTGCCGTGAACCTACTCCAAGAACACAACCTACTCCAACAACACATGCTTGGAACCTTACATATCTACATATGCATGAGAGGAGAGGAAATTCCACAGGTATGTCATACATGATACCAACTATTATGAATGCCATTTATTTTTAATACATTAGAATAGTGTTTGATTATGTGTTAATTACAGTAATTCAATTATTTTAATAAATATATGTCCAACAACAATTTTTTCTCATTACTGTAACCTATAATTTTCAATTTTTGCAAAATACTACCTTTGAGAAGGGAAAGCATGTCGTTATAGAATTGAATGAAGCACCTGAAGATAGTGATATCTTTGAGTTTGGCACATATAATGGTGAATATGGGCATCGTCAGGGTAAATCGAAAGCAGTCGAATTGGAAAAAAGTTTACAAGACTTATCGGCTGAAGAATTCAGTCACATGAAGCTTAACTCGGAATCTGAAGCGGGTAATTTTTATAACACATACGCTAAGTTTGTAGGTTTTAGCGTCAGGAAAGATGACTTAAAATATGACAAAAAAACACGTCCCGGTGTCAAGGAAATGGATATGTTCGCAACAAGGGTTTCGAGCTACAAAATACTTAGACCGGAATGACAGGGCAGGGAACCAAGGGGAATAACTCGAGTTGGTTGTTTGGCAGTATTCCACGTTAAGTATGACAGAAAGTCAGAAAAATGGGTAGTAAAGGAGTTTGTGAATGATCATAATCATTCGTTGGTTCCACCGATTGAAGTGTCGTTCCTTCGGTCCCACCGCCGTGTGAAAAGCCCAGACATAGAGCAAGCAACAACACTTCGCAGTGTTGGAATATGCACTAGCCAAATACGATATTTTATGTTGCATCAAGCTGGCAGCTACCTAAATGTTGGCTTTACGCGAAAGAATTTGTACTACTCTATTGCAAGCCAAAGAAGAGAGGAAATGATCGCTGGGGATGCTGAAGGTGCACTAGCATACTTGAGCGTGAAAGAGGAGTTAGATCCATTATTTTATTCCAGGTACAACGTTGAAGATGATAATTCATTGAATTGCCTCTTTTGGGCAGATTCAACTTCCCGTGTTGACTATTCGTGTTTCAGTGATGTTTTGGTATTCAATAAAACATACCGCACCAATGTGTACAAAAAGTCATTTCTCATACTTGCAGGTGTAAACAACCACAACGCTACTTGCATTTTTGGAGGTGCATTACTTTCATATGAAACCATGGACACATATGTGTGGGTGTTGGAGACATTTTTTGGATGCAATAGCTAATAAAAAGCCTATTTCAGTTGTCACCGATAGGGACAAGGCCATGGCCGCCGCAATCGAAAGAATATTTTCACATGCAAAACACAGACTATGCAACTGGCATTTGGAGAGAAATTCGCTTCAAAATATTCATGTTGAAAATTTTCTTTGCGAGTTCAAGAACTGTATGTGCTCCCGATGTACACCTGAGGAATTTGACGTTATGTGGAAATCAATGGTACATTCATTTGGGCTTGAGGATAACAACTGGATATCAGATGTGTACACTAAGCGTTGGAAATGGGTTGAAGCACTTTTGCGGGGACATTTCTTTGGCGACATCAAAATCACGCAACGCTCAGAAAGCTTGAATGGTTACTTGAATAATTTCCTGAAAACAAGGCTTCGTTTGTAGGAGTTTGTTATACAGTATGATAAGGGTGTCTCAAGAATCCGAGAGACCGAAGCCTTTGACAAACATTATTCTAAAAACAGTACACCAGTGTACGCTACTTAGAATAGCACGCTGCCTTACTGTATACCAGGTTAATTTTTTTTAAAGTGCGGGATCATATAAAGGCCGAAGGACTCTTTTTCATGGTCCAAAAAATTCAGCACAATTTTCATTCAAGTTATTATCTGTCAAAGTACACAAAACCAACATCCAGTTGGAATGTGATATATGATTATCAGAATCACACCATCAAATGCAATTGCCTGAAATTACAATCTGTTGGACTTCCTTGCTCACACATCATTACAGTTTTGAAAACTAAACATATGACAGAGTTCCCTCCTAGTACTATTCTAAAGCGATGGACAATTATTGCAAAATCAGCTTGCCCACCGACCTTTGTGCCTCAAACGTCAATAACCATTTCAATTTCTTGTCGATATGCTGGATTAATGTCAATGTTTAGCCGGATGTGTTACTACGCAACACATTTGCCTGAGGACACACAGGAGCTTCGAACAACAATAACTACAGTAACCAGCCGTATGAAACAACGTCATGATACATGCGAGGCAAGACATGTTTCATCATCACATGACAAAGATAATGACACTGTGTCGAACATAAAATTTGGTGTCGTCGATCCCAAGATTGTGACAACTAAAGGCAATCAGGGCCGTGTAAGGAAGAACCTACCAATAGCTCTGCAACGATGTAGTAAATGTCGTGGCACTGGACATACTATTCGTAAGTGGTCGCAGCTTACGTGCAATACGAACAAACTACATGATGACATGCCCTTCTCACAAACTGGTGGCTCCCAATATCCCATGCCATCAACTCAAGAAGACGACCATTGGAATCCAACTTACAATTACAATGTCCTCTGATATCAAATTTCATACGTTATCACCTTTTAATTACTTTGAAAATTTTAGTACATACCAACATGGTTTCGATATCAATTTTTTATTGTTTTTAACAGCAAGTGATATACTGGCAAGAGTACAGGGTGAGTTGGATGAAACATTGGGGCATGAAGAGATATACTGGAGGCAGAAAGCCAATTTGTGATGGGCTGTTGAGGGAAAGAGAAAGGCTGTTAAGGGGCATTGGGTGATGAGAATGGAAAAGAATTCTTGAGTGCTTTGCAGATTGACCTTTCTCGTAAGGTGAAAGTTAAATGCAGATGGGTACAATGGAGGAGCCCAGGTGTTGGATCATTGAAGCTTAATATAGATGGGGCTTCCAAGAAAAACCCAAGGGATTGCAGGGGGAGGAGCTGTGGTGCGTATTGAATGCGGTGGCATTGTTGTGGCTGCCTCTTTTTTTTTTTATGGGAAGTGCTTTATCATGATTACGGAATTTAGAGCATTGTGCAATGGATTGAAGCTTGTTTTGGCATATGGTTTGACTTGTTTCATGTTTGAAATTGAATGTGATTCATTGATTTTGGTGAATGTTGTTCTGGGTATTTGTGACTGTCCTTGGACATCTTTGAGCTATTTGAGACAGATCAGTGGCTTCTTGAGGGGTCTAAATTATAGCTTGGTGCATATATTTTGTGAGGTGAATGTTGTGGCTGATAGTCTTGCTGGGCAGGCGGTAAAGAGTAGGAATTTGGTTGATTTTTCAATGGGTTTGACATTGCCTTGTGATGTTAGCTTGGCACTGTCATCTAATCAATAGAGTCTCCCCGTTTTGCGAAAAAGAAAGAGGGTGGTCTTCAATGATAAGGGGTAATAGGAACTGCTGCTGGAGCTTTTTGTCTTGGATGATTAAGTGTTGATTTGTTTGAAACAAGGGGAAAAGATAAAAACCTCTTTATTGTTCATATGTGCTTATGGATTTGGACTGTGATGGGGATATTTGCAGAAACTTTAGAGTTTGATGTTGTGTATTTTTGGCGTTGCATTGTTACTTTTGGCTTTTACTGGTTATGGATGGGCGTCTATGCTTTTTCCTTTGTTTCTTGTAAATATTTTGCATTATGAATAAATAAAATTCCCTTTTGATTAAAAAAAAATGTCTTTTTTGATTCAATTGTGCACAAGCAGTAGATTAATACTTCTTTAAACATTTTGGAGGTGAGTACGACTACATGTGCTTTGTCATTCCCTTCAGTTATTTGGTACAAACTATTCCACGATTTTATTAGCATACTGCACTGAATACCTCTTGCAGTGTTAACGTGTACACATCTGGCCACTGAAATATTCTGAAATAATCACCCTTTTGCTTTACAGCAGCTGACCACACAATGCAGCTTTCTTAAGTTGTATGGAACGTTCAATTTCACTACACTGTCTTTCCTGTATACATGACAATGGCAAAATGAAGGAAGCATGCCTAAACATGTAATTATGTTGTTACAATTAATCCCACCTAATATGCATATGTACAATTTATCTGCATCCTTTGAATTACTTTATTTTTTTTTTGAAGGAAAGAGTAATTTTATTGATCAACCAAAAGGATTTACAAGAAGCAAATAGGATAAGCCACAGTCGGCTTTAATCCTTCAAGACAAAAAAAACCATCTACATATTGTAAATCAACTAAAAATTACAATTCCTCAAAATCCAAGTATACTAATAGGATTGGCAATGCCTCACATCTTCCCAAAACTGCACAAGGCTTCCCCTTATTCCTCTTAACTCCCATCATCAACCACCAACACAGTCTTGGAATGTAGGACAAGTAAGCATCTTTGATCCGGCAACATTTTCAAATTTATAGCACCTAGTAATTGATTGTTCAAACCAAACACAGAGGAAACACCATCCTGTACTACCTTGTTAGCAAGACCATCAGCCACAAAGTTTACCTCCTTATAAACATGTAGCAACTGGAAATTTAATCCACTAAGAAGCTGCTTAATTTGGACACCTCATCACCACTGTAATGGTATTAACAACCACCAAAGAATCTGACTACTTCATTGTTAAATCAAGTCAACATGAAAGAACACACAAACCTCACATTCACCGCAACAAAACTCAAAAATCATCAAACATCAATTTGTTTCTAACTACTAGCCAATATATTTAACAACCATCCACCCAACATCTACAACACCCTTGCCAAAATGCCAAATATTACTATACAACAAAAGATTCACCTAAAAAACACAAAATCAATGTGTCATTTGTTGATGGACTCGTTAATGACCTTATAAAAACAATCTAATTTTGACTCCAGACGCTGTAACGAACCCTTCATTTCATCCTCGAACTTTTCAAATCGGGCCTCCAATTTTTCAACCATTTGCTGAAGTGTTTGTCCACCCTCACTAGTACCAACATCAGAACCACCTTGACTAGCCCCAGCTTGACTACTCACAACCTGAGACACCACTGATGGTTGCTTCACACGCTTGACCCGTTTCACACCAAGAATAGCTTCCACACTTTTATTAAATGTACCCATACCCATTGCATTCATGGGGTACATAAAACTGTCATTATGTTGAAATTCAACCTCACTATGCTTCAAAATCTTGGAAATTAATATTAGAAATGGAAGACATGGCCTGCAATCCTCGACAATACTTCGCGAACATGCTTGAATATGTAAAGGGGTAGATCAATAATAACCTCATGTTCACCAATAGCATATAATAGTTATGTCGTATCGTATCCAAGCTCAGCAATATACCTCCTAGGATGTATATTACAGGCAACAATTCAGTTTAAAATCCTATATGTTGGAGTAAGGTCAATGTGAGCAATTTTGTTTTTCTCATTCTCCCACGGGACACTCCCAATACAAATACCTCGAATAACCGTCATCATATCAGGAACCTGCTCCTTACTTGAATATGGAAAGACAATGGCATTCTCAGGAATGTCTGGTCTATCAATTTTTAATATATTTGAAATAAGATCAGGCAAAATAGTGATGGATATTTTCCTAACCAATGAATTGAATGTCAGCTCATTCTCTTTGTACTCATGAACATTTGCATAAAAAATTTTCACCAGATACACATATGTTTTATCTTCCACACTCACATCAAACAGAGTTTCCCATTTTCGACGTCGAAGTATTTCAGGGCAATCCACACTGCCCACTAACTCATCAAGGTAAACACCACGCTCAATTAACAGAAGACATTTAACAATAAATGTATCATACCTCTTCTTAGCATCTTTATCCAGAAATAGTTTTGCATTGCCAGAACTCCCCCTGCTAGTCACCTTCTTCTGTTTCTTTGTCTCTGCGCCCGTCATCACCAAAGCTCCAATTGGAAATTTTACTCTTCTTCAACAAAGATGAAAAACGAACATTCATGATGGAAATTTCACTCTTCTCCGAATGAAGATTCACAATGGAAGTAGTTTCTATAAGCGATTCCAGTTGTGTACCCGATCGATCGATGGAAGAGATTTAGGGTGGTTGGCGATTTAGGGTTTATGGAATTGGGATATTTTGTATGGGTTTTTTAGGATTTGAAATGGATTATGAATGGATTTTGTCAGATTTTGAATGGATTTGGGATGGGTTTTGTAGGCGCGAGCAATTTAGGGTAATTTTGTAGGATTTGGGGATTTATTTGGTATCATCCGATGTTTATTTACTGCAAACCCCCCCTTAGAACACTTAAATTTATTACTCTTTGTGGGAATTTAAGTAAATACATTATACCTGATCTATCATATTTATTTTCGATCGATCATAATCTCACTTGTAACTCCATAATCGATCATTATACATAATTGATCGATCATATGTCCCCAGTATTTATGATCTACAACAATGTGATCGATCACTATAAAATTTTGATCGATCGAATTAACTTACTACTTACTGATCTATCATATTGTTTACACGATCGATCAAATCTCCCCAGTATCCTTTTTACTTCTGATTCACATCAGAAAACTACAACAATTTGATCGATCAAATATCACCAGTACTTTTACTTCTGATTCACCTTAACAATTTGCAACCATTTGATCAATCAAATACGGTTTAGGTCAATCAAATCTCCCTAGTACTTTTACTTCTAATTCACCTTAAAAATCTACAACAATTTGATTGATCTAATATGGTTTAGATTGATCAAATCTCCCCAGTATTTTTACTTCTGATTCACCTTAACAATTTGCAATAATTTGATCGATCAAATATGGTTTAGATCGATCAAATCTCCCTAGTACTTTTACTTTTGATTCACAATACAAATCTACAATATCATGATCGATCTAATTTACTTACTAATTAGATCCATCAAATTTTTTAACGATCGATCCTCTCTCTCCAGTACTTTTATTACTTCTGATTCACTTCTCAATTCTGCAACAATATAATCGATCAATATGTATTTGTTGATCGAACAAATACACTTATTACTTACTGATCTATCATATTTTTACACGATCGATCAGACCCACATAGTACTTTTATTACTTCTAATTCAAACCACAGACCTATCCCAATATGATCGATCACCATATACGCTTGATCGATTAAATTCAATACTTTTCTTTTTCCTTTTTTCACTACACCTTATCACATACTGATCGATCATATATTTATTCAATCGATCAATATGTAATGATCGATCATATATTACGCTGACTGATCTATTACGTTGACTACAAATATATTATCCTCGTAAATGTATCCAATATGGTTGTAAATACATCTTTAATGTTGTACCTATCCCAATTACTTTTGTACATTTCTTACTGATATAGTAAAAACTCCATTGCCTTTGTAGTTTGTTCCACTGATTTTCAAAATTTCTCACTCTTGTTTTAACTATACCATTTATTTTCTAATTTGCCCATTAATATCATTAACCTCACAATGATTTTGTAAAAACACCTTATTGAGCCAAATAGGATCGATCATTCATATTCGCGATCGATCAAATTATATATATATATATATATATATATATATATATTCCAAAAATTTCTTTTTCTTACACCACTTCTTACTACATATTGATCGATCATATGTTTATTCGATCGATCAATATACAATGATCGATCATATATTACATTGATCAATCCATTACATTGACTATAATATTCTCGTAAATTTATGCACTATGCTTGTAAATATATCTTTACATTTGTACCTATCCCAATTACTATTTTACATTTCTTACTGAAATAGTAAATACTCCATTAAATTTGTAATTGGTTTCGCTCAATTTAAAAATTTCTCAATCTTGTTGTAATTATACCATTAATTTTGTACTTTTACTTAATAATATTGTTAACGTCACAATAATTTTGCAAAAACACCTTATTGAGGCACTATGATCGATCATCAAATTCGTGATCGGTCAAATTATATATTTATTTATTTATTTCCAAAATTTCATTTTCTTACACAACACCTTTCAACATAATGATCGATCATACATTTATTCGATCGATCAATATTGTATGATCGATCATATACTACATTGTTCGATCATCCATTACATTGACTATGCGCAATTTTTCCACTTATGTAATAAATATATCTTTACTTTTGTACCTATCTCGTTACTTTTTTATATTTCTTCCTGATGTTGTAAATACACCATTACCCTTGTACTTGGTTCCACTAACTTTGTATGAATACCATTAGCTTTGTTATTGTATTCATTATTGTTGTAAATCTTGCAAGTAATATTGTAAATATTTCCTACTCTTTGTAACTCACTCATTCATATATCATTATTGTACATTATAAGTGGCAACAGGTCAATTCAGTTGTCTTACTTTGTCTTTACACATGTCCATATTCTACATCATTGTACAATATTTTTTTCAACATTTAGCCGCCAAAAATTTTCGGTACGGTACCATAAATCTCCTTGGATATGCCATAGTCTCCTCCCTCCAAAAAATATGAGGCCCCAGGCGAGGGCTTGATTGCCTAGCCTAAGGTCCAGCACTGAATTTTTTGATATCATGATTGAACCCTGTCTATGAGACATGATTGGTGAGACAATGCTCTCGTGTCATAGTGGCGGAGCTTCACCATGGCCCAAGGGGACCATCCCCCCCCCGCCCCCTCCCTTCTAAATTTTTAGAACCCATAGAGTAGTAGTATCTTAGTCCTCTTAGAAGTCTGCTAGTGTAGAAATGCCCCCAATCTTTTTTCGGTAAGCCTCAAATAGAAATTTTCTTTACATATAGAAAAAGAGATTGCTAAAAAATTAGTACAAATTTAATCATAGATGAATTCCGTGATAAAAAATAACCTCGAGCACCATTTTGATAGATAATTGAGTAAATATCTATTAAAAAATATTACTTTTGTTTGTTTTATTTTTTTTATCAGTGACTTAATTTGTAGTGACTATATTATCTTATTTGATATAAATTTAAATTTCTGCTGGCCAAAATTTTTGCACCTAATATTTAGCCTCCCAAAGATAAAATCTTAGTTCTGTCCCGAAATGTGATGTAAGGATAAAAGAGTCATGTTACAGGTAAAATAATCCAACCGGGGCATGTTCATCATTTCCTCGTACAAAATCTAGTTTCAACACGAAACACATGGGGTTTTGTCTCTGGTCCCTTGACGTAGGGGTACCACAGAAGGCATGTCAACAGTGTTCTTGACCACCCAAATCTTTGACTAATTGGGTCTGTAGTGACCACTAAATGTTAACAAGTAAGTTCACCGTGGCCAGTCATTTCTTCTAATATGTCATGTCCACACTGAATTAATCCAATTTCTATAGTTTCGTCGAGTCTATGATTGAGTGAATATCTATTTTTGTGGACATGTTTATTTACCTAAATTTCAATCTAATCCCATCTCGCCCGTGTTACCATCCAAGATAAACCAAGAATGATAACCGATTCGAGAAGACAGTGAAAGAGGACTCTTACTAGTTACAAAAACTCTACGATTTACAGATGAGTTGTTATTCTGATTGACGTTTGTTTCACACATAAAATGATGGACAACTACTCTGCCTTTCACAGAGGAGTTGTTCCTCTGATTAGTGTATGTTTCACAAACAAAATGACGTCCTTATATATGTGAAACGACATCATTTAGAGAAATGGCATTGATGCTATACAATAGAGGATCCCTACCCCTCCTACTAATACTTCCTAAAACTTTGGTTGCAGCTCAGGATTTCCAACCCCTTACTTCTCATCATCATCCAACGCATTATTTATACTTCAAAATCCCTATGATACCTCAATTACTGAATTAATTGATGTCAAACAACAAATTAATTGATAAATACTTGTGTTATACTTCTCTCTACAAGTTTAAACTTTTAGAGGAGAAGTAGTTTAACATGGTATCAAAGTTTAAAAGTTCTAAATTCAAATCACACCAAACCTTCCCTCCTATTACGCCACAAAAGTTCGGGCGGCGGAACTACCAAAAAGGCCAACATGTGAGAGGGATAATAAATAAATGAGAAAATTTCATCCACACCCTTTCTAATTAGGTATAAATTTAATGACACCTCCTCCTGATTTTAAAACTTCATTGTTCTCGCTTCTGATTTATATTTTCAAATCAAAGAAATCTCATTAACAATAACTTTTGACTCTGTCAATACATAAAGTAACGATTTGAATATATATTTTCTGAAAATATCAAAATTATCTTTTGTAATGTAAATAGACTAAAATGTCCTCAAACATCTCCCCATTATATATAGAAAAAAAATTTATCTATAGCCCCTGTAATTAGGTCTAAATTCTAAAACTTCAATTTATATCATTCTGATTACACTTTCAATCAATGACACTCTCTTAACAATAACCTTTGCCTCCGCTAGTAGATAAAGTAATGATTTGACTATATATTTTGTGAAAATGACAAAATTACCTTTTATTCATTTTTAATTAATTGTTGTCATTTTTTAAAAATCATTAGCATAGGCAAACCCCATTTAGTGAAGAATTGCAATTAGTGAAGTTAAAAAATTTCAATGAAATCTATTATTTTTTTTGAAACTTAAAAACCTTTTTTTCCCAACCTGTCATGAACCTTCCAAACAGGTACTTATCTTTTCACAACAATCACTAATCCAATCACTACTTTTTCCTAAAGTCACAATGCTTGGAACAATATCGTCTTTCAACAACTCCTCATATCATCTTTGTTTTCAAGGTTCAATGATAATAATCCTAGAAAGACCCTCTATTATCCAATCATATAAAAACAAATTCTCAAAAGTGTTAGTTTATGCAAAGCCCTAACACTCCCAAATTGAGTTATTTATCAATTTAAGGCATTTTTGAAACAAATTTATTAAAAATATGACACTTTTGATTTTATTTACTCAATTACAACACTTTTTCAAATTGGAATCAACAATTTTGCTTTTATTAAAAAAACGTAGTTAACAACCTTACTTTTAAATAAAAAACGTGGTAAATACTGTAGCATTATTATGAACTTAATACTTAAAAAGCGTGTTTACTAAAAACGCATTTTACATGTTGCAACAGTTGACTATGGGTAGCTTTTTTTTTTTTTTTGGGTGGGGTGGGGGGAGAGAGAAAGAGAATCATGGGCATCAGCATGTGTTACTACAAACTCCCATGCTTTTGCAAAAGTAAGGGTGCAATTTGGGCGGCCTAACTCGAAAAATTCAGGGTTTGAATTGATATTTTTAAAATTTGTGTTGGATCAGGGCAAAAAAACTCTAACTCGAATTAAATTCGAACAGTACTGAGTGAAGACATCGAGTTTGCGAGTTCAACCCGAACTCATCTCGAATTAATAAAATCGGGTTCAACTTGAAAATAGTACTCGGGCTCAACCCGAAATACATATACTTATATATAAAAAGAAAGAGTTAGCCAACTAGGGTTATTTTTCCATTTGCGTCACTGCTGCATTCTCTCAACCATCTCTCAGTCGTCTCTCATCTCTCATCTTTCTGTGTTCAACCTTCGATCATGTTTCTTCATCAAAATTTGGTAAAAACAACCTACATATGAGTGTCAAAGTGGAAGCTCTCATATCAAAAAAAATAGAGTTATAATTAATCAAGAATATCCATCGTCATTATGACATCATGAATACCCTTGATCAGATGTAACTTTCATGATTTTTTTTGATTATAACTTCTATTGCCAAAAATATATAACTGATTTGAAAATTTGTAAATGTCAGCATCCACCCTAGTCTTCCTCATTTTTAACATTATTAGAGACGTGATTTTGATACATGAGAGAGAGGTTTTGTCTGGTTAAAAAGATCAAAATAGTCATGTTTTCATATACGGTGAAAATCTTGTCTTCAGACTGATAAACGTGGTGGTCCTTTTCTGTTATTATGTCGTCCATCTTAGGGCACAACCCATTAAATTGAAATGTTAATAATACATACAGAAGAGAGAGATATACAAGTTTTTCCTAGTCATTGTTTTTGGAAGTGTTTAGTTTTGGGTTGGATTAAATTAAGATCCCGTGATTTAATTACAGGATTTTGTGAACTGATCTCTCACAGTGTAAACATGGGTGATCTTCGTGTGTCAAAACAAACAGCCACAATGTAATAAGATCATCAATAACAGTGTGGTAATACACACATGGTTGTTGTTAGTTTTCCTTTTCATAAAGAAACGTGTGGGATTATCTCAACAACACTGGACGTGGCAGCCTTAGACTTGGGGCTGAAGGACAAGAGCTATCACTTCAAGAAAACTAACTCGTTAGTCGTTCGGACTCTTCTATGTTTCCAAAATACATGGGAAAAAGCTAACTCATTGTCCTAGTCAAAGAAGTAAATTTGGCATCTCCAACTGGTTTTGAATAACTGTTGCGTCACCACAGATCAGATTAAACACACAGCAGCTCGATATATCAGGGCCATCCAACACGAGAATATAAATCCTCAGATCACTTGGGAAAAGCTATACAGCTCGGCCATAATTGCTACAGCTCAAGACATGCAGCGAGGAAAAGAAGGAGAGTTCAACAAGCTAATTCTACCTTAATCAGTAAATTTTCACCTCAAGAATATCACCTCACCACTTGTAAAAGACCCCATGACCCTTGGAGAATGTTGTCAATCATTCGTAGCCTTTCGGGATCAATCATAATATACACTTCAAAAAAGTGTAACTAAACCTTAAAAAATTATAATTTTTGGCACCATGCTCAAGTATTCCTCTAAAACATATGGTGCCCCAACAAACGTTGAATATGATATGAATGAGAATGGAAGACATGGCAGAAGATTAGATTTATGGTAAAAATATTATTTTTTTGGGGAGAATTACACTTAGATCACCTAAGATTTGTCACTTAATCACTCAGATCTCTTGACATTTGAAATATTATATACAAACTCTTTGAGATTTGTACGTGCGTGACACTTAAACCTCTGCCATCAATGTCCTTTAGTATATCTGTTAATAAATTACATATAAATCCCTTAAAGTTTGTAGATATATAATAATTAAACCCCTCAATTTTTATTTTTTTTTTGAGTAACAATCAATTTAAATTTATTCTATTTAATTAATCATGTTAAATAGGTTGACATTAATAAAACCTGTTTATTAGTTATGTGAGTCACCTGCATAACTTGTAAATTAGAAATCTAGTATTTAGATCCCTTTCTTGCTCAGCAGAACCTACGACCAATTTGCCCATTAAAAATAAAAATTCACTAATCTTGATAATAGCATATAATCAAATGGAAAATCATATAATTCTAGAAGAATTCATAGAATTCTTATTCAAAACATTAAAAAAACTTACTTTTTTTCAGATTACTTTGGTTATACGAGCTGGTTGTATCAAGATAAATGTCATTACATTTGTTATTCATGCTAAGAAGGAGCTCTTTTTTAAGGTTCATATGTATCGAAAACTAATCAATCATAACAAGTTAATTTTTTGATGAATCTATGTCGTTTTATTGTCTCCAATTAAACTTACCACTATTAATATATTTAGTCCTAAATCATATCATTTTCGGTTTTATATCCAAAATTAATCAATGGTAAATTGAGTTAGAAAGCTATGGTAACACTTCTTCCCATTTTTGGTTTTGTTAAAAAAAAAAAAAAACCCTTAAAAAATGATAAGTTCATCACTTAAAAAGTGACAAATTTTACCCCAAAACGTGATGATAAATCAAATGGTGGTAAATAATTCCAAAAAATAATAGGTTTCACCCAAAAGATGGTATAAATACCAAAAAAATAATAAGTGGTGCAATACCGATATTTTTTTTTTGGCCATAGTTAAAGCGAGTGAGTTATTATTGTTTGAAAAAACCTCACACTTTTATCTTTTGTGTCGGCATATATATCATTCAACAATGCTATGTTGATCAATATTTCTTACCAAATTTTTTACTTTAAATGATGTGACACAGTTTTTACAATCAAATAAGTGAGTGTCATTAATATTTAATGATGAAAATTATGTAACATTACTTGGAATGAAAAACTTGATAATCATAACATTATTGTATATCATTTCAGAATTCATATCCATAAATCTAAGAGTTCACTACGGTACAATTTTAACACATTTGTAATTGTTTTTATCATATTTGTGGATATTTTTACCATTGTTATAATATTCAAAAAAATTGTAAAAATAGTTAACACAAATATGATAAAAATACTCACAAATATGATAAATCACCTACAAAAGTGATAATTTTTATATACCAAAAAAAAAATGATAAAAATAGTTATTACAATATTAGTAAAAATATTCACAAAAGTGATAAATTTTTTTATAGTAAAATAATCCACAAAAATTATAAATTTACCTATTAAAATAGTAAAAGTTAGAGATCTGATACCGAAAATTTTTCTTCCATACTCAAGGCAAGTCCCATAAATCTATTAGGTCCACATTGAATTCGTATAATGTCCAATCAAAAATATTGTCTATGTCGTTTTCCAAGGTTTCACTCTCCTGGAAGAAACCTGAAACATTCAAAAACGCAACTGTCATGCACTAGGATAACCAATGTTATCAGAACCAGACAGACCGGTCATCGAACCGGACCGGTCATCGAACCAATAAGAAGACCGAGTCAATAGTTCACTGGTTTAACTGTTAGATCAATTGGTCGTATCGGTCATATAATAAAAAAATAAAAAATATATATATAATAATTATAAAACTTAATAATTTAGCTAAAAAATATAAAATATGTATAAAATACATAAAATTTGTCATAAAATTAATGAAATTAAGTAACAAAGTGGGGTTATTGTATTTTAAAGTAAAGTAAAGAAGTTCAAGTAAATTATAAAGAAAAAGAAGGGGTGTCATTTATAATTTTTCCAAGAATAAGGTTAAAAAAAATCAACTATTTATTGATTTAGGACAAAAAAATTTATTTATGTAATTTAATTTTTAAAAACCGATTTTTGTTAAAAATTGGCCGATTTTTCAGTTTTTAACTAGTTCACTTTCTTAAGTAGTTCAACTAAGGAATCAAATCGGTTAGGATCCCGATTCACGGTCCGGTTCTGATAAAAACCCTTAAATTCACCCACACATTGACCGGTGTTGGCCTGAAGGCTAATAATAAGCATATACTAAAAAGATCATGACTTGTACGAATGATTGAATTGCTTCATGATTGAATTGCTTCATGTTCTAATGTCTATATATTGGACTACCAACTAACTACTGCACCTCATCAAACCAGAAACCATGTGCTTTCTTGCAGTTTTTTCACCTCACATTCTCTTCCTCCTTTTCCTTCTCTCTTTCTTTGTTCACTACATTTTAATTTCCAAGTTTAATTTTCAGTCTGTCATGAGGAATTACATCATTCTAATCACTACCCGTTTGGAATTGGGATTGAATTTTTCGCTTCGGAGCTTCAATTTTTCTTATGATCAGAAAGAGAATGACGAAGAAATTAGCAGCATAAGCCATTATAAGAGCAAGGATGAGTCCGGGGAAGCGGTAGAGTGTGCAATGTGTCTGTGTAAAGTTGAAGAAGGCGACAAAATTAGAGAGCTGAAATGTGATCATCTTTTTCATAAAGTCTGTTTAGACCGATGGATTGGATATCGGAATTCAACCTGTCCGTTGTGCCGGGGTTCTTTAGCACCGCCAGGACGAGTGGCTGAGCTCGTAGAGGAAGTGAAATTGCTGACCAAGTTCACTTCTTTCCAGTCGAGTGACCGGGATTCATGGTGGCTCCGGTGAACCATAGTTGCAGCCCAACATAAGAGAAGAGTGAAGACTGATGTATTTATAGACACAATATTACTGAATTGTGTACTCTCAGATCGTGCTAAAGTAGATTTATAATTTATAAAGAAGCCCCAATTGCATCTTACTTGAATTTTTTAAAGTTTTGTCTATAATTTACAAACATGACGTAAAGATGCATTGAATGCATTTCTAATTAAGTGTCAAACACGTTTTTGAAATTAAAACTTCGTCATTTAATTAGAGACACAAAAAAAGAGCATTGAATACATGTTCAAGAGTATATGAGAAGTATTGATGTTAAAGGTGAATACATCATATTCTTGTGGTGTTTGTGATTTTTAGGCCTCATTTAAGCGTTTATGTTTTTCGTTTTTCGTTTTTATTTTGATATTTGGAGAAAAAAAGAAAAAAAAAATTCGTTTGATAACCGTTTTTTTTTTCTACCATCGTTTTATAAACGATGGACGATTTTTAAAAATGAAAAAAAAAAGACGTTTTCAAAAAAACAAAAAACATTTAGCGCAAATTTGTTATTAATGAGGTCAAGGAACCGAATGTTGTTAACACCAAAAAGACACATTTATTAGGCACCAATATAAATAGCAATAAGATAAGATCTCTGAAACCCTAACCCCTCAAACCTTTCGCATCGCCTCTTCATCGCCAAACCCCCCCCCCCCCCCCCCCCCCCCCCCCCCCCCCCCCCCNCCAAACCCCCCCCCCCCACCCTCCTCTCTCTCAGCCCAATGAAGACATTGATAGTTGCTCCAATCTTCATCGGTGAATGTATATCTCCATCAAAGCAAACCTGAACTATCTTCATCTGTTATTGTTTATGGTTATTATAAATTTGATCTAGAATATGGTTATAGATCTAATCTAGAATATGGTTGTAGGTCTTCTTCTTTTTTTTCTCTATATAGTTGATTATTTTTTATTTTATTTTTTGCTATATAGTTGTATTGTAGATTTTTTTTTTTTTTTTGCACTATAGCTGCTGAATTTTTTTTACTATCTATTTCTGATTTTGTTTTTCCGCTATATAGTTGCTGGATTTTTATTTTTTTTTTGCTATATAGCTGTTGATTTTTTTTTTTTTTAGCTGTTATGTTTTTATGTTGATTTTGTTATTTACTTTATGGAAAATAGGAATTATACTAACAATTAGAGATCGATTTCACAAAATTCAATTGAAGTAGATATCAGTCCAAACCAGCTTCGCCAGATGGCTTGTGTGAGGGATGACATTGCTGATGAATTGTGGGCAAGACTATATGGCCATTGATAGACATTTTTGTTATTGTGTTGATGAACTATGATTTTTGTTGTTGGTGGTGTTAACTTTAGTGTAGTGTTATTAGTATTAATATAACTATGAAGTATGAGATATTTATATGGAACGTTTGAAAATTAGGGGATATATTTGCAATATATTTGAAAATTATGGGATCAGTTATGAATTGTTGTTCTAATTTTTTAATATCATGGAATTATGTTTATACAAGCTAGTCACAAAAGAAAAAAAATTAAAAATGTCACAACTAAACGAGTTTTTTATTTTGGTTTTGAAATTTCTTTACAATTATAAAAGCAACCAAACACATTTTTTATTTTAATATTTTGCTAACAAAATTTAAAATTGGTTCTGTTTTTTGTTTTTTAGAAAATAAAAAACTACAAACGTTATCGAAAGGTGTTTTACAATGCCAGGTTTACAATAGTACTAGCAATTAGGGCATGTTTGGATTATTGGACTTATGATTTTTCGTAATGAATTTTAGGGTTTAGATCAATATTACTTGAATCGTGGAATGAATTGGTATATAAAGAAGTATGTGGTTCAAATTCTTTTTACAATATACGGTGAATTTCTGAATCCGCCCCCTCTCTAGGTACATAGGACTTGGGATTGGAACAAACACGCAAGGGCAGAAATGAGTGGACTGAATCTCATTAGACTCTGCCAATCCAATCTAACTCCCAAGTTCCAAACCTCCGACATACAAGCCCCACAATACCTTTATTTTTTTCTTTTCATAATTCATCATTTTAGGCCCTACACTACCCTAGAACTGGTGAGTTTATGCAAAGTGTGTAAGTGAGAAACGAATGTAAGCCACTAACAAATTATACGGTAATGAAATTTTTAATTTTTTGATATTATACTAAAAAAATAATTTTTAATCGCAAATCTTAGTTTAAGTTTTTTGTTTCAAGTAAACCAATAAAGTAAAAAATAATCATGTGTGTCACTTGTTGCTTGATTTTTTTTTTTAAAAAAGAAAGAAATATGATACTAAAACATTATTTTTCGGTAAGGTTGACCGAGCCAAACGGAGGGGTTAATTTCTGAATGAGATCCCATTAATTATGATTATTATGATAATATATAATATATATTTTTTTTTATTTAAATATTGAAATGTATTTATTGAAAAATTAATTTCTTGTTATTTGAGATGCAACTCACTATTTAAATTTTTGTATTTAATTTTTTTAGCATATCATTTAGATTTATAAAATTCATTGAATATTAGAAACTTTAGTGATGTTTACGCTGTCATAACAACCAAAAAAGGCTATTAACAAATTCAATGTAAATTTAAATAAATTTAACTTATCAAAAAACCATCAAATTCTTAAAAAAAAAAAAAATCAAAATACATAATTTTCAAGTTGATCAAAATAGTTGGAAGTAATATACAAAAGAAACAATTGCATAGTTTTGTTATACATGGTAGGTTCCGAGACATGAATAATATTATTATTAATATAATAAAACTTATTTTAGTATAAAACTCGTAAAAGTAAAACTTGAATTTATAAACCTGCAATTATAATAAAATTTTTGGGTCCTAAAAAACAAAATTGGTTTGATTGAACATTGATCTAAAAGTTTTATTCAGGACCTTAAAAACAACTCTAAACATAATTAAACATGAATCTAAATTTTTTTTAAAAAAAATAAAATTAAATAAATCCAAATATTATAAGAAAAAATATTGAGACCCAAAAATATGGTCCCAGGCGACCGCTTCGATCGCCTAGCCTAAGGCCGGCCCTGAATTTTTTGGTATTATAATGGAACCCTGACTATGAGAGGATATGATTGGTGAGACAATGCCCTGGTGTCATCAGTGGCGGAGCTTCACCATGGCCCATGTTACGCGTAAAATAATCCAAACGGGGCATGTTTATCATTTCCTTGTACAAAATCTCGTTTCAACACGAAACACATGGGGTTTTGTCTCTGGTCCCACGAGGTAGAAGGCATGTCAGCAGTGTTCTTGATCACCCAAACCTTTGACTAATTGGGTCTGTAGTGACCACTAACTATTAACAAGTAAGTTCACCGTGGCCAGTCATTTCTTCTAATATGTCATCATGTCCACACTGATTTAATCCAATTTCTATAGTTTTGTCGAGTCTATGATTGAGTACATATCTATTTTTGTGGACATGTTTATTTACCTAAATTTCAATATAATCGTACAACTTTAACCCATTATATGGTTAAAGTCCATCGCATCTTGTCCGTGTTAACATCCAAGATAAACCAAGAATGATGACTGATCCGAGAACTCAATGGGAGAGGACTCTTAGTAGGGTTACAACTATATTATTTACAGAGGAGTTGTTCTTCTGATTGACGTTTGTTTCACACATAAAATGATGGACAACTACTCTACTTTATTATATTATTCACAGAGGAGATGTTCCTCTGATTGGTGTATGTTTCACGCACAAAACAACATTGTTTTGTATGTGACACGACATCATTTAGAGAAATGGCACTGATGTTATATAATAGAGGATCCCTACCCCTCTTACTAATACTTCCTAAAACTTTGGTTACAATTTAGGATTTTCAACCACTTATTTCTCAGTATCATCCAACGCATTATTTATACTTCAAAATCCCTATGATACCTCGATTACTGAATTAATTGATGTCAAACAACAAATTAATTGATACTTGTGATGATCCCGCATTTAACTGGGTCAGACCCGATAAAAATAAACCCCAAACTAGCACCAAGAAGGAACCGTCGCCCAAAGAAACCGAGAGGCTAGCACCCAAGGATCCCCAAAAGGGGGGGCACCGCCCAAGGGTCCCCAAAGAGGCGTCACCCATGGGCTGGCTCCCTGGCTCTCCTTCGTCCTCCGCTCTCTCCTCATCAATTTTTCTCAACACCATTGGAATTACTCTAACTCAAGTCCAAACCCAGGATCAGCTTCAACCCAGCTCAGTACCTTCCTCTGAAAGAATAGGAACACAAGGAAGGAAATATTAGGATACGCATGAAGATCTAATCTTGATTTGATTGTACTTACCAAAATAGTAGAAGTTCTCTCTCTCTCACGTCTCCGCCTTACTAAACCTATATAATGTAAGTTCTCTCTAAAAGGAGAGACATCTGAGCATCACTCTGAATCCTCTAGACATCTCCCTACATTGCTCTCTTTTTCTCCCAAAGCACTGCAATACTCTCCCGGTAACTCTTATTAGTTAATGAAGATTTTCGGCCACCGCTGCCATTTTCGATAATAGAGTAGGTCACCCAAAGCGAACCATTATAAATCTTTGTGTTTATCATTATTAATTGTTTTATCATTAATTGTATGTTTATTGCTCATTGATTGCACTCGTTCATATACTCAACTGTTGATTTTGTGCAAAGCCGATTTGTGCATCATCAACTTGTGTTATACTTCTTTGTACAAGTTTGAACTTTTAGATGAGGTGTAGTTTAATATGGTATCAAAACTTAAAAGTTGTAAGTTCAAATCACATCAAACCTTCATTCATATTACGCCACAAAAGTTCGGGTGGAGGAACTACAAAAAGGCCCAACACGTGAGAGGGATAATAAATAAATGAGAAAATTTCATTCACACTTCTTTTAGTTATGTATAAATTCAATGACATTTCTCCCTAATTCTGAAATTTCATTGTACCCCCTTCTAGTTTATACTTTTAAATCAAGGACACCTCATTAACGGTAACTTCTGACTCTGTCAATACATGAAGTTACGATTTGACTATATATTTTCTGAAAATATCAAAATTATCTTTTGTTATGTAAATAAACTAAAATGCCCTCAACCATTTCCCCATTATATATAGAAAATTTTTTATCTATATCCCATGTAGTTAGGTCTAAATTCTCGATTCTAAAACTTCACAGCATGCCCTTCTAGTTATAATTTCAAATCAATGACACTTTCTTAATAGTAACTTTTGCCTCTGCCAGTAGATAAAGTAATGATTTGACTATATATTTTGTGAAAAGGCCAAAATTTCATTTTATTATGTAAATGGACTAAAATACTCATAATCATTTTCCCATTATATAGTCCTACTCAACCAGTAAGCATGATTTTTATCATTATATTATTGCAATAAATTTGTTATCATTTGGAAGCGTTGCCTGATAACTTTGTTATAATATTAGTCATCATATTATCACACTTTTAATTACATAATTGAGTTTTTATAATTTTTTTAGTTAAAAATAATTTTTATATAATAAAAATTACAATCGATAAAGTCAATGTCAAAATCTCATCCATTTCTAACTCTTCTACTATCATCTATCCTCCACAACGTCATCTGATCACTCTTCACACATCACCCTTCATATATAAAATTTAAATATTATTTGATAAACTTTAATATTAATTGAATAAATTTGGTTTTATTTTGATAAATTTAATTATTAATTTAGTGTTAATTTGATAAAACTAAATATTAATTTAATGTTGATTTGATAAAATTTAATGTTAATTGAATAAATTTAAATGTTACTTTAATGAAATTGAATGTTCATTTGGTATTAAATTAAATAACTAACATTAATTTGATAAGGTTAAATGTCAAATTAATGGAATTTTATATTCTATTTAATATATTAAATTTAATTTAATAAAATTGAATGTCAATTTGTTATGAGTTTGAAAAAATTAAATAATAATTTAATGTTAATTTAAATAAATAATATTAATTTAATGAAATAAAATATTAAATTAATATAACGAAACGCTAATTTTATAAAATTAATTATCAATTTGTATTGATTTGATGAGATGAAATGTTAATTTAGTTTAAATTAAATAAAAGACATTAATTTGATAAATTAAATATTAAATTAATGAACCTAAAAGTTAATATAATAGATCTAAAAGAGAGTGCATTAAAATTTCAGAATCTAGAAGAGGTATTGTTAAAGATATGTCTATTTATAGGGGGTGTTGTTGAAGTTGTGTCTATTTACTAGGAGTGTGGATAAAATTTATCTTTTAAAATATTTAGGGGTATTTCTGTAAATTAACAATCGTCATTAACGCCGTAACCCAACAAACACTAGCAGGAGGTGACATTTAAATTTCAAAATCGAAAAGAAATGTCATTGAATTTAAACATAATTACAAGAGGTGTTGATGAAATTTTCCCTAAATAAATACTTATGTTACACTTTTCACGAGCTTAAGCTTTTAGAACATAATCTAGATTGGATCGCTACTTCACCAATGGAACTTCTTTTATTTTTCACCCAGTAATGCTATTTGTACTCAGTTTTTTAACTATTGTTAATGTTTGATTTGGTAAGATGAAAAAATTGTAGGATAAAAATTTAGAAGAAAAAAAAGTTAGAAAGAAAGATAAAACATCATGTTTTTGCAAGGAAAAAATATAAGAAGGATGAAAAAGTGTATAGATTAGCTTTCCATTTGACTCAACAAAATAAATCCTTTCAAAATTAAGATGAAAAGTTAATTATATGTGTTGAAATGTATGTTATTTGTATATATATTCATTGATATATATATTAATTGCATATTATGCATACATTAATTTTATATATAGTTATAACGATAAAAATGTATCTATATATTTTCTACCCTTCTACTATTCCATCCTATCAAATACATAAAATAAAATAAAATCTTCCAACTTGGCTTTGGAAAGAAAAGTGATGACATTATCTTTATTTTGTACAAAAAAATTCTTGATTTGAACTTGTGATTGGTTAGGCTTCTCCCTTTCCGAGCTTAAGGCTTCTCTTTTGTCTGGTTGTAATTTAAATTTTTCTACTTAATATATTGCTGCATGGTTATTTATGATCAAAAAAAAACTCGCGACGTAATTATAAAAGAAAATATAAAACTTGTATTATCATTTTCACATGACCTTTGGATGAAAAAAACTTGAAGGTAGAAAAAATCAGGGTGAATGGCCAAATCTAACAATGATAACACGGGACACTACTCGATCGGTTGGTTTCATTTCATATTCCTAATACTACATGCATTTTGTCTTTATAACGGGAACGCACGACAGTAGTCTTGACTAGGGCTCTGGCTTTTCATGTTATTTTTTGAACCATAGATTTCACATAATTTTAATAACCGGCCTATGACATTTTGGGGCTTAAAGCGGTAATTAAAAAAGAGATATTTTATTTAATATTTATTTTTCTCACTTTTTGAGATGCGCAGTATCTAAGTTTAAAATGATTATGTTAATAGAGAAATTATAGATTTTGGGGTCGTTTAGTTGTTATATTATAAAACACTTTACAAGTTTATATTACATTTAGATGCAAAAAATCATTTCGTATTCCTCCCTTAATTCATGCGAATTTTTTTTTTAAAAAGTGCTATTATTTTTAAATTATATTTAATACACCTTGATTCATGCGTTATATATATATACTTGTTGTTAAATCTCTTATCTAAATTTTGAATTATCTTTAATGTACCTTAATTAATGCGTATTTTTTTTTTAAAAAAGTGATTTTGTTTTCAAATTATATTTAATACACCTTGATTCATGCGTTTTTTTTTTTGTAAAGTAGTTTTATTTTTAAATTAATTTAATAGCCGAATAGTTTAATAATGTAACTATAACAGTGTAATAATAACAATGTAATAGTGTAACAAACTATTTACACAAAATATTGTACTATTACATTTTGTCAAACATATAGTTTAGTTTCATATAATTTCATTCAAAATAGTCCATCTCCATTTTGAATTTGTTACCACATGAACAAAACTACTGAACACTATTTTTGTTACAATGTATTGTTACACTGTCTTTGTTACAGTATATTTATTACACTGTTTTTATTACACTATTATGGAGTTCAGATATTAACAAATTTTGAAATTTAAACAAGTGATATATTCTAAAACAAACGAAATATTAAAATTCTGCTATAAAACTACTAGTAGTAAATATTTAATGTATAAATATAATTTAAAAATAAAACCACTTCACAAAAAATAATACGCATGAATCAAAGTGCATTAAAAATAATTCCAAATTTAGATAAGAGATTTAACAGCAAGTATATATATAAATTCAAACAAGTATATATTTATATGTATTCACAAATACACATGAATTAATGTGCATTAAAAATAAGATATTTTAAATTAAATGACCCTAAAATGGGCATTTACATCTTCATATTTCAACTATGTATTTTTTTTCAAAACATTTTGTTCTATGTACTTTTTGTCAAATAAGTTTAATTAGGTGTAGCGGCTTCTAAAGAACCCTTCAACATTCAATCCTCTACATACCCATGTTTGGTATTCGCATGGATATATCATTATGATAATAATATATTTGTATATAAATGACTATTGTGCCTCTTAACCAATCTAATCTAAACACATGTTTGAATAGGATTATATGGGTTACATGGGGGTATAAATGTTATTTTTTATATTCAACCCTTTAACCCCCATATGAAACCCAACCCCCCTCCCCCACCAGGTTTCATGAAACCCATGAAACTGGGTTTAAAATGCGAGCTTAAAGTGGGTTAAGTTTGGTAATCTGTGATAGAAATTTAGTTATCAAACATGAATTTGTTGGATTTTGTGGACTTTTATTTCCCAACCAGTCTTCCAAATCCCCCTTGTCCCACATGCCAAATAGGTCATTAAGAGCATAAAATGCTTAATCCCAAGATGGTTTTTGTTGTTGTGCTCAAAAGAATTGGGTGTGGAAATGGTGGTGTTCGGAAATTCGCACAAATTCTCAAACCTGTGAGAAACAAAAATAGAAAAAACATACGCTAAAGAAAAATAATCACACGTACAAGACAGTATTTACGTGGTTTAGCTATTAGCCTACGTTCACAAAACTGCATGGATTTCACTATTATCAAGAAAGAATACAAAGTAGCCGTACAGAGTCAATCAAACCCTAATCACCCAAAACAATAGGTTTTGTATGTTCTACACTGGGTTACAAAGCGGGCCAAAAAATACCGACTATCGGCCTAAGCTTCTACTCCATGAACTAAGTCTCATAAAATTTTTTATTAAAAACTATAAGCATTATTTCGTGTCGGGTCATCATTCGAATCAACATAAAAAACTATAATCCACATAAGGCCAACAGGTGCTATGTTAAAAAAATAATTCTCGTACAAAAGACTGAGAAATTAAGACAATTAAATAATTTACAACTAACTGGATTATTTCTGCATAAACTAATAAAGCAAGCCACCACATAAGGCGGTTACTAGGATCAAAAGCACAGAACCTGTAGTGTATCACCTTCTCTCCGAGGCTTCGCAGCTATTCCATGTGGTTGTGGAGCTAGAAAATCACGGCAGGGGGGACTAGTTTTGTGTCTGTGTACGTGTCTGATCCATCGATCCAAGCAGACTTTATGAAAAAGATGATCACATCTAAGCCCTCTAATCTCATCACCTTCCTCAACCTTACATAGACACACTGCACATTCTACACATTCATTTGAAAACCAGCACTTGTACAGCTCACATTCAGCTCTTCCAAATTGATCTCGGGCGAATGACTCGTTTCAAAAGAGAAACTCCACACCCTGTCAAGATGGGTAGTGAGTAATACATTACGAATGCGACGTAGGAGGAGGAAGATGAAGATACAACAGATCACAAGGAGAAAGAATTGAGTTGAAATGACTGCTAGAGAGTTCATTTTTGCTTATTGAATTAAGGCAGAAACAAAGGAAGTGCAGTCATGAAGTTATACTTTGTGTCCACAAGACAAAGTCTAGGCTACTATAAAATTGTCGAGATAATCAAACATGTTTCTTTATTGAAGCTAACCAAGTAGGCTATCGTAGGCTTGCTTCAATGAATGTTGGATTCAAATCATTCCCAATATGGGGCTCATTCATTGGCATGTCAATTTTACACATGATTATCACGAACACGCTACGAACTCAAAAATGACAAAGTAATTAATATAAATAATAAATAGATTGAGTTAATTTTAGATACAAACAACCCATTTTTATTAGAATTGCTAGAAGAAAAATATCATAATATTTATTTTATTCTTCACGCAATATTGTCTGAATTGTTTCAATTCATGTCATATTCAAATCGTTTCCACAAGTTCGTGTAGTTTTCGTGCCATGATCATGCCCTCTCAACAAAGTTATTGGTGTGCAAATGGATACCAAATAATATTTTTTCTTTGCCAATTTGGGCAAAGCTACCTGTGTATATTGCAACTTGGATGGCCTATGGTACCTAAAGGGATCACCACTCATCATTTCGAAGCCAGTATTATGAATCAGGGAGCATGCATCTTTGTACTATTGTACATGCATGTGCGCCTTTAAACTTCATAACCAATCTTTCGTGGATGAGAATCGATTCTCAGACAGTTTGTGATGAAGATAGATCGGTTTCCAGAGAAACAATGCTTATCGTTTCATGTTGATAGACATGAATGGAAAATATCCGGGTGGTTGTTCTGAGTAAAGAACTCCGCTTTTGGTTCTGCTAATAAATCAAGCTTTGTACCAATAAAGCATTGGTCATTAATTAATCTTATAGAAATTCCACTTGGGAAAACACTCCTATACATTTTTCCAGAACATTAAATCTAAATTACTTTCATAGCACAGTTACAATAAAAAGTGTCCTAGTCCTGTGGTTTATTGTTAAAGTGAGCATGACCCGAACTCAAAATTACACAACCTGAATATGGATGACACGATTCAAACGACATCACCAGATATATTTTAGACATTTTTACGAAACAGGATGATGTGAAACTTTGGAGCAACCCAAAGGAGTAACACCTAATTTCACTCCCATTTGATCTTGATCTGATGAGTGTTCTTGAAATCATAAGTCATCACCAAGCTTCCGTCCATTCTTTTCAACACAAACCTCTCGACCAACACATAACATCCAAATTTCCTCCACTGCCCACTCCCTCCAAACTCCTCCACTCTCTTCACCCTTTCTTCTCTATCCTCCCCACCAATCCACCCACCTCTTTCTTCCTCCCATTTCATTCTTTCAACAATTTCTAACCTCAATCCCACACTCTTTCCTTCTCTCACATTGCCAAAACTCGTAAACCATATCGCCCCATCAACCACGTCTCTCTCATTCCATTCAGCTTCCCTGTCAACAACATAGACAACTTCTCTTTGAACAACAACATCAACAAAAACAGTGTTTCCTTCACTCAATTTATTCCCACTAGTGAAAATCTTCTCCCATCTTTGTTCCAGTGTCATCTCATAAAACATTGATTGTTTCCTCTGATCTCTCAATGTTCCATCTTTGATAAAAATTTGAGGACAATACCACTTCCCCACAATGACAGCTTCAGACCTCTTATAGTTTAATGGGAAGGTAAACTCTGGAAGTTGTGCACGGAGGGTAGCGTTAAGGCCCAGAGCTTCGCCTAGTTCGTAGTTTTTTGGTGTTTCACCTTGAATTCGCCATCCTTTTGTCCTCAAGAAGTATGGAGGGAAACCATCAGGTGCTACAGACATGGCATAAAACTCACCCATGGCATTGCTACTTGTTCCATACTTAGCAATCTCAAATTGCTGATAAATGTCAAGTGGATCCAATGGCTTTGGTTTCATATCTCGGATGCAGTGGCAAAAACAGCTAGTGGCCATGTCTTCCTCCCTTGAACAAGTGTATGCTTCCCTGAAATGGCACAATTGAATAGAAGTATTTAAACAAAGCAGCGTGTCTATGTCCATCCGGCGAAGCGATCAGTTTGATGATTGCTTCTAAGGCTGGCAATGGACCGTGTTTAACTCATGTCATGTTAAAATTTGCTTAATCCATGCTTAGTTATGACCCGACCACATTAAGGTTAAACTCATGTCTGCTAATTTTATGCCAATTTTGTATTTCATTGATGGGTATGTTGAGAATCGTCAGCCTTACTTGGTACATCCACCTAACTGGACCATGTTTAATTCCTAAAGTCACAATCTGGTAAGAGGATGAATGGGCCTTAATCTGACGTATTATCACCAGATTCACCAGTGACGGAATATTCGTGCATTGGACAACTTTTTTGAAACCATTTTATAATGCAATACTATAGATACAAACCTATAACAAATGAATGACACCAAGAAAAAATTGAAGACAAAAGGATTGAAGTTCTTTTTGGTAAAAGCATCCATACCCTCTATTCGATCCGTGTGGCTTTATCGCGTAATAAAGATTGGAAGACAATGGCTGATCAAGAACTGGAATGAAAGCAACATAAGAATAATAATGATCTTCAAAATATATGGTCAACTCTTTGTTCTGAGGGAAAGGTAGGTCTGCAAGGTAACTGTTCTTCTTGCACAATCCCAAATGAGCCTCAGCTTCTTCATCTTGGAGTACCAAGCAACCTGAATTGGGTCCTTCTGGGGATAAAGAAAGAGAATCAGGAAACTTCAGGTACTGAGAAAGAGGCCTTGTCACATACATACTGATCAGAAAATTTTCTTTCTCCTACCCTCTCTCTTTCTTTGTTGCTTTTTTCCATGTATTTTGTGTATCAGAGAGAAAAAGGTTGAATTCAAATAGCTTATAGTCTGCTTAGGTAATTTGACTTTGTTGATAATTAGATGTTTTTCTTGGATGTTTCTTCAAGGCTAAAGGGATAGTGTGATTGGCCCATGCTGACTTCTTGTGTTGGTTATATTTTGACCAAATTGAGTTTTTCATTAGAATGTATTCACAACATTCCTCAAGGGAGACAACCAGATGGCACACTAGGGATGGACCATAACGCGTGGGTTGGCTCGCCCATCGTGGGAAAATTACGGGTTGTGCTACAAAATTGTTCCGAATCAAACGCCACAGCCCGGTTTGGGTCGACAATACTATGACATCTTTTAATTTGCAAGTATGAAAAATAAAAAAGGTTAATTGCACTAAAAGTTCCCAAAGTATGAAATTTATTTTATTTTGATCCCTAAAGTATTAGATATATTTTTTTATGATCCCTCAAACAGACAATGTTCATATTACTAACGATTTTTTATCATAAACTTGTTATAGGATACTTAAATATGAACAAAAAAATAATTTAAATAACTCTTAACTAAATTTTTACTCAAATTTTGGTTAAATACCCACATAAATTACACATGTTTGATTTTGAGCTATTCAAATTTGGTCAAAAACTACCCATATTATACATTTTTTTTGTAAAGAAATACCCAAATTTTGTTTGAAAGCTATTAAAATTATTTTTTGTCCATATTTAACTATTACGTGACAAATTTATGATAAAAAATCGTTAATAATCTAGACATTGTCTGCTTGAAAGACCATATAAAAACATATTCAATACTTCAGAAATCAAAATAATGCAATTAAAACATTGGAGACTAAAATGAAACAGATTTCATGCTTTTGGAAGACCTCTAATGCAATTATCTCAAATAAAAAAGGCATCAAACTTTTAGAAATTAAAAAAATAAAAGATCATGGCCCATAAGGAGACCCTCCTCCAGCCGTTAACCCATACACCCATGGTAAGGGCCTAGACCAAGAGAATGGACCAGGTGCTAGGCCTTGAATAGAAAATCATGAGGTCAAGGCTGCAATTCCCGTGATTGGCCCGGCCCATAACCAACCTAGGGCCCAATGGCCTTTTGTTGTTGAATTTTTAGATACTGTAATCTGCAAACCATGCTCATCCCATAACAAACCAACAAAAAGAAGAGAAAAGGATGCAAAAGCTATAGTTTTTGGAATGACAAAAAAAAAACNGGATGTTTCTTCAAGGCTAAAGGGATAGTGTGATTGGCCCATGCTGACTTCTTGTGTTGGTTATATTTTGACCAAATTGAGTTTTTCATTAGAATGTATTCACAACATTCCTCAAGGGAGACAACCAGATGGCACACTAGGGATGGACCATAACGCGTGGGTTGGCTCGCCCATCGTGGGAAAATTACGGGTTGTGCTACAAAATTGTTCCGAATCAAACGCCACAGCCCGGTTTGGGTCGACAATACTATGACATCTTTTAATTTGCAAGTATGAAAAATAAAAAAGGTTAATTGCACTAAAAGTTCCCAAAGTATGAAATTTATTTTATTTTGATCCCTAAAGTATTAGATATATTTTTTTATGATCCCTCAAACAGACAATGTTCATATTACTAACGATTTTTTATCATAAACTTGTTATAGGATACTTAAATATGAACAAAAAAATAATTTAAATAACTCTTAACTAAATTTTTACTCAAATTTTGGTTAAATACCCACATAAATTACACATGTTTGATTTTGAGCTATTCAAATTTGGTCAAAAACTACCCATATTATACATTTTTTTTGTAAAGAAATACCCAAATTTTGTTTGAAAGCTATTAAAATTATTTTTTGTCCATATTTAACTATTACGTGACAAATTTATGATAAAAAATCGTTAATAATCTAGACATTGTCTGCTTGAAAGACCATATAAAAACATATTCAATACTTCAGAAATCAAAATAATGCAATTAAAACATTGGAGACTAAAATGAAACAGATTTCATGCTTTTGGAAGACCTCTAATGCAATTATCTCAAATAAAAAAGGCATCAAACTTTTAGAAATTAAAAAAATAAAAGATCATGGCCCATAAGGAGACCCTCCTCCAGCCGTTAACCCATACACCCATGGTAAGGGCCTAGACCAAGAGAATGGACCAGGTGCTAGGCCTTGAATAGAAAATCATGAGGTCAAGGCTGCAATTCCCGTGATTGGCCCGGCCCATAACCAACCTAGGGCCCAATGGCCTTTTGTTGTTGAATTTTTAGATACTGTAATCTGCAAACCATGCTCATCCCATAACAAACCAACAAAAAGAAGAGAAAAGGATGCAAAAGCTATAGTTTTTGGAATGACAAAAAAAAAACCATAGGGCTACCTTACCATTCACCAATCAACTTAAGAACAGAGCAAACAAGGAAGTACTAATTCTGATTAACAGAGAGAAAGATAAGGACTACAAGGGAAGAGAAAATAAGTAAAAATACACAACAATATAACAGAAGAGATTAATCTCCACTAATCTCTTAACATAAATATGTACTTAAAACCCTCTTCATCTATCAGAAATTTCCCTGAAATTAATGTTTTCAGTTCATCATATTAAAGCCTCAAGGTATGATTTTCATCCTTCTTACTTGCACTTCTCAAGCCAGAATGATGTCTGAAAATCCATTTCCAGACCTTATTATAACCTTTGCTTCCCTTTCTGAATCCTCTGTCATTCACTGTAATCCTACATGAAGGCCCATTGCCAAAGAGCAAATCTTCTTTTAAACTTCCAAATGACCTTGCAGATTCTAGATTTTCCATAAAAGCCCCACTCCTCAAGCTTCCAAAACTTGAGAGTGAGATTGGAAGGTCACTCATTTTTAGACCAGAGAAATCTGATTTTGATTCTGATGATAAATCAAGCTTTAAATCAATGAAGGCTGATTCATCCATGCCACTGAAATCACTCTCTTTTACTGGGAAAACACACCTGGTTGGAACACTAGAAGCTCTATCAAGCTCCAAAGGCCCACCAGTCCTGTTTACACCCTTGAAATCAAGACCATTTTCAACACCCAAAACTCCTTCAAACCCACTTTTTCTTGGTTCTGCTTCATTCAATCCCACTTGTTTCTCAGCATCTAACAGTATGCCCCCTGTAAAATCTGAAATTTTAGCACTTGACAAACCAAAATCACTACATTGATCTGGGTAATTGAAACCACCAACCCTGTAGCTACAGAGTGACCTAGACCTAGACACACCCATGTCACTTTCATCATCAAATCCACCATTTCTCTCACTACCCTTTTCTCTTTTCTTCCTAAAGAGCCTCCCAATCCTCCCAAAGCTCCAAATCCCATTGCTCCTCTTGATTTCAACACAGCTACTGCTACTCCTCTTGAGCAGAAAAGCTGCTTCTGATCTCTCCCCATTCTTGGGCTTTGAATGTGAGTGTTGGGTCTCAGTTTTCTCATTCTCAATCAGGAATGAAATTCTTCCAACACTTCCCACATCCACAGTACTGCATGAATTGCGGTACGAAGAGATATCAGAACAAGAGCAAGAAGAAAGACGTTGCTCTCCACAGTCTGAGCAGACCAACTTAATCAGCCTGTCTTTGAGACAGTAAGCACAGATTCCAACAGAAGATGAAGATGGGTGTTTCTTGCATGGAAGATCTGATGATGAAGAAAAGTTGAAGTCAGAGAAGAAGTTCCCATTGTTTGATTCTGTAGCTTTGCCTCTCTCTTTCATGGCTCTTTTTCTCAGTTTGAAGATTGAACAGATGAATTTGGAGTTGTGAAGAGCCTAGAAAGTTGATTGAGATTTAATCTAGAACTGGGGGGATTTTGGATTTGAGAAGAGCATAGAAAGTAGTTTGATTTAATACTAAAAGATGGGTTATATAGAGATGGTGCTAAAAGAAGCAAAGCAAGCACATAGCTCAACAAAGATACAGAAGAGTGAGTAATAGACTAGGCTTTGAGGTTTAGGAGCTCTGCTCAAATCAAAACACACTAAGTTGAGAATTGGCTATGAAGATGAGATGACAATGCTCCTAAAAAGCTAGTTGAAGTTGTATATGACTCTTGGAGAGAGAGAGAGAGAGGGGGGGGGGGAGATTTTTTTGAGCCACAAGAGAGAGAGAGAGAGAGAGAGAGAGAGAGAGAGAGTGTCTGAAGAATGAATATGGCACATGTATGTTTTGGGCGTTTTTCCCCCTAGCATACTGAAATTATCATATAATAAGAGTAAATTTATATTCAAGGTCGTGATATTAATGTAAAAAAGGACTAATTATGGTGTGTTTGGCAGGTAAATAAAAAAAATAGAAGGATAAAAAGTAAGAGTAATTTTTATTTTCCTCTTTTGTGTTTGGTAAGAGAGATGAAAAGTAGGAAGAAATAAATTTTATTTTTTTTGTGTGTTTGGTAGGGTGAAAAAGTGAAAAAATAGAAAAATTAAAAATATATATTTTATCATTACATCTATATATAAAATTAATGTATATATAATATGTAATTAATAAATATGATATATGTATATGTATATATAAAGAATGTATAAGCAAATAACATACATTTTAACAAATATAATTTACTTTTTGTTCACTTTTTTTTTAATTTTAAAGGAATTGATTTCAGTGAATTGAATGAAAGAAAAGTTAATCTTCTATTTTTTTATCCCACTTATTTTTTTTCTTTATCAAACATAATATTTTATTTATCATTTCACTTTTCATTTATCGTACTAAACAAAGTATTAGAGTTTATCATAATATTTTTGGGATCAATTATAATTTTTTTACCACAACTTCAACCCCATTAAATCTTAATATTTTGGAACCGAATTATTTTTTTGTCATAATTTAGACCTATTTAATTATAGCTTAACTCAAGAAATTAAAACTTGCAGCTAAAATAACTATAAATTTTGATACAACACCTCCCTCACTACCCTACTTTTGGGATTAATTGGAGTCAATCATAACATTTTTTTAATAAATTTTCACTTTTTTTAACTTAGACGCACAAGTTTGCATTAAAAAGAGTGTCAAAGTTATCAAAAAAGACTAGAATCTCACTCGGATGCAAGATCCAATAACTTTGGATACGCACTTTTGTTGATACTGAACTCATAAAGTGTGTCGATATACACAAAACCATTTATAGAAATCGATAAATTTCATGTTGGTTGGGTAATCATTGGTGAAAATCCTTAAAATGCCTATCTTAGAAAGATACAAATTTTTATAAAATAGTCATTAAATATTTAACTTCAATGACATAGGTTTAGAATGACCAAATTCATACACATACTATGAATCTTTTGTTATAATTTAGACCCCATTTAATCATATTTTTTGTTATTTTAGACCCCATTAAGTAATAATCTAACTCAAAAATAATAAAAATTTGAAAATTTTGATTAAAAAAAATACCTCTGTACTCTACTCTTACACGCTATGTATGACTTGTTAGACAAAGAAAGACGCGTCACCTTTACGTTTTCTTTCCAAGAAACAGCCTAGTAATTACAAGGAAGAGTGAAGAAAATGCCGTCTCTCTCTCTGTCTCTCTGTGCAGGTATCATTGTGTGTGGGGAAACAGAGAGAAACATAAATTGGTTACTCCAAACACTGTTTTATCATCCAACAAGTCTTCGTACAGTGTCCTACCATCGCAGTCCTAAAAAGTCACCAGTTTCTATGTGGGTTTTCATCAATCATTCTATCAATTTCGTGCCAAACTTTGCTAGATTTCCATTGACTTTTGCCCTACAAAAATGACATTGATTCTCCTCTCATCCCTATCTTATTTTGTGGGTATATTTTAGTACCAAATTTTTTTGTTGTCGGCAATCGAGAGTATTCATATCAATTTACATGTATTTTAATTAATCTTTTTTCTTATTTAATCAAAAATAGACCATTTATACTAGAACAAAGACATTCATGAGTAAAACTATATAAATTTGTCACTTTTTAAATTCCATAATAACGAAAATCTTGTGCATTAAACTCTCTGTTTTGCTAAAAAAAATAAAAAATTTGACCTACTTCTTATAATGTCTTTTATTTTTTATGAAGACCAGGTAGGCAATGAAATGAAAGTAACTCATCAATGAGCATGAACTAAATACCCATTTTCAGTTGTCCACGTCTTTGAAATATATCATGATTCATTGAGAGATTTGATTTTTTTTTTTTTTTTTGGTTTCTTTTTCTGCAATCTTGAGCACCATTCCCACTAACAAATTAGTTTTGGATGGGTCGACAGGTAGGACTAATCTATTGTCCTCCATTATCTAGAGTTTAGTGTAGTTTTATGGTGAATTATTTACTTAGTTGAATTTGATTTTTCATAATTAAGAGGATTTAAGTTCAATTTTTTCTCGCACTCCTTAATTCTGACACAGCTCAGGTTCCAATGACTAATCAAGAAATAATGGATACAATCCTAATCATTCTCTAACCAAAAACCAGAAAAAAAAAAAAAAAAAAAAAAGAAGGTGAATTGTTATTTGCTTGCCTTTCTATTTGTTTCTGTCACAATGAAAAGGATGACAACTTGTCACACCACTTTTTATTATTACCCCTCACAATGAGAAATGGCAATCTGTCACAATACATATCTCTAATAAAAGTTATCAAACAGTTAAAATTTATTATGATTTAACAAGAATTTAAAGAGCACTAAAATAATTCATTATCACAAATAATTAACAAGTTATTCTAATGTCAAATAATAATAACCCATTTTGATATGACTAATACGTTTAAGAGAAATACTATCAATTTCAATAACATACTAAAATTTACAATCTTTTGAGATGTAATTACAACCGAAAAAGTAATAGAAATTATATTTAAATCAACTAAATACGATAGAATTATTACATAGATCTGATTTTTTCACTATTACTAGAGAAGGGAAAGGAGGAATGGAACCAAGATTTGAAGGGTGTTGCTACTCCAACAGACATGGACAGAACTAAAGAGAGGCCTAGGGGAGGGGACCATGACACCCCCTCACATTTTCAAAAATTTTTATATAAATTCCTATTTTTTCACTTAGATTCTAGAAAAAATTTATGAATAGACCATTCAGCTAATTCATTTGAAAGGACTAATGAATTGATACTTAATAGTGAAACGAGAGATGCAACCCATAGATAAGTAATGATTATACAACATATGATGTTTGATTGGACGAGTTTAATGACAAAATGAAATTTTTTTTTAAATAAAAAATTGCAATTTTTTTTTGTAAAATTAGATTATAAATGTGGATTATATCAAAAGTAATTTGTTGTCCCGGCTTTTACTATCTTATCTTGTGAAATAATTATTTGTGAGAATAATTTATTTAAAATAATTGCATAAAATCATAATATGAGAATAAAAGGATCATGACAATATCACAAACTAAGTCTCAAAATACTAAGAACTAATCTTTGAATTNCTGTCACGATGAAAAGGATGACAACTTGTCACACCACTTTTTATTATTACCCCTCACAATGAGAAATGACAATCTGTCACAATACATATCTCTAATAAAAGTTATCAAACAGTTAAAATTTATTATGATTTAACAAGAATTTAAAGAGCACTAAAATAATTCATTATCACAAATAATTAACAAGTTATTCTAATGTCAAATAATAATAACCCATTTTGATATGACTAATACGTTTAAGAGAAATACTATCAATTTCAATAACATACTAAAATTTACAATCTTTTGAGATGTAATTACAACCGAAAAAGTAATAGAAATTATATTTAAATCAACTAAATACGATAGAATTATTACATAGATCTGATTTTTTCACTATTACTAGAGAAGGGAAAGGAGGAATGGAACCAAGATTTGAAGGGTGTTGCTACTCCAACAGACATGGACAGAACTAAAGAGAGGCCTAGGGGAGGGGACCATGACACCCCCTCACATTTTCAAAAAAATTTATATAAATTCCTATTTTTTCACTTAGATTCTAGAAAAAATTTATGAATAGACCATTCAGCTAATTCATTTGAAAGGACTAATGAATTGATACTTAATAGTGAAACGAGAGATGCAACCCATAGATAAGTAATGATTATACAACATATGATGTTTGATTGGACGAATTTAATGACAAAATGAAATTTTTTTTTAAATAAAAAATTGCAATTTTTTTTTGTAAAATTAGATTATAAATGTGGATTATATCAAAAGTAATTTGTTGTCCCGGCTTTTACTATCTTATCTTGTGAAATAATTATTTGTGAGAATAATTTATTTAAAATAATTGCATAAAATCATAATATGAGAATAAAAGGATCATGACAATGTCACAAACTAAGTCTCAAAATACTAAGAACTAATCTTTGAATTTTATGATCCAAATTAGTTTTTACAATATTATTTGTATGAAAGTTAATTTTTAATAGGTTTTGTATAATTGTTGCTCTAGTTAATAAAATTATTAAATATCCTATTATTTTCCCTTCCTTGGACTAAAATCCTAGCTCCATCCTTGCTCATGAGAGAATATTCAATACAATGGTGATCAACACTGCTATCTTGACCAAAATATTTTACCAAATTTCACTATCAAATAAATGAGTCTCATTAATATTTAATGATGGAGATTGTATCACATCACTTTGAATGAAAAACTTAGCTGAAAACTTAATAAGCATAACATTAATTTAATAGTAAATATTCACGTACTATCCTTAATTAATAATAAAACTTCAAATGGATAAAGTAAACCCGACTTAGATAGTTATTGCTCTACATGAAAAAGAATGGGTAATTACCTATTTATATAGACAGATAATTATTAACTTGTGTAAGATTCACTTCCTTATTTATCTGTATATTATTAACTGATAATATATTACATGATAGTACTAACGTAATTGACCCTCGAGTCCACTAAATAGATCGGGTTACTAAAAAGAATTGCAAAGTTGTTTACTTTTATTTTTATTTTTATTTTTATTCTTTTGGGTAAGTAAAAGGTTTATTTTTCTCACATCAGACAAGCTTGTGAGATCACAAAATTGGTTGTGTGAGGATGATGATGATGATGATGAAGTTTACAAATGTATGTGGTATATTAATTACTTTCTTGGTAAGGCATATAGATGATGTTCCTTGACGTGTCGTAATGGACTAACCTATTTCCTTCCTGTCCCTTCCAACTGTCGCTGTTTTTTAATGCTGACATACAAAAGGTGCACCACAGCTATTTACAAAATAACACAACTCTTTTTTGGGTTTCAAAAAAAAAAAAAAATTGATACTATAATATTTATTATTCTTTTGAGAATCTAAATTACCTTTTAATTGAGTTTATCGATTTTTAGAGTATATTTATCTCGATGATCCGTTTGACAAGAAGGAGAAAAAATAAGAAGGATAAAAAGTAAGAGAGATACGTTTTTTATATTTTAAGAGAGAAAAGTAAAAATGATATATTTTCCTTCATTTATATTTGGTAGAATGAGTGAAAAATAAAAAATAATTAATTTTTTTTGTTCTTGATAAGATGGGAAAAATATTATTTTATTTTTTAATTTTTTAAAAAAAAATTATAAATACATATTTTATCATTGTATTTATATATGAAATTAATGTATACATAATATATGCATATATTAAAGGATATATAGACAAATACGATATAGTTTAATACAAATAATTAATTTTTCACTCATTTTCCTTCTAATTTTAGACGGATTGATTTTAGTGAGTTAGAACAAAAATTCATTCATCCACTTTTTCATACTTTCTATTTTTTTTCTTTATCAAATATGATGTTTTATTTATCCCTCTAATTTCCATTCTTTTAACTTTCCATTTTTCTATTTTTTTCATTATACCAAACAGAGCATTAGAGTTTACTTATATTTTTTTGAGCGTAATTTATATTTTTTTGAGCTGAAACTTTCTAATATATTTCAAGATTTTTTATTTATTTTTGATATGATACCAAAAAAAATTAGAAGACGGGTGTATAAGTGTTTCCCCAACTATTTACATACTTCCAACAAGAAATTGGGTTGTGTTACATTCTTTTTATGGTTACGGAAGATTCATGTAAAATGGGTATTAATTCTTTGAATTTATAACAATCAAGAGAATCCCACTTTTATATCGCGAAAGATTTAAGAATTTTTTTTTATATATTTAAATATTAAAATTTTTATTATTTACCTTCAATATATTAAAAGTGTTATAATGCGGCCTTTCTGTTTGTATATGTTTCTTATTCCATCAACAATTATTTCATTGATATTGACGAAATGAGTAACAGAAATTAACGAAAGAGTCACTTTTAATATATTGAATATATAATGTAAAAAATTTAATCTTTAAAAATACAAAATAAAAATTCTTAAATCTTTCGGAATGTAAAATAAATACAATTCCATCATAATTATAATATAAATTTGAGATATATACAATGATCAAACAACCATGAATATAAGATATCTTAGGGGTCCAACTTATAATTTCAGATCAATACAAAATTAACACAAAAGCGTGGCCATGGATTGGGTTGGGAGCAATTGGCTGGCTCTGAATTATTTTGTAGTCAATTTTAGTTATCATTTCACTTGTTTTTTAGTATTACTTGGGAAATAGATAACAAGGTCCGTCAATTGATCAAATTTGAATTAGATTTTTACGTCAATTCAAATTCATATTTGATTAAAAAGTTATGAGCTAAATTTTATCTAATTATTTGATGAATTTTATTTTTATAGTTCATATCCAAATCCGACAAACATCAAATACCTAGTCTAATAATCTGTTCCGAATAACTAAATTAAGTGATATTCTAGCAAATTATGTCTAATTTACAATACAATTTTATCAAATAATTACTGAATTTCGTCACATATTTGTATAAATATAATTATATGTTCAAATAAGATTATAATCGAGATTAAATATTAGTTTGTCTAAATCTAAATCCATTAAATATGATATAATATAACAAATTCAAATTTAGTTTTGAATTATTCTATAAAAAAATATCAATCTATATTCAATTAATTAAATTTTTGTATTCAGATGAAAATTCGATTGCACACAGTCACACACTTGAGATAGGCCTATCAACAGATCGAATCTAGATTGGATATTGACTAATTTGAATCCGAATTAAAAGCCAAATTTGATTATCCGATAGATTTTATTTTTATGGTCCATACACGAATCTACTTAACCATCTAAAATTTGATTTGACCTGAATAACTTAATTTTAACAAATTATATTTAAATTTCAACTAAAATTTTTTAAGTAATCACTTAATTTCTTTAATATTAATATAAAAAATATATACATATTTTAGATCGGATCGTAATCAGGATTGATTATAAGTATACTTAAATTCAAATGCATAAAATATATTCAAATTTAAATTATCAATAAAAAATATCAATTCTTATTATATCAANTATATCACATCAATTTGAACGAAAAACTTAGCTGGAAACTTAATAAGCTTAACATTAATTTAATAGTAAATATTCACGTACTATCATTAATTAATAATAAAATTTCAAATGAATAAAGTGAACCCGATTTAGATAGTTATTGCTCTACATGAAAAAGAATGGGTAATTACCTATTTATATAGACAGATAATTATTNTGTATCACATCACTTTGAATGAAAAACTTAGCTGAAAACTTAATAAGCATAACATTAATTTAATAGTAAATATTCACGTACTATCCTTAATTAATAATAAAACTTCAAATGGATAAAGTAAACCCGACTTAGATAGTTATTGCTCTACATGAAAAAGAATGGGTAATTACCTATTTATATAGACAGATAATTATTAACTTGTGTAAGATTCACTTCCTTATTTATCTGTATATTATTAACTGATAATATATTACATGATAGTACTAACGTAATTGACCCTCGAGTCCACTAAATAGATCGGGTTAATAAAAAGAATTGAAAAGTTGTTTATTTTTATTTTTATTTTTATTCTTTTGGGTAAGTAAAAGGTTTATTTTTCTCANCTAAATAGATCGGGTTACTAAAAAGAATTGCAAAGTTGTTTACTTTTATTTTTATTTTTATTTTTATTCTTTTGGGTAAGTAAAAGGTTTATTTTTCTCACATCAGACAAGCTTGTGAGATCACAAAATTGGTTGTGTGAGGATGATGATGATGATGATGAAGTTTACAAATGTATNCACATCAGACAAGCTTGTGAGATCACAAAATTGGTTGTGTGAGGATGATGATGATGATGATGAAGTTTACAAATGTATGTGGTATATTAATTACTTTCTTGGTAAGGCATATAGATGATGTTCCTTGACGTGTCGTAATGGACTAACCTATTTCCTTCCTGTCCCTTCCAACTGTCACTGTATTTTAATGCTGACATACAAAAGGTGCACCACAGCTATTTACAAAATAACACAACTCTTTTTTGGGTTTCAAAAAAAAAAAAAAAATTGGTACTATAATATTTATTATTCTTTTGAGAATCTAAATTACCTTTTAATTGAGTTTATCGATTTTTAGAGTATATTTATCTCGATGATCCGTTTGACAAGAAGGAGAAAAAATAAGAAGGATAAAAAGTAAGAGAGATACGTTTTTTATATTTNAGTATATTTATCTCGATGATCCGTTTGACAAGAAGGAGAAAAAATAAGAAGGATAAAAAGTAAGAGAGATACGTTTTTTATATTTTAAGAGAGAAAAGTAAAAATGATATATTTTCCTTCATTTATATTTGGTAGAATGAGTGAAAAATAAAAAATAATTAATTTTTTTTGTTCTTGATAAGATGGGAAAAATATTATTTTATTTTTTAATTTTTTAAAAAAAAATTATAAATACATATTTTATCATTGTATTTATATATGAAATTAATGTATACATAATATATGCATATATTAAAGGATATATAGACAAATACGATATAGTTTAATACAAATAATTAATTTTTCACTCATTTTCCTTCTAATTTTAGACGGATTGATTTTAGTGAGTTAGAACAAAAATTCATTCATCCACTTTTTCATACTTTCTATTTTTTTTCTTTATCAAATATGATGTTTTATTTATCCCTCTAATTTCCATTCTTTTAACTTTCCATTTTTCTATTTTTTTCATTATACCAAACAGAGCATTAGAGTTTACTTATATTTTTTTGAGCGTAATTTATATTTTTTTGAGCTGAAACTTTCTAATATATTTCAAGATTTTTTATTTATTTTTGATATGATACCAAAAAAAATTAGAAGACGGGTGTATAAGTGTTTCCCCAACTATTTACATACTTCCAACAAGAAATTGGGTTGTGTTACATTCTTTTTATGGTTACGGAAGATTCATGTAAAATGGGTATTAATTCTTTGAATTTATAACAATCAAGAGAATCCCACTTTTATATCGCGAAAGATTTAAGAATTTTTTTTTATATATTTAAATNTCAAGAGAGAAAAGTAAAAATGATATATTTTCTTTCATTTGTATTTGGTAAAATGAGTGAAAAATAAAAAATAATTAATTTTTTTTGTTCTTGATAAGATGGGAAAAATATTATTTTATTTTTTAATTTTATTTTTTAATTTTTTTTTAAAAAAATTATAAATACATATTTTATCATTGTATTTATATATGAAATTAATGTATACATAATATATGCATATATTAAAGGATATATAGACAAATACGATATAGTTTAATACAAATAATTAATTTTTCACTCATTTTCCTTCTAATTTTAGACGGATTGATTTTAGTGAGTTAGAACAAAAATTCATTCATCCACTTTTTCATACTTTCTATTTTTTTTCTTTATCAAATATGATGTTTTATTTATCCCTCTAATTTCCATTCTTTTAACTTTCCATTTTTCTATTTTTTTCATTATACCAAACAGAGCATTAGAGTTTACTTATCATTTTTTGAGTGTAATTTATATTTTTTTGAGCTGAAACTTTCTAATATATTTCAAGATTTTTTATTTATTTTTGATACGATACCAAAAAAAATTAGAAGACGGGTGTATAAGTGTTTCCCCAACTATTTACATACTTCCAACAAGAAATTGGGTTGTGTTACATTCTTTTTATGGTTACGGAAGATTCATGTAAAATGGGTATTAATTCTTTGAATTTATAACAATCAAGAGAATCCCACTTTTATATCGCGAAAGATTTAAGAATTTTTTTTTATATATTTAAATATTAAAATTTTTATTATTTACCTTCAATATATTAAAAGTGTTATAATGCGGCCTTTCTGTTTGTATATGTTTTTTATTTCATCAACAATTATTTCATTGATATTGACGGAATGAGTAACAGAAATTAACGAAAGAGTCACATTACAACACTTTTAATATATTGAATATATAACGTAAAAAATTCAATCTTTAAAAATACAAAATAAAAATTCTTAAATCTTTCGGAATGTAAAATAAATACAATTCCATCATAATTATAATATAAATTTGAGATATATACAATGATCAAACAACCATGAATATAAGATATCTTAGGGGTCCAACTTATAATTTCAGATCAATACAAAATTAACACAAAAGCGTGGCCATGGATTGGGTTGGGAGCAATTGGCTGGCTCTGAATTATTTTGTAGTCAATTTTAGTNTCATTTTTTGAGTGTAATTTATATTTTTTTGAGCTGAAACTTTCTAATATATTTCAAGATTTTTTATTTATTTTTGATACGATACCAAAAAAAATTAGAAGACGGGTGTATAAGTGTTTCCCCAACTATTTACATACTTCCAACAAAAAATTGGGTTGTGTTACATTCTTTTTATGGTTACGGAAGATTCATGTAAAATGGGTATTAATTCTTTGAATTTATAACAATCGAAAGAATCCCACTTTTATATCGCGAAAGATTTAAGAATTTTTTTTTATATATTTAAATATTAAAATTTTTATTATTTACCTTCAATATATTAAAAGTGTTATAATGCGGCCTTTCTGTTTGTATATGTTTCTTATTCCATCAACAATTATTTCATTGATATTGACGAAATGAGTAACAGAAATTAACGAAAGAGTCACTTTTAATATATTGAATATATAATGTAAAAAATTTAATCTTTAAAAATACAAAATAAAAATTCTTAAATCTTTCGGAATGTAAAATAAATACAATTCCATCATAATTATAATATAAATTTGAGATATATACAATGATCAAACAACCATGAATATAAGATATCTTAGGGGTCCAACTTATAATTTCAGATCAATACAAAATTAACACAAAAGCGTGGCCATGGATTGGGTTGGGAGCAATTGGCTGGCTCTGAATTATTTTGTAGTCAATTTTAGTTATCATTTCACTTGTTTTTTAGTATTACTTGGGAAATAGATAACAAGGTCCGTCAATTGATCAAATTTGAATTAGATTTTTACGTCAATTCAAATTCATATTTGATTAAAAAGTTATGAGCTAAATTTTATCTAATTATTTGATGAATTTTATTTTTATAGTTCATATCCAAATCCGACAAACATCAAATACCTAGTCTAATAATCTGTTCCGAATAACTAAATTAAGTGATATTCTAGCAAATTATGTCTAATTTACAATACAATTTTATCAAATAATTACTGAATTTCGTCACATATTTGTATAAATATAATTATATGTTCACATAAGATTATAATCGAGATTAAATATTAGTTTATCTAAATCTAAATCCATTAAATATGATATAATATAACAAATTCAAATTTAGTTTTGAATTATTCTACAAAAAATATCAATCTATATTCAATTAATTAAATTTTTGCATTCAGATGAAAATTCGATTGCACACAGTCACACACTTGAGATAGTCCTATCAACAGATTGAATCTGAATTGAATATTGACTGATCTGAATCCGAATTAAAAGCCAAATTTGATTATCCGATAAATTTTATTTTTATGGTCCATACACGAATCTATTTAACCATCTAAAATTTGATTCAACCCGAATAACTTAATTTTAATAAATTATATTTAAATTTCAACTAAAATTTTTAAATAATCACTTAATTTTTTTAATATTAATATAAAAATATATACATATTTTAGATCGGATCGTAACGAGGATTGATTATAAGTATACTTAAATTCAAATGCGTAAAATATATTCAAATTTAAATTATCAATAAAAAATATCAATTCTTATTATATCAAAAATCTATTCTAAACAGTGAACATACCTTAGAGGAGGCCTCGAATAATGGCGAAGCTACCTGCATAGAAATTGGAATAGCACGTCTGTGTGTGTTTAGGACATGATGACACGGCCGCACGCGCCAGGCACGCACAATCCCAATGCATCATTGATAGGCATAAAAAAACAATTGTCTTTAAGCAATGTTTCATTCCCTTTGATTAAATTAACGTTGGTTTTAATCATGATGTTTCATTCTCATTGTCACTCAACAAAATAAAATAAAATAAAATAAAATAAAATTTTCTTATTTTGGACAATGCTTTGTTCGAGGACATCTTGGATTTGTCATCTGTCGGAAGAAAATACAAATTTTTTATTAAATTATTATTTTATTCATATTTAGGTATTACGTGACAAATTTATAATAATAAAAATTATTATTAATCTAAACGTTGTCTGTTTAAGGAACCACATAGAAATATATTCAATATTTCAGGTATTAAAATAATATAATTAAAATATTGATGACCAAAATAAGATAAATTACATATTTTAAAGACCTCCAATACAATTAACATAATATTTTTATTAAAAATACTCTAACATCATCTTTCTTTCTTTCTTTATTTTTTGTTACGGAATGTCTAAACTTATGCCGATTACTCTCTNTAAAATAAAATTTTCTTATTTTGGACAATGCTTTGTTCGAGGACATCTTGGATTTGTCATCTGTTGGAAGAAAATACAAAATTTTCATTAAATTATTATTTTATTCATATTTAGGTATTAGGCGATAAATTTATAATAATAAAAAATATTATTAATCTAGACGTTGTCTGTTTAAGGTACCACATAGAAATATATTCAATACTTCAGGTATTAAAATAATATAATTAAAATATTGATGACCAAAATAAGATAAATTACATATTTTAAAAACCTCCAATACAATTAACATAATATTTTTATTAAAAATACTCTAACATCATCTTTCTTTCTTTATTTTTTGTTACGGAATGTCTAAACTTATGCCGATTACTCTCTCGAACTCTAAAATCGACTATCGTCGTTTGATCTAGTTTAAGGACATGCTCTAACAACATCTTTCACACCATTAATTTACTTGAGGGACACCAAATAGTTGTAATAATTTTGTTATGTCTATGATGACTACAATTTACCAACAGTTTAATTAGCTGTTTACTCATATCTGCCCTACAAAACATGCCACTTCCTGGGGGCTATGTCCCCCATTAATGGTCCAGTGCCAGTGGAAAAGAGGAGAGCACAAATGGTATAGCACTGGTATTGTGAATCATTGCTTGTGTTGATTTATTCGTGATCAAAAATCTTAAAAATAATAAAATATAAAAGTACGAAATAATTTTTTTTTTTACAGATGTAAGAAAAATAGGAATTATGATACCAAAAAAATAATTTTTCGCTCTTTTAATTAGAACCCGTGAAAAAAAAAATTTATATTTTGTGATATGATTATTACCCATGAAGCTTTCTATCTTATTATTATACTAAACAAGCGAAAAAAAAATCATTTATATCTTATTACTTTGAAGTTTTACAAAATGAAGGCGCTTTCAAGCAGGCCCATGAAGGCTGGATTACAATGGTGTGGCCCAAAACTTTTACATGTCGTTTTGGCCCATTAGGTAGAGGTCACCCCAAGCCCAGGTTTAAACTTAGCTCCACCCATTGCACCGATGCAGGCCCTATCCAAAACACTCTATTTTCTCCTGTTCTTCTTCTTCTTCTTCTTCCAAACACCACAAGCGAAGAGTCTCTCTCACTCTCTCCTCCATGAATCTCCTCAAGGTTCACCATCATCTACCCTCAATTTTCCATCCTACCCCCATGTCTCCTTCCCACTTCCTCTCTCTTCCCAATCTTTCGGTCTCCTCCAGTCTCTTGTGTGTTTCACCTCTCTCAGTTTGTCTCTCTAAATCCAACTTCACGCATGGACATGTTATGGTCTCAAGAACTGAGGCTCCAATTTGGAGCAATGAAGGAGAAGAAAAACCCGCTGATGTTTTAATGGGGTTTGAGGACTTAGCGCCAGAGGGAGAAGTTTACCAGAAGACTCTGAGATTGGTGGAGTGTTCCATGTTTGCAGCTGTTTCTGGGTTAGCTTATTTCTTGAGCAATTCTCTTGCAATTGAGGTGCAATTTGTTACTGGGTACTTTAAATTCTGCATTTTTTTTCGATAGAATGTGTTGTTCTAATTGATGGATTGCTCAATGTCACTCTGGGTGTTATTTGTATTGATTACATTCTCATTGGTTGTTTGTAATCTAATTGTTTTATAGTTTTTGGAAGCTAAAAATCAGCAGTAGTCTTTTCTAATGAATTTGCAGTGGTTATGCACATAGCTGCTTAAAGGAAGCTGAAGGAGGAAACGGCAGGGGAAATGGGATTGTAAAAGGGGTCTAGTTTTTTTTTTGTTTTTCTAAGGGATATTGGAAGTGAGTGGCTTTATAGAATTTAATTAAATATTTTCATGAAATTGTTTAAGAAACCTGGACATTATTTGTGTGAAGCACTTAAAAAATGCAAAACTTGCATGGAAAATCCAGACATTAATAGCTAAGAATATTTAGTACAAGTAAAGATAGCTTCAGGAGTAAAAAAAAAAATTAAAGAAAGATGTCTTGTGCTTTATAGTTATATGCTGATGATGTATAGTTGATAATACATAAAGTACTACTCTTCCGCAAAAATTGTGAAAAAATATTTTCTGAGAAATCAAAGTACTGCAGACTTTGAAACTACACCTTTAGTGAGGCTCATCTGTTATGGCATTGACAGCCTAGGACTAGGTTGCAATTCCTAGAAGATGAGTTCATATGAAGCAAGAATTCTGGAGATGAAAGGGTGGCAATAGTCAGAATTCAATGGTAATATGGAAAAGTAAGAAACAAATGCATTTGTGCAAAGATACAGATAGATTTAATTGAAGAAGGAAGATTGATGATTGTGATGTTGCATGAGCAATTGGCTGCAATTCAAGGCACTGAAAGGAAAGGAAGAATGATGAAAGTAGTGTGGGGATGGGAAACTTTGAAAGATAATGGTAAATGATGACTTACGATATTTGGGATATGGCACTAGATAAAACTAAATAGCCTTAAGTGGGTTTTGTGAGCCAAAACAAATGACAAAGAATGTTTAATGTGTTGTGCAATAAAGAGTTGAGTTGATAAAACCAAAGCTTGTGATTTAAGATTTAATAGCACATCAAAAACTATATAGCTGAACCAAAAGATCAAATCTCAAGTGGTTGGACTTAGGCTCTGCCAGTGTGTTTTCTGAGTTGGATTGCATTGGCGGACTACAACAATAAGGTGTGAAGTTGAATTTAACTGTCAAAGGTCATCGTGAAACCAGCTGGGATCATCATGGATGCCAATTTGTGCTACTGGTTTCAAAGTTTATCAGGACATGATGAGAGCTGCTGGGATTATATTAAATTTTTTTAGATTGCTGGTGATAATTGTTCCATGGCTGTTGTCTGTAGTGTTGTTGAATGCTCTTGTCCATAAAGCTCTTGAATGGTCCACCCGTTCTTTCTGTCTCCCACTTTTTATTGTTTAGCTTTGTCATTGCAACTTCTTCAGCCTGAAGGCATCCTATAGCAGATACAAGTTATTTTGCTATTACCCTTGTTTGTTCTATTTTTCTTTTTTCTTTTTTCTTGACTTCAAGTAGTAGTGATCTTTGTTATTATGTTTTTCATGACAATGTATATTAAATGCCTATTGAGTCCTTGAAGCTCGGCCTATTGGTGCCAAAGGGATAGGACAAAAGAAAAGATAATTTNTTTTTCTTGACTTCAAGTAGTAGTGATCTTTGTTATTATGTTTTTCATGACAATGTATATTAAATGCCTATTGAATCCTTGAAGCTCGGCCTATTGGTGCCAAAGGGATAGGACAAAAGAAAAGATAATTTGGCAGTTGATGCTCATTTTTGTCTGAATGTTTTGTTACATGTTTCAAATATTTCTTTCACTTTTTTTTCTGCTGTTCAGGGTTCAGCACACAAATACATCACCAGTACAGATCTGGTGTTAGTACTACAAATTTCAGTTATAGTTTGTCTAGAAGCACTCTGCCATAAAATCTATACTTTAGCTGTCAGTTGGTAGTTACTGCAATTCAAACTTATACCCCACTCCTAGGTAGCCAACATTTAATTCCCCATATAATTAAGAACTGTGTTTCACTGCTTTTTTCAGTCACCTAACTGAACTACATAAGATGTGGCATTTGAACTTGTACAGAATTACTTTGGCTGTTTTTTCGCGTTGCCAATTGTAATCTCCTCAATGCGATGGGGTATTGCGGCCGGCAGAAAAACGATGGTTTGTCAATATCCACGCCCTGTTATTATTGAATATTTATATTATTAAATTGTTGAATGAATATCTCTTATAAATTCCATAATCTTCCAACTTGGCAGGTGGCAACCATTATGCTATTATTTGTTTTGTCTGGTCCTTTGAAAGCATTAACCTATCTGGTGAGAATGCTCTGAATCTCCGGTTCTTGCTTGTAATCTCTGGCCTACTCTTGTGCTTGCTTCTGTGGATTAATCTGTTGTATACTTCTTTTTTTGGGAACAAGTGTCTCCCATAATCCTGAATGTTGCTCTCCTGTCAACTTAAGGTCTTAAAATTCATTCTCTTCGATATTAGTTATGATTCAGAATTTGTTCTTTCTGTGATAGTCATGTTTAATGTTAAAATTGATCTGCTTGTCCTCTGGAATTTGTAATTTTTTTTTTGTATTGGGAATTGGGAATAGTTCTTGACAATATCTGAAATCTACAGAAGTAATAGGACGTATCATTGCATGAAATCATTTTAGTTAACTTTGGACTTGATGTTAGACTTTGTTTACTTATTTCATCAACTCATTTCAGTTGATGGAAGTTACAAAGCGTGGGTTGATGTTTATTCATGGCCGAGTCAAAAAGATCTGTAGATTTATCTTAAACAACCCTTTGAAGCTATATAATGATAGTTTGAACTTTGTGATAGTTTTTTGAACTTTCTGTTCAAAAAACTTTGTGCTTGTTTCTAAGACACAACTTTCTTGGTTCTTCATAGTTTGTATGTACGAGAAAAAAGTATATTTGCCCCTGTTTAGCATTTTTTTTTCTGAACAGCATTCCCAATTACAGTAGCTGATGATTTAGTTGTTGATCTCTTCCTGCAGCTAATGCATGGTTTACATGGATTTACCATGGGCGCGTTGTGGAGGTATGTGTGCATATTGCTTCAGTTAAGTTGATTTATATTTCTTATATTACTTTCTTAACATGTGCTGGTCTCGTCACTCTTTAATTACGAGACATAGTTGTGAGAAATATGAACCTGCAAATTTTTCCCGTTTCAGAACTTTGATAGTCGTTTAAAACTATTCAGAGTATTTGCAGTGTTTCTTGGACCAGTTTTCTACTTCCTATATGAGAGGAACTGATGTCATTATTACCACTTGCTTTTTCTTCCCTCTGGCATGCATTGCTCTTCTCTAGCTAAATTGAACTTCCTTTTTTGTTATGCTTCCTCTCCAATGCCAATTTTTTCATACCTTGTCCCACGGCATTCAAACCAGCTAGATCAAGTAAAATCCATCTGAACTACATGCTTTAGTAATTCATGTTATGATAATCTGTGGCTTCATTATCAAAAACGAACACACTCACACAATCAGACATCCCATGGCATTTATAGTGCTTGCAATTTTGATGAGACTTTTGACTACATTTGCCCTTCTCTTCTTTTGAATAATGAAAGTCCAGTAACTGAATGATTCAGTTTCATGCAATAACTTTATGGGGTTCTGTTATGAATTTTCTCAGGTTGAGGGCAAGTTGGGGTCTTTCAATCGTCTTGTGCTCATTTGTAGTGTTTGCTCCCTTCAACTTTTTCCCTATGATTGAAGCTGCTATTTCCATTTGTCATGGTTGAATTTCCAATGACGCATCAATTTGATCTGCAGGTTCGAGCTATGGGTGCCCTGGGGTATGTTCTAGTATCCTCATTCTTAATAAGAGAGAACATTCTTGCTGTGGTAACTTATATATTACTTACATCAATTTTTTTGCTGATCCAATGCCTTGTAACTTGGATGTTATTATATCTCTGATTTTTCTGGTGATACAAGATCAGTATTTCACTACCAGAGTTCATTCTCTTGCTTGTAGATCACCATAAACATCCATGGTTATCTCACATACTTCCTCACATCCTTGGGACTTAATGCAATTCCATCCATGAATTTGATATATGCCCTTTTCGGGACCCTGGTTTGTGCAACTACCATTTTCAATTTTGCTGTTTCTTTTCTTCCTATATGTGACGTGTGCAGAGACAACTAATGGCCCCCCGTCCTTCTCCCTCTCTTGACAGCTTTTGCTTAATTGTGGGTTCTTCGTGTTTTTGCTACATCTCCTCTATGCTGTGTTCTTCACCAGACTTGGGCAAAAGTCTTCATTGAGACTGCCAAGATGGCTGGAGCAAGCAATATGATGGCATCTGAAGCAGTTCCTTTGTTTCTTCTTGACCTGTCCCGGCAAGGCAACAGTTATTATTCAGATTTAGCATTCCCAAGGCAGCCAAGTATTCAACAACCACGTCTATCATATCATACTCTTGTCATTATTATCACGACATAACATCACCTACTTGGTAGATCATTGTTGTTGCNCTTCTTGACCTGTCCCGGCAAGGCAACAGTTATTATTCAGATTTAGCATTCCCAAGGCAGCCAAGTATTCAACAACCACGTTGATCATATCATATTCTTGTCATTATTATCACGACATAACATCACCTACTTGGTAGATCATTGTTGTTGCATTGCCTTCTCCATCATCAATGTGTTTAGCTCATGTCTCTTGCTGCAATGCTGAAGGGCTACATCTGTAGGAAGCTCCGTGGTTCGTGAACATATGTATTACCTTGGTTCTTTTGGATCATGAATGCCATTTGACTTTGGACTCAACCTTGTGTCTTGCAAATTTGCCCTTATAGATTACACGTGTCGGCTGTATGAGGTCAATTGTGGAAAATGCATTGGGCTCTCGTTCTTTCCAGTGTAAAATAATCAGTCCAAGTTGCTCTTGGAGCAGAGATGCATGTGCACCACCCTCCTGGTCTGCAAGCCTAGTTCCTTCCTTCTTATCATGTTTTCCTAAGTATGGTCTTTGTAATCTGTCAAACGTTTATGTATCTTTTCAGTTAGTCTCTCGGGTTGTGAGAGATATATCTTCACTCCAGTACTGTGTTAAATTATGTTTACATGAGGTTTTTTTTTTCCATAGGCGTTGATTTATAAAGACCGATTGATCCTTCCCATCCCCTCGGTGATAAATTAATTATACATGTTGAAATTGACCGAAAGAATACGTGAAAGACCAGAATTGTTGCATTGAGACCCTCTTGTCCCTGAGGAAAAATTGGTTATATAAAGCTTATTAAGCTAGCCATGGGGACCAAATCAGCCCCATCAGATTCTTCTATCAGAACAACAATACTCCAACCCATTTATATTCTTTCCTTCTTCCTCCAAATCATATATTCTACCAACCCCTCCTCCTGCTCAAAGAGAAATTGTTCCTTTGGTGGTTGAACTCTCTCAAAGAGAAGATGCTTCCAGTATAACTAGTGGCACCTCCANTGTTCTACCAACCCCTCCTGCTCAAAGAGAAATTGTTCCTTTGGTGGTTGAACTCTCTCAAAGAGAAGANTATTCTACCAACCCCTCCTCCTGCTCAAAGAGAAATTGTTCCTTTGGTGGTTGAACTCTCTCAAAGAGAAGATGCTTCCAGTATAACTAGTGGCACCTCCAATATGAGAAAGCATCCATTTAGAAAACTTAGAAAATTTTGGATCTCTGACAATTTTTGTGCTTTGCATCATAAACAATTTCTTCTAAATGGTCTTGCCTGCCCAATGACATTTCGATCTGTTTGGTTGATTCTGTCGGTACTAGCAAGATCTTGCCCATTGTAGACCTGCTAGCGGTATCACGATTCAATTGGAGTACTGATAATGATTTATGTTATCCAGGAGACCTCGTTTCGATAATCCTTCAATGTCCACATCTGTACTTCTGTTGCTGCAAGGTGTGGGGCCAGATATACATAATCTAGGGCAAAGCTAGGTTTATTTATTGAGGGGGGTCAAATATGGACATAACAGGAAATTTTCTTTTTAATAAAGCTATCATTATGCTAAACGCTTAATTACATAGAATTTACTAAAATCAACTTTTACACAATACGTCATAGAAATATTTATTTTAATAAAATATTAAAAAAATAATTCAAACTTGTCTAGATTAAATGTAAAGCATTGAGATCAATTCATCAAACAATCAACAATTTAAGCTAATTTTTTTTATCTCATAATCACTCAGTGTAGAACTAAATTTCATCATTTTTCTATATATTACGAAAAAGTTGAAGAAATGTGTTCAAATTAATAGTCAATGCCTGAAAGAAAATCAAGATCAAATTGTAAAGGTATAAAGTATAAATTTAAAACTATAGAGGGCCATGTAAAATGAAATAGAAGCATCATTTTAGAGGTATAAAACTTATTTTGAAAACTTGAGGTGGGTAAACATAATTTTAGAAACTTAAAAAAGGGGGGGGGGGGGGGGG